>CM044432.1:38094241-38143925 GCA_024363595.1 Xenopus borealis
AGAGCTACTGGTTTGGGATTATTGCCCTATATTATTCCTAGGATGGAGAGAGTCAGAATTTGAGGGTGGCAAGGGAGCAATGGGGCACAGTATAGACGTCTTAATTTTCAAAGCAGCACAGCCTTAAAATATTTGTGAGAGAGAGAGGCTGAAGAGCAAAGCACACTCACCCCTAGAAAAAAGGCAAAAAAGCCCTGTTACTGCCACAAAAAGTAATAGCATAAAGAACACAGAATACTCATGGGACTTGATTTATGTGGAGTAAGTTGACATTTAATGGTGTAAGTCAACGTTTCGGTTGTGCACAGAGGACCTTTATGTATGTGGTGGTCACTCAACTCCTCCTCTCATTTCTCCTTTATCTATATTTATTTGACTTCCTTTTTTCTTTTTCATGGCCATGTATTTTATGATTTTACATACCACTTTGACATTGTTGCGAATGGCACCCTAAATCCAGAACCAATGCTAGGTTCCCTGGTCTCTGCTCCTGCTTCTGCCTCTAACAGCCGCCTTTCACCTTGGGAGGAGCCCTCGGCTAATCAGATGCAGTCAGGTCATTATAAGAGAGGAGCCAATCGAATTCTGGACAAGCAAAGGGGCATGATTGTTAGCAAGGCTATGGACAGAAGGTTCAGTTCTAGGAATAGACAAGTGCGTAGTCAGACAGGCCGGTTGGTGTGGGCAGAGTTCAAGCAAGGTCAGACAGGCAAGGGTCAATACCAGAAGGCTCGTCAGGCAGGCAAGGGTCAGGCGTAGTGAAGTATGGAGTAGTCAGGCAGGCAAGGGTCAAATAGGCAGAGTTCAGAGTAATAAGACAGGCAGGGGTCAAAATCAGGAATCAAATACATAAAAAACAAAACCAGGAAACTAGTAAGTAGAACCTAACCAACGGGCAATGAGTTTTCTAAATGCCCTTTAAATATTCAAAAGCCACGTCAAAACTTGATGATGTCATGACGCAATGACGATTCCCGGAAGTGCCATAGGAACTCTGGTACCTGAAGGAAAAGCATCACATGCGGCGGGCTTCCCTGCCAAAGCCGCCGTGGGTGTCCCCGCCAGACCACCAGGCTGAGTGTCCCTTACAGACATTCTACTTTGCTGCACTTTAAATGCTCTCCTTTTTATATACACATTGTTACTTTATGTCTTGATAAAGGTCCTCTGTTCAGGACTGAAATGTCTACCTACATCATTAGAGTTTTGCAAATAAATTAAGTCCCATGAGTGCTCTGCGTTCTATATATGTATAATTACATATTGTTTAAATATTTTCACTAACTTGTTTCCTCAAGTTTGAGTAGCTGCAAAGTCAAACACATAGTCACAGCATACGTACTTGCGCCTTGAAGCGCCGGGAAGGGCGCAAGGTGGCTGGCCTGGTGCCCTAAGCGACTGGGCCTGCTGACAGGGCAGGCAAGGTTGATGCTGGCAACATGCAGGACAGGCAAGTTTGGTTATAGTACCAGGCAGGACTAACTAAGCAAGGTTGGTACTGGTTAACAGGTAGGATTGACAAGACAGGAAGGGTATAAAACAGAGCACAAATTAGGATGTTTCTTTGCCCTTCTTCTAGTCTAAATTTTTGTGAACCTTGCAAAGGTTATTTGAAGGATTAAATTAAAAATGCAAAACCAACATATTAGCTCTGATCCAACTTTTTATCCCCCTCCATATAAGATTTTTTTATTAAGCTATTGTTTGTCAGAGATCTGTAGGGTAATTGTGCAAGGTTCCCTATAAATCCATTATACAATTATGTTTTGTGTTATTTTGATACTGGGGAACCCAAAAACTGTCTAAATCAGTCAGTAGTGGAAAGAAATTTGTACAAGACCACAAAAATGTTTTTCTTTTTATCTGAGTTCAATATTTGGCAGGCAATAATATCTCTTGGTGCAGGATGATCCAGGGCATGGCTCACTCTTGGAGGCAGGAAGAATGTTTCCCCCTCTGAATCAGGTAGCAGTTAGGCAGGCTTTACATTTTTTTACAAAAATGTTGGTTGAAAGAAATGTTACTAAGGGGGCCAATAAGAAAAACTTTAAGTATTCTGTACCGTTTATCAAAAATTATTTTGGCTTGTAGATCTTCTGGATCCATTTGAAGTCACAGAGACTCGTGAGCCATAATGTATTTTAATGAATAAAAAAAGCAGTTAAAAATGCCAAGTGAGCGAAGCTTTGAAAATAAGCACCTTATACTGTTATTGGCTAATCTGCTTGAAATGCTTCATATTTGGTTTCATGCAGCCGTCTTACTTGTAGAAATTATATGACTTGTGTGGGTTATTACTTAATTAGCTTTTTGTTTTTGACCAGATAACAGATTTAACTTGGAAACAATTCTAATAAAAGTACTTCTATCCTATTAGCTCTACCCTGCAATGCTCTAATATTTGCAATGTATATCGTCTTTCAGATCAAACAGAATATGCCATTTCTTGTTAACAAAGAGAGCAAGGCTTTAGATATAAGAAGTGTGATGTGTATTATGTCCTGCTCTGCAGTCCTAAACATTTACGGCCAAGAAAGGAAAAGCACAAACCATCGAAAGTTTAAGACTTCAGAGGTATAATTTTATAATTGGTGTCTTCTGTAATTCATGTTTTTATATTTTAGCATGTGAAAAGGCTTTTAGCTTGTGACCACACCCAGGGGCCCATGCTTTTTGCTTCTGTGCTCTTCAAATTTTCCTCTCATCAGAGGCACAACGGTAGCGCTCACTTTCCACATCATGGCCCCACTCACTCACTTTTCCCTCTTCTGCAAAAAAAATAGAAGAGCCTTCTAAAAGACCTCAATATGGACCACCCACGTATCACCTAGTGGTTGAAATGTATCACTGAGGCTTGCATGCTGTGTGCTGTCTATATAGTAGACTTGTAGACGAGGCTGGCACAAGCCTGGAACCCACAAATAGTGAAGCCACAGTCAGGTTGTAAAAGATTAAAAAAGCTTACATTTATTTCCAAAATTTAAGAACCATTTGCCTGATGAGTTTCATGTCCAAAAGACTCTTAGTGATAGCCTATGACTAAGTGTCTTTAGGATACGAAATGCATCAGGCTGGGTTCCAGGCTTGTGCCAGCCTCATCTACAAATCTACTGGATTGCTCCCCCTGCTGAAGGTTCGGGGCGTGTGCACATGGACCCATCTTGTATAGCAGTAAGCTCTCTTCACACATTTGTACTGTGCACACACTGGGCATATATTTGTAATACTGTCTATATGGGCCAGACACGACTCCTAGGCAATAACTTCCTCACAGGTGAAGGAGGAAATCTGTGTATTTTACTTCTTAACAAGGTTACATCCACATGGGTGCTTAGCAACTTTAGTTGTGCTAAACATACTGCCTGCTCTACTTTTTAAACTTCTGGCTTAGCCTCTTGCAATAACATTGTTTGCCATGCAGTTTCCCAGTCGTTCCAGACACCAAGATTGTTATATTTTCACAAGTATTCACAAAACACGATTCAGCTGTTATGCTTCCCATTGACTTTTGGCCATCTTGGCAGGTCTAAGCTGGCATGATTAAAATCTCTAATTTATAAACACAAATATATCAAATAAATTGTCAAGACCACTTGCACTGATAAATATAATAGGGTTTTGTTCTCATCAAAATGTTTGGCAATATACAGCACCCCCAAATAAGAAGAGGAAGGGTTACAAAAGCCAATGAAAAACTGAACCAGTGTAAACATTTAGACACCAGAACAACAAATCCAAAAGTAGTTGAACCCCAGCAAAGTAACATTTTACATTAATTTGTTCTGATAATTTACGTACACATTTAAATCTCAGTATGTGCAGATGCGATCATCATTTTGAAAAGAGATTAAAAATGTTTCAGTGCCATTATTCATACTATATATATCCGAGACACTGCAAACAGAGAACAGACTATAAAACATTTGCCTGGGCACAACATGGCTAGAATGAAATGTACGCCACTATTTCCCTAGAACTATGGGTCCCAAAGGTCAAAACACAGAGTATGATAAAATGTTTTCATTTTCATTTTCTGAAGGATGACAATGACCTGACATTGGAAGAAGTGGCTGACCTGTGCAGAATGTACTGTCTAAGTGTGGCCATATTACAGGTTTTACCTCTTTCCCAAAGGATGAAATCCAGGAATATAAGTGCAGCTTGGAACACCCCTGTATTAGCATGTTTAGATTTGGTAAGTTTTTTTCTATGAATATTTGATTTAACCAACGAAAGCATTTCCAAAAGAACATTTACTGTATTTGATTTTATTCTAATTGTGAATTTACAGAGTAAGAGGTTTTCACTCTTGGTACAGAGACAGGACAGTAGTAGTAATAATAATGTAACATAATGGATCCTAAAGAGCACAGAAAAAAAGACATTATTTGGGAGAAACCAAATGTACAGTTATATAAGGAATAAAAAAAAAACTAAATACGATGTGAGTGATAAGGACACAAGAAGGGTTGAAGAGGAAATAAAATGTAAACAGCTTTTTAGTATTTCTTAGGATATTCTTAATATGTGACCTGTTTTTTGTGTGTTCTACTTAAGTCTGTAATTTGATTGCATATTCCTAACCTGTGATCTTAATTGTGTATTAAACTTGTTTTGGAGCTTGGGGCAGATGCCTATGGTTAGTCCGAAACACATCAAACATTTTCCTAGCCATTTATTAGCTTAATATTTTAGCTTTATATTTTTACATAGTTTGTGTTAAAGGTTAGATTAATGCATTCATATTTAATATTAACGGCTTTTGATTAAAGTCTATAGCGTTAATAGGTCTATGACAGGGCAGCAAGACTAGGTCATTATTCTAAGTGCAAGAGGGAAGGTAAGTACAGGCTGCTTGTAGGGAAAATTAGTAAATTTCTCAGCAGATACAGCAGGAGACTGAATATGACTGCAGAGGTAATAAATATTACAGAGCGAACCAATCAACATATTTAAAGTTAAATATTGTTTTTTTTATTGTGTTTTTAAGCTAAATATATTTGAACACATTATTCTGAAGACATTTTCGGACACCTCAGACTGGAATATAAATTGGGCACACATCTCTGACTTAAGTGATGGTTTGCTGTTAAAAAACATTGCATATTTCTATGAAAAAGAGAAAAGTACAGGTATGACAATTTATCCTCCATCCTCTCTAATATAGTTATAAATATAGTTGTATAAGATTTCAGTAAAGCAGAGCCCCCAAGTGGCTTGAGCAGAGTTTTCTGCCTCATTTCCCCCATAATTATCAGTTATGAGCTTTTTCAGAACCTTCCCAAATTCTATGCTATAGGCATAGAACAACTTTATTTTCACCGGCTGAACACGAACAAAACATTCAATTATGTTATAAATCATATGTGTGCTGTTCCCTGCTTAATATGCAGCATTCATACTTCCACAAATTCTACCTGTTTAAACTGTCCAGCAATCTACTTTTGGCAGATTTCAGAATTTTTTAAATTAAAGAAGTAGTTCTTCTTTGTGAAAAATGAAATATAGTATAGAATGGCCTATTCTTAGCAACTCATCCTTTTTTTTTTTAATTTAAATTATTTATCCCCCTCTTCTGCTTTAAAATGAGGGTCTCTGACCCCAGGAGCCAAAGAAAAATTATTTCTCTATGAGGCTTCAAATTTGTACTTTTTACTTTTTTTATGTCAGCCTTTTTCCTGTTGGTATACATAGGTTTATGTTTTGGTTTGAAGTCCCTCAAGGTTTGTTTTCTAGTGGTTCAAAATGTAACACATCATAACGCTCATTTACGTCCAAAGAGCATGCAGAGAGCAAAAGCAATTTTGACTGCAAGTATAAATGGACCAGCAAGTATAAACGGAACTCGTATTTATTGGTAACTTTGTCTTGTTGGTTTGCAGAGGCTTAGTCTCCCCAAGCCTTCTTTAAAATCTGTCTGTGCCTACTCCTACTCATCTTCCCTTCTCTGATTAAAACCACTGCCAGGTTGCTAACGGCTATGACACACTAGATTAGTCACCCGCAATAAATCTCTTCTACAGGTGATTAATCTCCTCCAACTTCTCCCCTACCAGCAATAACATATGTAGTGCTTCATTTTTTGAAGTCACCCAAAGTTGCCAAGTTAGACAAGTATCTAAAATTGTCTTTGGCAGAAACTGCTGAAGTTGTGTGCTGTATTTCCATGTGAGAGGTTTGCTCAGTAAGAATTGACTTTATGTTCATGTGCTCTTTAAGACAATGGTGTGTTGACATCTGCAATTAAAAAGAATATATCTCCAGGCTTAAGAAATATACATTTAGAAAAATGACGTTTTAAACTTCCATTTGCACATAAGTGTTAGAAATTCACTTTCATGCTTTATATCTATTTAATATTTACTTTCAGGCCTCGAGTGCATATTTGGGAAGACAATAGAAGAGAAGTACTCGTTTCTCTGGAACTCCATTTTGAAAGTGAACCCACATAGTGAACAAACACAGTCCTATGAAATCAGAACAACCTCACGTTGTTTCCTTTCAAAGGCTTCCTTAGTAATAGGTAAATCAAGCAAATAATTGTCTTCTAATCAACAGAGATTTGTGGTTTTAGTATTGAACAATCCACAGTACATATAAAAAAACAAAATCATTTTTCCATATTAAATACACTAATGTTGTCCAGATATATATATATATATATATATATATACTGTATATATATATATACATACAGATGCATATATACACAGGTGTATATATATACACAGACGCAGCCACTTGGATTTGTGTGTTAAATGTGTCATGACTCAGGGCTAATTGAAGAAACTGTTTAATGCATTTAACCTTTTCATTAGCATACCAAAGCACCATTGTTCACAATGATAAATGCTTTAATTAGATGGGATGCTGTGACGCAATTTTCTGTGTAAAATGAGACAAGTGTGAAGTCTGAGTTTAGTTATTCTGTGTCAAACACACAATCCAAAGTGGCTTCATCTGTATACATATAACTAGATAGGTGCTGGAACAAAAATTTATATCTATAAAGCAAAAAAACATCCGCACACATAGATCTTGATAAGTGTAAAAAAAAATCTGGTAGATTTATTTCAAAGTTTCGGCTTACAAACTCAAGCCGTCATCATTCCTGATTCCTGATGACGGCTTGAGTTTGTAAGCCGAAATGTTTTTTTACTTATCAAGATCTATGTGTGCGGATGTTTTTTTTGCTTTTTATATATATATATACTGTATATATATGTGTGTGTGTGTGTGTGTATGTGCAGGGCAACTAAAACAGGTGCCAGGCAGAAGAGATATAAGGCTTCATTAACTGACAATGGGGGGCAACAGAGCCAGTTGAATGCAAGGACCTGAGGATGAACACAATACTGCCTGCCTGTATCAATGTGAGGGATGTATGTAGGGGTCCCCTCTCGCACCTCTATCCATCTTCAAAATTCATAAATAATCCCCTTAATCTCAAATGTGTAGTAATGTATAGAATAGCAGCCATCAGTAGGGTACAGGCAGTAGTTACTGGAACTTGCAAAATAAGTATTTGGTACTGTACAGTAGGGTTCAAGGGGCTCCAGCTGTTGTATGGGGTCTCAATTAAAAAATATGGGATTCTAACTGCCTGCTATGAAGAAAGCAATATAACTGCTCCCTATCACTCCCATAAATACAAGTATACATTGAAAGAGAGTTAATTGCCCTCAGAAAGTTACAGTATTCACTCATGCATTGCATTTTATGCCTTTAGAAACATCCCCTCAATAAATATTATTTAGAGCTCTCACAGTATCATGTAATGGACTACAATAGAATAGCTCCACGGACTGTTCATTTATGAAGATTTCTGCCAAAGCCTAAAATGAAAAATTATAATACACCTCTAAGGCTAAAGGCAAGTGCAACACTAGATAATTTTTGTGTGAAAATTTTCAGTACTGGTACATTCAAGTCAACATGACACACCAGTTAAAAAAATAATGTAGTGTGCAAAGTGCTATTTGTGTCATTTCCACCTGATTCATTAGGTGCAGGTCTGTTGTACCTATTGACACAGCCTGCAGTGGGAACTCGGGGTAGGCAGAAGAGGCAGATGCCTGGGACGCAATGATAGGGGGGTGCTGAGCAGCTACGTCTAAAATTGTCTTCTGCCTACCCCTAGTCCATGTTCGCACCACTCCCCTTCCTTCCCTGTGTCACCCACCCCTCCATCATTCTCTCATCCCTCCTGTCAATCTCCCCTCCATCGCTCTCCACTCCCTTTTGTCACCTTTCCCTCCATCACTCTCCCCTCCCTCCCCTCCATCTCGGTTGAGCGCGTGCTGGGAGGGGGGATTGATGGCCGGCTGGGTTGACTAGGGGGCCAGGCTGGCCTGACCCAGCCCTGCTTGAATTACTGCCACCATAAGGGTGATAGCTTCAGGGTTCTTCAGACTGCTTTCAATTTTCCACAAATGCATTTGTTACTGCTTCCAAGAAAACAAATTGTAATAAATGCTATTCTTTTTTCTTTTAATCTAATAACTATACAATTTTTACATTATATTGGTTTGTTATATAATCAGGGTTGGACTGGCCGGACGGGACACCAGGAAAAACCTTTCGCGCATGCGTGCCTTGCTTTGTGCATGTGCAGCATCGCAGGAGTGGGGATTGGGGCCCCGGGCCCCCCTGTCTGACCCTGTATATAATGTTTAAGATCAGGTGGAAATTCACTCCCTAACTCAAAAATGCTGATCTGATGCCTTAAAGTGGACCTGTCACCCAGACACAAAAATCTGTATAATAAAAGTCCTTTTCAAATTAACATGAAAATCCAAATTGAAATTTTTATTAAAGCATTCATAGCTGTTTTAAGCTCATTTAAAAATCTCAGCTGTCAATCAAATATTGTCTGCCACTCCTCTATGCCTTAGGCATAGAGGCGGGGCAGATAATTACTTTCACTTTCCATTCAGCACTTCCTAGATGTCACTGCTCCCCACACATTCCCCCAGTTCTCTTAACCATTTAATTGTGTAGCCAGGACATGGGGATAGACATTGGTTCCCACATTCTGGTGCACAAACAAGATTCTGAGATGATACAAGGCTTGTCTTAATAACAGTGTCCACAAAATGGCTCCTGCCTGATTGCTATAATTATGAATTCCCAGACTGAAGGATACAAGATTAAAATAATGTATATAGTGTAATTAATGTTCATTTTGCTTGACTAATGTGATGAAATAGGATTTTGAAAATTTTTTTTGGGTGACGGGTCCACTTTAAAAGAGGAGAGCCCATACGATACTAATGCAAGGTCTACTTTTAGTGATGTTGTCCCATTTTGATCTAGATCCATAAAAGTATTGTCAGTAGTGATGGGCAAATTTATTCGCCAGGCACAAATTTGCGCGAATTCCCGCGATTTGCTGCCGCAAAACGCGGCGACAAAACAAATGAGTCGCACGTCGAAAATTACGCGATGACGCGTTTTGCAAATTCTTCTCCAATTCACGAATTTAGCTGGAAATTTGCAAATTTATCAGCGAAGTGAAACGAGATAGATTCGCCCATCACTAGTGCTAACCATGTATTTGTCTATATTTACTGTTTATATGCCTTAAATGGCTCTCTCTTCTATGCAATAACAATATTTTTTGGGTTCATTTGTGGGATAAAAATGTCTTTTGGATTTTTTTATGAACAGACTGCAAGAAAAGAAATGTCCGCTTATAATAACATAAAATATTTTTTCCTGTTTTAATAAGTGAGAAATGAGAACATGCCAACTATAGGTCTTCTACGAGCAAAGTGTGACATTGTTGATGAATACACTGGGGACATTCTGCATGAGTTATCATTCTTAAACAGGTATTTGAATCTTAACGGAAATATAGACACATTATTTAAGTTCATGTTAGAATTTTGCATCTTATTTATAAAACATCAGTAGAAATTTCTCTACTATGCACCAGTTTCCATCAAAGTAGGATACTGGTAAAACGTCAGTGCTACAGTCCACTTTAAGTTTCGATCATTTTACCCAAATATTATTTGTTAAAGGTATTTTGCAGTTCAGTACAGTTGTAGTAGGTGGAGGGTCAGTTCTTTCCACCTCTTTTTTGGTATTTGGTTGTAGCACAGGGGAACCATGGCACTACCTCTGAAGCAGGCAGTAGCTCCGGCGACTTCACTTGAGTCTTCTTCACAGTCTCCTCAATCTTATGTCAGTGACATCATATCCTGTGTGCCAGTCAGAAAAAAAGTAAAGGCTGGCGTTTTTTAATATTTTACAGTGGCAATTTGTTTAAAAATTGTAACTGTTAAATAAATATATATATATATATATAGATATATTTTTTTACCCATTTGAGGGGCATGCCACCATTTGATTTAGGGTGGGCTCATGTCTAGGGCATTAGAGGATCTCTTTTGTCTTTATTTTGCTTCCTTTGACATTTTTAACATGTGGCCATTTCAAACAATTTCCCCAACATCACCAATAAAGACATAAATACGACCTATATGTACCCACTGTATTCAAATTGAACTAAGCGTACAGTATGTGTTATAAGCACCAACTTCACCAGCATTCCTCTGCCAAGACATACAGTAACTTTGTATTTTGATGAATTAGCATATGTGCTGTGAATTAACATCTGATGAAGTGTGGCCAAGCCTTCCGAAGTGAAAATTCTCCCTTTAGTGAATTTCCCCCTAGTTTGAGCAACTGGGAAAGTTATGATTATACTTCAAAATACATAGTTGTAATGAATTACATTTGTTTGATACTGTTCTTGACAATCATCATATCTTTGTGTTCTTCCTGATATTTAATTGTGTTCAGAACATCAGCATAAAAGAACAGCTATCATCAACTTCATCAGTTTTGAAACTTGTGTGTCCTGTATTATTATTCTAATGTAGGGTTTTTTTTTGGTAAACGGTTCCTTGTTTTTTTCTTTAACGTAATAAAAATATATCCTATTGTTCCACTTGCATGGAGGTGATAAATCTATATGTTTTTTTCAGTATTGAACATAGAGAATTCCCTTTCACCAGAGGGAAAAGTTTTGATGAACTTACACACTGGCATTCTGGACGTCCACTAAGTGATGACTATGACAGAACAAAGGGAAGTGATGAAGGTACAGACACTTTTCTAGGGTGGGAAGAACAGAATGTGCATCATATTTTTTTTTAGAAAATATATATGTGTGTGTGTACATTATTTGTAATTTATATTGTAATATATATTTAATATATATATTACACATATAGACGCATGTGCTTACATGAAAGAAAAATCCAATAGGGAATTAAAGAGATAATGACACCTGAAATGAAACTCTTTCTTACATATATTATAATATTGGCTTTGAAAGCTACTTCTAACTTTGTCATTTTCAAGTATTTGCCTGATGCTTTTACATTACCTGAACATTACATGTTCCTGTATGAAGGGGCTGCCATATTTATGCTGCAGGAGTCCATTAGCATTAGAAACTGTAACTAAAGGCCCCCATACACGGGCCGATATAAGCTGCCGACAGAGTCAGCAGCTTATTGGCCCGTGTGTGGGGTGAGCCGACGGGCTTCCCCAATCAATATCTGGCCGAAAGTCTTCCAGAACTCGATTGGGCAGGTTAAAAAATCTAGTCTGATCGCTGGCGCATCTGTGCGTGTATGTGGTCCCGCGATCCGACCTCCCCTATCTCCTATACATTATGATCCGATCATTGGGCCCTAGGGCCCACGATCGGATCATCCCGATATCGCCCGCTTCAATGTGGATCTCACTGTCTATGGCCACCTTAAGATGGGACAGTCAGGTTGGCAAAGTCAGAGTGTCAGAGTCAGACTTAGGAACTTCAACTAAAAATGATATACAAAAACAAACCTCACAGCAAAAAATGATCAATATGACCTATAGGTAACATTTAATGTACATTCAAATGTTAAAATTCATTTTTTAGTGTCAGTATCACTTTAAGTCCCTCTACATGAAGAAACAGGAGAATATTTTAAAACTGTGGGCAGCATGCTGTCCTAGAGCTGGGCCTTTGTGGCCTTCCCACAAATCTTGGCCTGGTCACTTTCTGACTGTTCACCTTGGTAACCCCTCTGTTTCCTGCTAAAACAGATGTTGTACCAATGAAATACTGTAATTGTGTAGAATGGTCTTATTTAATGCTGAATCACTCCTGTGTACATCATACATGATTTTGACAAAGCATATGATGACACACCAATACCCTCTGGTACAGGCCCCCATTCCTAATGCTCAGAACTTCACACTAGGGCAAGGGGGCTGCTTTTCTAGTGCAGAGATCCACAAACTGGCTACTGAAAACACTTAGGACACTTAGGTGACTGATTAATATGAAATAGGGCTGGCATAGGTTGCAAACAGTGAGTGATGTAATCCATGGACTATGGGATTTTCTGACTGGCTGGACATCTATCTATATTTCAATAGTTGCGAGAAACATGGTGCTCCACAATAAGTTTTGAAAGACTCGCCAAATAGTGAATGTGGTCCGTGTGCTCCAGCCCCAGACCCCCAGCTTTAGGGAGCGATACAGTAGAGGATATGTAAAAAAAGCAGGGCTGACATATCCACAGGACCCATTTCGCACACACTTTGGGCACTTAGTCCCTCTCATGAAACAGTATAATGTAATTTACAAACGTGAAACTGAACATCTACATGCTCATAGTCATTTGTGCACTTTGGCTACACTCATTGCATAGAGGCAGGGCAGGCAATTGCTGCACTTTCCATTCTGCTCTTCCTAGTCGAGATCACTGTCCTCCTTACATCCCCCTCCAATGCCTCCATAATCACTATCTAATTGTGTAGCAAGTGCATGGGCATACACATCAGGTCCCCCATTCTGGGACAAACAACAAGATTTTACCATGATACAAATCTTGTCTTAAAACATTACCTGCCAGCTTGCGGTAAATGTGAATTCCAAGACTGAAGGAAACTAGATTTAAATCATTTATATAGCAGACATTACGTTTATTTTGGTTGGCAAAAACAATAGAAAATAATTTGAAATGATTTCTTAGGGTGAAAGGTTCCCTTTAAGAACCAATAACAGAACAGATGAAGATTGCTGGCAAACGTATTAAAATTTTGAGTGATTCACTGGTGTAAATCACCAGAACTCCATGATCAAACTGTGAGATGCACAAACCCAATATAGTTTCACCTGTCAAACTTATTATTTGTATGAATCTAAAGTAGAGTGTCAAGTATTGAAGAAAGCAGAAAATAAATGCAAGCATAATAATACTGTGTTTGACTTCCAACAGCATTGAAAGATGAACGCGCTCTCAGAAATTATCAAAAGCTACAGACTTTTCAACGTTTTAGCGGGCAATCTTTAATCTCCTCATCATCCAAGACAATTGTAGTCCAGAATGATGAATCTGAGAAGAAGGTGGAGAAAGAAAAGATTATTGTGAGGAAAAAGGAATCACAGGTAAGGACTCATTAGAGAGTGGTTATGTGAGGTTGCTGATCTCCTTCGCTATTGGAGCAACATCAGAACAGGTCTCCATTTTCTTCTACCTTTAATTTTGTGTTCATAGAAGTCCAAAAAAGATCTAATCATAGAAGAAAATCAGAAAAGAATGAACGCCAAAGAAGAAACTAAGGAAGTTGAACAGTGGAAATCTATTGCATCTTCCACTGAAAAAGAAATGAGAGCCAATTTTTTTCCTGGCTTAAAAAAACTGGAACATTTTATCAAGAACACTCAAAGCAAATCAGTGAAGCTTTTTGCAGAACTGTCGGGATTAAGAATTTCCCTTGAGGTCTGGGTTGAACACTGCTGCACGCACAGTATGTTTTATTCTTTTCTAATGTATCCCAACATTTATAATGACAAATTATAGAAACAGAAAAAAAAAAAATAGTATTAATATTTTATTAAAAAGATGTGTGTCTGTGGGCAATGTTTAATATATGCAATATGTAATGTTATAGGGATACTGTCATGGGAAGAACAAGGTATAGCAACACAATCACTTAACCTTCCTTTAGCAGGAGCCTGTTGCTCAGTGTAGAGGATATGGAAACCCCCAATAATTGCAGTGATTCAATAGATTCTGGCATTCGAGGCAGTTTCAATGCAGGGTTGCCCCTTGCAGTTTAATGTGAGCGAATGTTAAACTGCAAGGGACAACCCTGCATTGAAATTGCAGTGCCAGAGTCTTTTGAATACTGTCATGGGAAAACATGTTTTTTTCAAAACACATCAGTTAATGGTGCTGCTCTAGTAGACTTCTGCACTTAAATCCATTTCTCAAAAGAGCAAACAGATTTTTTTACATTCAGTTTTGAAATCTGACATGGGGCTAGCCATTTTGTCAATTTCCCAGCTGCCCTGGTCATGTGACTTGTGCCAGCACTTTAGGAGGGAACTGCTTTCTGGCAGGCTGTTGTTTTTTCTTCTCAATGTAACTGAATGGAACTCGTGGGACATGGGTTTTTACTATTGAGTGCTGTTCTTAGATCTACCAGGAAGCTGTTATTTTGTGTTAGGGAGCTGTTATCTGGTTGCCTTCCCATTGTTCTGTTGTTAGGCTGCTAGGGGGGAAAGGGAGTGGGTGATCGCTCCAACTTGCAGTACAGCAGTAAAGAGTAATTGAAGTTTATCAGAGCACAAGTCACATGACTTGGGGCAGCTGGGAAATTGACAATATGTCTAACCCCATGTCAAATTTCAAAATTAAATATAAAAAAATCTGCTTGCTCTTTTGAGAAATGGATTTCAATGCAGAATTCTGCTGGAGCAGCACTATTAACTGATTCCGTCGTCGGTGCATGCACAGTAGGACACTGATACTACTGCGCATGTGCACAAAGTTCATAGTTACATAGTTCAATCGACAAACTTCGTGAACTTTGTGCGCATGTGCAGTAGTCTAAGCCAAACAGTTTGAAGCAACACATTTGGTAAAATAGAGGATCTTACCACAATAGAAACGTGGCCCAGGTGCTCCTGCCCTAGGACCTCAGCTCAGGGAGCGGACATTCTATAATCCTAATGCAAACCTGAGGCTCCCGAAAGGCAGAAAAAAAAGTACTCCATCTCAAACCTAACAAGGTCATATAGAATTCAATGGCAGATTTTACATTTACAATTTACATTTACAATTGGAAGGTATTATGATCTGCACTGGGTTTCTTACAAGAATCCAAAAAAATTGCCGTTTTTTTGGGGCGATAATCCGAAAATGTTGGAGTCTCTCTGCGTAAAATCTGAAAAAATCATATGATACTGACTTTTTCCTGATTTTATAGAGTCTTTTTCCCACACCAGATTTTATTTAGTTAATTTATTTACTACAGTAAATATTTAGATAGGAGTTTGGTGGAAGTGGTTTTACAAAATAATGAGAAATTTTAGTAAATAAACCCCTCAGTGTACCAAGCCAGATACAGTAAGCCTGCCTCCTTTTTCTCAGTTTTTGAATTTAATACAACTCTTAAGAGCTCATTTACAAACACAAATGCGTTGTGCAAAGTGCAATTTGCCCTGTTTTTTATTTTCACACACACAATGCAGCATTTGTCCCCACAATTCCAGCATAATTGCATCTGTACGCATGTTAGAACCTGCCAAAGCTGTATCTGATGCCTTAAAATGTGACATTACGCTTGTTTTTTTTAACGGAACAGCAACACCAAAAAATTAAAGTGTTTTAAAGTAATGAAAATATCATGTAGTTTTGCCCTGCACTGTTAAAACTGATCTGTTTGCTTCAGAAACACTACTATAGTTCATATAAACAAGCTGCTAAGTAGCAATGGCGGAAATTGAAAAACGGCTATATGGCACAGGATAAGTAATGGATAACAGATAACATTATGTTCTACAGAGCTTATCTGCTATCTGCTGTGTAACTTGAGCCTTTTCTCCTTTGAATGGCTGTCCCCATGGCTACACAAAAGCTTATTTATATAAACAATAGATGTGTTTCTGAAGCATACTCTGCAGTTTTACCAGTGCAGGGAAACACTGCATTATATTTTTATTACTTTAAAACAATATCATTTTTTTATGTTACTTGTCCTTTTTTGTAATTCAAGTGCAATTGTGCAAAACGTTCAGTAAGGATAGCATCATTTCTTGCACCTAGCATTAAAATGACAATCATGTGTGATTCTTTGCTGCACTTATTGACAGCCTGCAGCCCAGCATTCCCCTGCCTCAATAATACTCTGGTACATAATTCATCAGAACTGACTGGGTGGGTGCATAAGACCCTAATAAAAAACACGCAACTACATCCATATTTCCTCAGCTAGATTTGTGAATGCAGTTGTATAATAGCATTTTAGTTTTCACTTGTCAGGGCAAATGAAGAATATCTACCTAATGTTTTAAGCAGGTGCCACTGAAGTCACTGACAAGAGGCACAGGGGTCATCAGACTTATTTTCCTAAGAGCATGTATTATTTTTTCTTTTCAGAAGAGGAGAAAGATTTAAATATTGCTGTGGAAATCATGAAGAGGATACAGACACTTGAGAATAAATACAAGGATATGATGACTAAAGAGGATCAACAAATGATTGCTAAATGTCTTAATTATCTGGGTTTTGAGAATTTGGCGTGCACATTACCATGCTTACAACTCTCTGCTAACAATAAGATGGTAATTAACTTCAATGCAAAATTAAGGGGGCTGCTGAACAAAAATACAAAATAAATATAATATACAATGCTAAATAAATAAATAACCCACCATCTCTCTCTATACTGTATCTATACAGTATATAGTGAAAAACAAATAGATAGTGTCTAGAAGTATGCTTTGCCACAGCAATGAAACCTACTTTTAATCTTCTCTAAGCTTAAGTTTTATCATTTTGCACAAACCTATACACCATGGTGAACTGAAAAAATATATGACCTTAAAAGAAGTCATTGAGCTAATATGCTGTATTAGAATGAGTCCATTGATTATTGTTTGCACAGAATGTCACCAGTTTCATGAGAATGGATTACGGTAAATGGCTTGTGTGTTGGCTGAAAACATTCCCCCAGGAATAGCCTCAAGTGGTGATGTACAGCTGGTGCTCCTCGGGAGTTCACGGCAACCATCTTGTGCAGTTGGAGCAATATTCCAGTCCTAAACAACTGTGCATGCGCCGAAACACCGGTCTGCTTTCAAAGTTTACTGAAGAAAATAAGATGGCTGCCGTGAACTCCTCAGGACAGAATCTGCACCGAGGGGTAAGTAAAAAGTTAGGGGCATTTGCCCTGTGTACCAGGTAGGGTTGTGGGTTAGGGTTTTTTTAAAGGAATTGTTCAGTATAAAAATAACCTGTAAAATAAACCTGTAAATTTTTAAAATAAAAATAATCTGTTTCTTGAGGGGGCACATGGGTCATAACTGTTGATTTTGAATCTGAGCTGAATGCTGAGGATCAATTACAAACTCACTGAACAGTTATGTCCCATTTGGCCTCCCTTCAAGTCACTGACTAACTCAGAGTAAAGGTGGCCATAGACGCACAGATAATAAATGTTTTTTTTTAAAGTTTGGGTTGATGACAGACCCATGTCCCAAGAATTCCAGATAACAGATTATGTAGTATATGTATCTGTGTATTTAACACTGGTAGAAATATTAAGGATGCTCCCTTGTACAGTGTGTTTGTGTGTGTATGGGGATAAAATATTCAATGGAATAAACTTGAAGTAAATACTCCATGGAAATGAAACAAAATACTGTATAATTGTAGGCAACTGGTGCTCGAGAGGATAAAAGAAAAGCAGAGTGCTTGGTTGGAGTTGGACCTGCTCGTTTCCAATTGCAGTTCATGAGTCCATACTTGTTAAGAGATGAAAGGACAGATCCTGATCCAAGAGTACAACATTTTATTCCGGACACATGGCAGGTAAAAGGATAAATTTTTATCTCATGTCTAAATACAGTAATTGCTCTTGAATCTTTTGGCTTTGTTGATTTTCCATTTCTCTGACGCAAGATCAGATCAGGGAAATGACTGTTTCTGGGACTATATGGATGTGGTGTATATATTTTTGTATATATATATATATGTGTGTATATATATATATATATATATATGTGTGTGTCATATCATCGGCACTCACCCATATTGCAAACAGTTCCCAGGTGCAACTCCCATCAAATATTCATTGATTCAGGAACTTGGAGGCACTCACAGGTCTTCATAAATAAGAAGTTTATTGGATTATCACATATTGCCCCACATCAATGCGTTTCGGTTCCTTAGAACCGTCTTCAGGATGAAACCAGAAGTGATTAACACATACAAATACTTTAGTCCCATCAATCAGTGAATGGAAGTAATTAAGTTTTATTAACCAATTTGTACTTCAGTGTCAACAATTCCATTACCTGTAAAATAAGCCAAATACATAAGAATAGTTTATATCATGAAGTACATCAAACTGTATATATATCAGAAAGCATGTGTAAACAGATTTAAAAAAAACATACTGTATTAAAAAACTGTGTATAAAAATTGTCTATAGAATTCAGTGTCATACATCAGTAAAACAGTTATCAGCTTTCATATATATATGTACCCACTGTGTATACACAAAAATATACAAAAACTATTAAAATATTAGAATAAACTATATTTATTGATAGTGTGTAGTCATATATTTTACAAATGTAATCAAGTTATCACCAAGAATAGACATTAGTATGTAGCTTGATAAAAACCTCTTTATTTTAAATATACTATATCTAAACGCAGGAATTCATTTATGTCAATCATTGGACCATATAACTATAGCAGTACTGTATCAGAGGTTTATTCAATTTTAACAATTTTGTCAATATACAATGTAACCGTATAATTTGCATTAATATTAAAATGTTTATGGCCAAAAGTTCATAAACATAACTCGCTATCAATATATATAATACTCATGATGGCCCCAAATACATGCAAAAACAAATTTAGTAGCCAGCTATCATTACATTAAAATCAAATTTAACACAAGTACCAGATTCCAGTTCACCACTGGACAAATTAGTGACATTTATGCTAATATCTTAGAAGGACAAGGACAAAATAAAGATGATATAAAACAAGCTAAGAAATACATCTCATTTAAGCCCCTAGGGTCCACTGTGTCAAGAGTCCGAATCCATTTAGCCTCTTTTGGTAATAATATTTTTCTTCTGTCCCCGACACACTTGAGCTGGGGTACATGATTAATTATAATGCAACAAATGGACAGAAGCGGATGTCTAAAAGCTGCACAATGTCTAGCAAGAGGAGTTTCTGCTTTGCCAGTTTTGAGAGCAGTACGTATCGCACACCTATGATTATTCATGTGTAAGCGAAAGGGTGTAATACACTTCCCAAATAATGCAATACACCTAAAATGTGGTCCGGTTAATAAGAAACCACATGTAATGCATCTACTGCACCGGAAACACCCTAGCTTGTTCGTCTTTAACCATGATTTGGATGTATCTGTCTCACTATCTAGTTGTACATCCGTGACCATCAATAGTAAAAGACAAACCATTGTCCAACTGTAGAATTGGCCATTTTTTCTTAATAGTTGCGCCAATCAGTTCACTTAATGGAGAAAAGTGAGAAATTGTTAGCCTTAACTCCCCTGGACAGCTGTCTAGTGCATTCACATTTAAATCTATCAATAGTTCTCTCCAATTCAATTACAAGAAATTCAGGTTGATATCCCTGTCGAAAAAATATTTCACGCATCTCATTTGCTTGGCCAATTGCTGTCTCAAAATTTTAATTATTCAGAAAAACCATTAGAAACTGTGTAAAAAGAACTGATTTAAGAATAGAAGCTGGATGGAAACTATGTGCATGTAGCACCGTGCTCCTGTCTATAACTTTACGGTATAATGTTGTCCCAATGCCACTGGCTGAACGAAATATCCTAATATCCAAAAAGTCTACAGTATTTCTGTCAAAATTCGGTGTGAACTTCACTGGAGCAGATAATGAATTGATATTATCAACAAACGATTGGAGTCCAATGTGGTCACCCCTCCAAATCAAAAAGACATCATCGATATATCTTTAAGAAAAGTCTCCTTGGCTATAAATATATAGCCCTAGCTTATCCAACCTAAGAGGAATACTTCAATAGTTACTTTAAGGCTTCCCATTTACCAAGGCTGCTTCTTCTAGGGTCGATATTTTGGTGTGGGGTGTCTACTCCAGCTAAACCGCAGCAAAACTAAAAAAATAGTCCATGGACATTCTTCCCTGATAGTAGACTAAATGATCTCTAGGGCTAAATATTGTTTCCAAAAATGCATAAGCTTGTTTAGGCAAGAACATTTTTAGGTTAAACCTCCTTTAATGTCTGCTGCTAGTGTAACTACATTTATTTACAGATCAGGGAATTTTTGATTTTTATCAAGGTAAAAAATATTAACTATTTTCTTAAATTGACAATGTCTGGCAAACAATGACTATTTTCATGTGCCAACAGCGTGAACTGCTTGATGTTGTTGATAATAATGAGTCTGCGGTGATAGTTGCCCCTACATCTTCAGGAAAGACCTATGCTTCGTACTACTGCATGCAGAAGGTTTTGAGTCAAGGTCATGAAGGTGTGGTTGTGTATGTTTCACCAACAAAGGTAAAATCACTTTTTTATGTAATTATAGGGAAGGCTGAAAGTACATGGATTCTTAGCACCCTGCACAATCTGGCACTCGCTTATTTTGCAGGTCTGATTGGTGTGGGGGGTAGGTGGTGGCATGGGTCATACCTACACACAAATCCATTGCTTGAAACATGTTGTGTGAATAAACATTTTATCACAGCATAAGCGTTTGTGTACCTGCAGTTTATCCATAACCTTCACTACTTTAAATGTAATTGATTTTATTGAGACAGAAGCAGTGGACAGGTACTTATAGAAACTTGATTTATTGGATATCTTTGCTGCAGAATGTCAGCAGTTTTGTATTCATTTTGGGTGCAGAGACCTGTGCTATGGAGGGGAATAGAGTGCAAGTGTACAAAAAATGCAGTGGTCTGTGCCTGGTTTATGCACTTTATTTATGACCCCATAGATTCTCTGCCTGTTCCCCGCTACCTTCTTGAGTTGTGCCTACCTTTACATCCAGCAATGATTCAGTACTCTATGTAAAAAATGTATTTGTATTCTTACCATATATTATTCTGTTAAACAGGCTCTTGTGAACCAGGTGGTAACCACTGTAATTAATCAGTTCAACAAAAATTGTCCCAATGGAGTTGCTCTGTGTGGTGTTTTCACAAGGGATTATCGTACCGATACATTAAACTGCCAGGTATGTTCTTCGGTCATATTAGAAATATAATTTTTGAAGAGTATGCTAATTAGTTAATAGCTGTTTGTGCATAGATGTCAAACTCATAGCTATACTCAGTAAATGCGATGCGATCCAAGCCGGTACACTTCTTTAGCACAGAAAAGTCCTTCATAGCCGAGCGCTGTTCCAGACATCCATAGAGGACCAAATTCTTTTCTTAACAAGTGTCTTTATTAATACACAGATAGTGGTACAATTCTTGTGCAGTGGCCGCACTTGGATTTACGCATTTCTTGCATATTGTTACTATAGTGAAACACTAAAGTAACGATATGCGCATTATATTGTAATTATTTGACATAGTCATTATATTAAACATATTTGTACACTGAAATGTATAAATTTTTTCTTAAATTATTTTGCTCATCAAGTATCACTAGAACAGATTTTAAACCAATATGTCAATGAACTTTACCTGTTATGAACTCTTAATGAGCAATGTGCACTCTATTTAAACCCTGAGCTATGTATGTGATTTTCACTGACTCTGAGGAAGTTCCAAGTATCTAGGCAAGAAACGCGTAAGTCCAAGCGCACCCACTGCATAAGAATTGTACCACTGTGTGTGTATTAATAAAGCCGTTTTTAAAGAAAAGAATTTGGTCCTCTATGGATGTCCGGAACAGTACTATACTAACTATGCTAGATCACTGAAAACTAGCTATTATGGATGGGCAATTTTTGACCCGTTTCGGCAAAAATTTGAGCGGGTGAAATGTCATAGTCGGGCATTAAAGTATATGGGCCTCAAAAATATTTTTATATGCGCAAATTTTTTTTGACTTGCGTCTTTTTTTTTATTGACGCTCAACGCCATTCAAGTCTATGGGCGTCATTTTTGCGGCTAAACAAGTTGAAAAAATTTTCCCATCCCTACTTGCCATATATTGGTCGCTGGACCCAAGGCAGACTCACCACTATACAACCATCATTGCAGGAAGTTTATGATAATTAGTGGCAACTGATAGTGGCAACAGAAAATCATGTAAACATTAAATAAACCCAGTAGGATGGTTCGTTTGGGTCAAGTACAAGGTACTGTTTTATTATTACAGAGAAAAAGAAAATATTTTTTAAAACTTTGGACCATTTGGATATAATAGAGTCTATGGGAGACGGCCTTTCTGTAATTTGGAGCTTTCTGGATAATGAGTTTCCGCATAACGTATCCCATACCTGTACTTATAATAAATGCAGTCAATGCATAAAACACCTGTGTCCATTTGTCTATATGCCAAGCTGTTTATATTCTCTCTAGACTCCTGAAAAATAAAGAAGAATCCAAATGATACATTTTTAATTGATGGCAAAATCTTCAGTTAACTGAGATCAACATTGTAGACATGAAAACCCATAACATATTACATATACAATTCAGTAAAAGCAATGCGGTTGCTTTTAATTATTAAGCCATTGAACATGTGCCCCCAGATTATTTTTAGTATTTTTTTTCTCATCTTTACCTAAATATATTATAAGAATAAACCCTGTTCCCAAGGAAATAGGAAGTATAATTGTGATTTAAAGGGGGCCTGTCACCCTAAGACATAATTCCAAATTCTTTTCTATCATGTTGGTTGAGTAAAATAAACTTTACTTACGCTATATTTATTATTTAAATTTTGTCTTCCTTCAGTCTTGGAATTCACAATTACAGTAAGCTGGCAGGTGCCATTTTGTGGACATTTTTATGTAGACAAATTGTGTATCAACCCAAAATCTTGTGTCTGCATTAGAATGGGGTCCTAATGCCCATGCACATTGCCCTACACAATTATAGAGCCTGAGGAGGGAAGGGGGAATGTAAGGAAGGCAATGACATGTAGGAATTGCTGAATGGAAAGTAAAAGTAATTGACTTCAAGTAATTGGCTCAGGCATAGAGGTGGAATTTGTGTTCCATGTTGAATTTGCAAAGGACTTTCATTATACAGCTTTTTTTGTGTAGGTGACAAGTCCACTTTAAATATATATCAAATACATATTTTACAAATACACCTTATAATAGTAATATTTGCTGTTACATTTACAGATATTAGTAACTGTGCCTCAGTGTCTTGAGATTCTTCTATTGTCTCCCCACCGGCAGGAATGGGCTAAAAGGATAAAGTATGTAATATTTGATGAGGTATGTACAGTATATATGACTGTATATTACTATAGTATTATACAGATATAAGATTCCTTTTTTACATGTGTTTTTCTTTAAAAGGAGAATTTCACCTTCAGTTTACCTTAGACAGAGAAATTTTGACACAATTTGCAATTGGTCTTTACTACTTCACTACTTGTGGGGCACATTTAGGGGCACATTTACTAAGGGTTGAAGTGAAAAATCGAATAAAATTCTAATTTTTAAAATTTTAATTTTGACGTAATTTTGGGCTACTTCGACTATTGAATAGCCCAAAATTCGATAAGAATTGAAAAAATGTAAATTTTTGAATTTCAAAGTACTTGCCCTTTAAAAATCCTTCAACTTTCGACTATTTGCCAGCTTAAAGCGGCTCAATTGCCATTTTAGCCTATAGGGGACATCATAGAACTTGTCCTGAAAAATTTTCTAACTTCCAAGAAATCGAAGGATTTTGAGGAGAATCGATCGAATCGTTCGATCGAATGGAACAATTTTTATTTGATCGAAAATGGACCTATTCGATCGAAATAGGTAAATTTTTGATCTAAAAGGCTCTTTAAAAATACTTTGAGGGTCTAATTTCGAAGTTTTTTCACTTTGAAAATTCGGCCCTTAGTAAATCTGTCCCTAAGGGTCAAAGTGAATATTCGAATAATATTCGAATTTAAAAAATTTGAATTTTGAAGTAATTTTGGGATACTTCAACTATCGAATAGGCCAAAGTTCGATTTGAATTTAAAAATTTTGAAAATTTGAAAATTCGAATTTCAAAGTACGTTCTCTTTAAAAAAACTTTGACGCTTCACCACCTTAAAGCTGCTGAATTGCCATTTTAGCCTATGGGGGACCTCCCGGAACCTGTCATGAAAATCCTAGGAATGATGCAATCGAACGATTCAAACGATTTTTATTCAATCAAAAACTGACCTATTCAATCGAAATAGTTCCATTTTCAATCGAAAAAGCCCTTTTAAAAAGTTTTTTACTTCGAAATTCGGTCCTTAGTAAATCTGCCCCTTAGTGTGGTGTAAAAAAATTAGAATAATGCGCCACACAGTGCCAGACTTCGCCATGTAAAAAACAGAGTCATTTTCTTAAACCAACTCCTACAAAAAATTACTTGCAGAGGTCTGAAGCGGTGTAAAATAACAGCGTTAAATCTGATGTTCCCATGGCGTACAACCAAGCATATCCTGATAAATTTATTTTACACAGCTTTTTTCCGTGAATTTGGTTTTACACAGCACAATTAATAGGCCCTCATGTGTATATGCCAATGAAGAAAACAACCTTTGTGCCATTAGCATAAAAGGTAACAATACAATAAAATTTCAGCCTCAAAGGCCAAGTTTTTGGCTGCAGGGTGCAGTGACCATTTGAAATCTGGAGGCAGAAAAGGAAGGCAAATAATTAAAAAATAGTTTATAAAAAAAAAACAATTGCTATATTCAAATAAATGGGTATATATAAAATAATTTCTTTTTTCTAAGATTCATTGCCTTGGGGGAGAAATTGGTGCAGAAGTATGGGAACATCTTCTAGTGATTATCCGTTGTCCATTTCTTGCTTTGTCTGCAACTATAAGTAACCCAGAACACCTTACTGAGTAAGTGGCATTTTCTCCAAAAGCATATAGAGATACAGTATATTATCTATTAACCGAACACCAGCTAGTTTCAAGGCCTGTACTACAAATTAAAAAATAGGAAGAGACCATTTACTATTAAAGAGATACTGGCACAAAAAAAAAACATTTTTTATACCCACCTGACATTATCTTTGGATGCCATTTATAATTTTGCCATGAAAGTATTTGCCTTATGCTTTTACTTTACCTTTTTTTACCCCCATGATTCTCTATGATGTGGCTGCCATATTTGTGCAGCAGTAGTTGGTTAGTAGTGATGGGCGAATTCCCGCGATTCGCGAAACGCCAGCAAAACTTCGCTGGTGAAAATTCAGCGAAAAAAGCGAGTTGCACGTCGTTTTTGAGGCGACACGACGAAAACGACGTGACGCACGCCGAAAGCGACGCAATTCGCGTCAAAAGCGTGACGCGACTCGTTTTTCTTTGCAACACATTTTGCAAATACTTTTATGGCAAAACTATAAATAGCATTCAAAGTATTTTTAACTTGTAACTTAATATGTATACTTTGGCTACTGCTTTACTAGTAGTTGGATTTTCCTATATTTGAATTCTTTGCATACTGCATAAAATGATTGGCGACCCTGGTAAGAGACCACTAAATATCTTATCATTTTTTTTTCGTTATCTTTTTTTCTTTAATTTTGATTTATGGTTTTTGTTCTAAGAATGGAGCCATACACCATTATTTATATGCTTACCTGTATTAAACATTTACCAGCAACTTACTGTGACAACTGTGCATACAGCTAGTTACAACTCTCTCTCTCTCTCAGTGTATACGTATATACAGTATATATATATATATATATACACTTGTTTATATCACATAGAAGTAATAACTATATAAAATGCTGCAGGAGAAACCAGGTGCATTGCCACATACACTACCGATTCAGCAGGAGTTGCAACAAAGAGAGAAGTGTATATTTTGTGATGGAGTAGCAGTTGGCCAAAAAGTAGTAGCTGTAGTGGTGTCTGAAAATAAATATGGTGTAGATGATGAAAATAGAGCTTATGGATAAAAAATTGTGGTGTGAATGTAAAAACATAATAATGAAGAGGCAATTTGACCTTGTGAGTGAAAAAAGTAAGTCATGAAGTTGTGTGAGTATGAACGGGTAGTGGGACACGTGGAGATCTGACATGAACGAAGATGGGCATTTTGCTGGGAATTTGCATTAGCCTTCAAATTATAGTTACTACACTCCCCTTTAGAAATGCTGAGAGCTGAGGTTCGAACCCAGATTCCAGTAGACAGTAGACAGGGGCTGATAAATTTTTAAGAAAAAGTTTATAAATAAGAGCTATTAATATGCTTCTTTTCTATCTGATATAAGTAATTCTAAAACAACTGGACTTGCTGAGTAATTATTGAAGACGTTTCACTACTCATCCGAGCAGCTTCTTCAGTTCAACTGACTGGTATGGGAAGTTCTCGACATATAAACTCTTCCACTAATCCAACCACAATGGCACATTGTAACTCTTCAAGGAGGTGACATCTGAATTTGATTCTGTGTAGTTACTGTGATGGGATTACCAATGTGTCATGTAACTCCTAGACACAAGTGTTACTTGTGTGAGTGAAGTGTTCTGAAACCGCTTGGGTACTGATGTGAGCATTGTATGTAACAGACGCGTGGTGTCGAAGGCCCCCACCTCTATTCAGGGATGGTTTTTCTACCTTGACATGAATCGCTTCTTTCACGCCTCTTTCAAACCAGCGGTCTTCTTTATCCAAGATTTGGACCTTGCTGTCTTCAAATGAGTCTTGCCCTGTAGAGTTCGTCCTCCTATGCTGAGCCATTCACTTGGTGAGCAGTTGTTTTGTCTCCCCAATGTATAGATAAAAGTCCATTTGTTTTAGAATTACTTATATCAGATATACCATGACCTGGATGAATGAAAATCTTCATAGCCATGCTTCTTTTCATTTTTTCTGTGAAAGATTCTTAGTTTTTAAAATAACAACAATGTAATAACAAGGCTCTGTTATTTTTGTCCTTAAGATGGCTGCAATCAGTTAAAAATTACTGGCAGGTAAGAGACAAATTAATAGATGAAAACCGGACAGAGAAAAGAACGAAGGCTAAAGCCTATAAGAAGACAGAAAAAAAGTCTTACAGAGTGCGCCTGGGTAAAGTAGAATTTAAATCCTTTTCATCTATAGGACAATATAATTTGAATGAGTTTAACTAGTACTTACTCTTATTTTTTGTAAAGTGGCCTATGGCAAGAGATACAATGATCTGGAGAAGTATGTTTGCTCTGTGCAAGACTCCAAAATGTCTTTTGAGCACTATCACCCGTATGCTGCCTTAACCATGGACCATGTAAGTGCAAGACTCCATTAATAAAATGGTGATACAGGTATGGAATCCATTATCCAGAAACCAGTTCTACAGAAAGATCCAAATTATGGAAAGGCCGTCTCCCAGTGACTCCATTTTATCCAAATAATCCAAATTTTGATAAGTTATTTTCTTTTTCTCTGTACAAAATAAAACAGTACCTTGTACAAGACTCATACTAAGTTATAATTAATCTTTATTGGAAGCAAAAACCAGCCTATTGGGTTTATTTAATGATTATATGATTTTCTAGTAGACTCAAGGTATGAAGATCAAAATTATGGAAAGATCCATTATTCAGAAAGCCCCAGGTCCCGAGCATTCTGGATAACAGGTCCCATATCTGTACCAGATTTTTAGCATTAATTATATTATACTGTTAAAAAAGTACAATAATAAGCACAGTTGATATGTCTATTATTCTATTATCCATGTTATACGTGATAACATTCCTCTATTCAACTTAGATAGAGAAATATGGCATTCCAAATGACCTGTCCTGCTCTCCAAGGGAAAGTTTACAACTCTATGACACTATGGTGAATGCGTGGCCTAAATGGTCAAGAAGACAGGTAAGAAGTGCAGTACTCTAAATAGCATTACATGTTTATTATCTATTTATTTGTGGTCATTCATTATATCATACACCTACACTCTAGGTATTATAAACTATGGAGATTAATTATTCTGTGAAATCTTTCATTAATTGATGGTTAGGAGAATAATTCAAAACATTCACATCCGAAAAACATTTTATTTCCAATATTTACATATATAAGTTTCAAGCCACAAATGGAAGACCTCTGTATTTTTAATCCAATTCTAATGTCTTTCATCCGATCCATTTCTAATTCTAGATATCTATTATGAATGTGTGGGTCACTGTATTTCATTTCTAAAATTAGTTTACATCTATCGGGACATATTACCTTAGCAACAATGACTTGATTTGAATGAGAAAAAAAAATCACAGAAGTGAAGAGCTCAAACTCCCCATAAATGACACCAAAAAGATTATTTGTGTCCGGTGCTGAACCAGGAAGACCCACATCTGCCTCGGGGTCAGAATTTCGCCAGCGTCAAGTAACCAGCAGCGCACAAAGAGAAACCGTTTCGGTTGTGCAAAAAGGTGTTTTTTTGGCCCAAAAACAACATAGTCACTGGGCTTGATTTGAATGAGAGACTGGAATATGAATAGGACAGGGCCTAAATAGAAATATGAATTCTAAAACAGCAGTAACATAATTAAGATGAAAAAATAGGAAGCGAGATTGAGATATTGAAAATAATAATGTTGAGCACAGTGGTGTGGAGTGTCCATAAACAAATGAATATATTAACCTGAACTCTCAATAGGGACTTAACCACGCCCATGCACTCAGTATAGCGCAATATTATAATAAGCGATATATACTACAATCAAATAAAAGGCAATATTTATTCATCACCATGCCATATGAAGTTAAAAACTAGTTAAGAACATGCAGCGCTGCATGTGGATGAGGGATCCCTTACCAATAGAAAATTTAAACCTAAACAGGTTGATATTAGAGGATAAAATAAAAATGTCCGTTATCCTAGTGTAAACAATCCAAATGTGCTATATTTAAAATATCCTTGATAATCCAAAGGGCAGGATGCAGTTTTACAAGTCAGATTTTATAATACGAAATAATCCGAATAAAGTGGCCGTGCTATCCTACGTGATCCCACCACCAAACAGTAGCAATTGTAAAATGTATGAGATGGAAAATTGGTTGGGGAAATCCCAAAATATTTGTTGTTAGATACTTTAAAGCGGACCTGTCACTCACACATAAAGACCTTTATAAATTAAATATGCAGTCTAATTTATTTTCTTCATTAAAGCAACACTACTTGTTATAAAGGTGTTTAAATATCTGAGCTGTCAATCAAATAATACATGCCCCACCTCTATGCCCATGGCATAGAGGTGTGGCAGTCATTTACTTTCACTTTCCATTCAGCAATTTCTAGATGTCACTGCTCTCCCCACATTCCCCCTCTCTCCTCACATTCTATAATTGCCTAGGGCACTGTGCATTGGCATAAGTTCCCCATTCTGGTGCATACACAAAATTTTGGGGTGACAGAAAATTTGTCTTAATGACAGTGCCAGCAAAATGACTGCTGCCTGCTTTCTGTGATTTTGTAATGCCAAAAGTGAAGGAAACAAAAGTTTAATAATAAATATAGTGTAAGTAAAGTTTATATTGCTCAAATAACTTGATGGAAAAAAAATTTGGAATTATTTCTGAGGGTGACAGGTCCCCTTTAAGTTCTTGCGTCAGTGAATCCACCATGGGAATCCATTAAGGCAATATGAGCACAACCCTGAAGAGATTGGCAATACTGTGATCGCAATGGTCTGTGCTTTACTACAATCAGTCTAGTGGATATATGTAAATGCTCCCTGGTATCCCAGTAACCAGCCCCAACAATCAAACAAAAAGATTATTACTGACCAAGTACTGTGGAGTGTGACCCAACGGGGCTTTGTGGAACGCCAATCCTATGCTGAAAACAATTTGCGAAACTGCAAAAAATTAGCAAAATGCATTGCCAATAGGTGTCAACATTTTTTTAGGAGCAACACATTTTTATACACAGGACAATTTTTTTTTCTGCGACAATTTTGTCTTTGCCGCAGTTTCATGGAAAAATTTGCAGATGGCGAAATGCAGAATTTTACTGCTCATCACTAGCTGTGATAGCTGAGTGATGGCCACACCTTGTACCCAATAGGCATAACCCTTACAGCAAATTTCTGACTGGCAGTCTGCAAAGTGGATCTAACAAGACAAAAATATACTTTTTAGTTTTTTTAATAGTGCAGGCATTTGAAAGATATGTACACTACAAGAGAAATGTATTTTAAATTGTAGATCATAATTTTGCCATGGTTTAAATCTGGCAAAAAAAGTGATCTTAACTGTATTCAAGTTTGAGTTTTTAAAATTTTTATTTTTGAGGTTTAAGTAAAAACAAATCTCAGACATTTGAAAGAAAACCTAAAATCTGATGAGATTTTAAAGAAGTCTGCTTTTATTATTTTCAAGTTTATTAAGACAATTGAAATTTTACAGTCTCATTTTAAATGAATGGAACAAAGTGATTTTCATTTGCAACTTTTTCCATGATTTAATCCTGGTTAACCATTCTTTATTAAACTAGTGACTACATTTTGTGGCAACGTTTTCACCCTGCAATCTTGAATTCTAATGAACTAGTCCACCAGGATTTCCTAATAGCGTTTATATCCAATCATATCTTTTCATGATGTGTGTTAATTAACTATTTGGTAGCTTAAACTGTAGGAACAGTAAATCACAATGTTAAGTGCTTAGCTTGTGACTGTAATCTAATCACATTATTTCAATAAGTCTTATAAAAATACACAAAATGTGAACACTTTATTAAGGAATTGGACCCTGAAGAATATAAACATTTCAAAAACAAAATCATCATAACAAAAAATGAAACTGTAACATATGACGAAGAACTCAAAACAGAATTGCTCAACTGGATTAAACAAGGAAACCGGAAAAAGGTAATTGCATTTCAACCACCTTCCTTTAATGATTCAGGATTTTAGGGGTCATTTATATAGGGAGCTCCAAGGGACTGATAAACAGTTGCAATACATGTTCATGGACAATTTATTTTTCTGAAGGTTGGGCTCAATAACTAGCAATTTCATTGCTGTAGGAGTTGCTCCTATAATTCAGTAATTAAACCCCAATATAAACAGCTGATCTTATTGTATAATAAGTAGCTCATCTAAACAGTCCCATTAATTAATTTGTTGGGGGCAGATTTACTAAGGGCTGAATGTTCGAAGTGAAAAAAACTTCAACCATTTTAAAAAAAATATTTTAAATATTTTTTAAGGGCTTTTTCGATCGAATAGGTAAATTTTCGATCAAATAAAAATAGTTTGATTACATCGTTCAAATTGAATGATTCGAAGGATTTTGCGCAAAATCCTTAAAATTCCTGGGGCTTTCAGGACAGGTTCTAAAATGGCAATTCGGCAGCTTTAAGGTGGCGAAGTGTCGAAGGCGAAGGATTTTAAAGGGCCAGTACTTCGACAATTATACTTGAATTTTGGGCATTCGATAGTCCAAGTAGCCTAATATTACTTTGAAATTTGAATTTTTTGAATTCGAATTTTATTCGAATATTCCCATCGACCCTTAGTAAATGTGCCCCTTAATGTCAGTGAGTTAATTGTGGTATAGTGATACCAATGCTATTTTAAATAGATTTCCCAAGTGCTTAAGTGTCTTCAACCACAAAAACCTTCTTGTAATGTGAATTGCATCGCCAACTTCTCAAAGCTTGTTGAAAAACTGAAAGAAGAGCAAAAGCTGCCAGCAATTTTTTTTGCGTAAGTAATTTGCATGTGTAACCCTATTTTAACCCCTTCATGTGTTAAAGGATGAACATTATCAGAATCTTACCACACACAGGTCCTGAATACCCTTTGCTAAATTATAGGGTACTGGAAATTTCTCTCAATGGCAGCCCCTCCACCTAGTGGGATCAAGGGACAAACCTACGGATAGCCCCATTAGGAAACAATTAACTGCACTCTTGCAGTAACCAAGATATAACTTTATACAGAAATACATAGAGACACATTGCAATAACAATATCCATATCAACCCTGCCCTGGGGTACCAATGTGGTCTTCCAACTTCTGGCACAGTCTCTACCCAGGATATAGTCCCAAAGTCCATTCCTGATGGACACAGTCACAGTCCCAAGAGATCTTTATCCCAAGAAGAGCTACCTGCCACCTATGCCACCCCTAATGAACAGAGGTAGTTTCTCCCACATAGCAGGAATGCAGACAAGACCTGTCCTCACACAGGGACACATGCTGGGACTTTTTAATACGCTTTCCTCAGGCCAAAACTTACTGAGGGCTCACACAGAACTGATACAGGCACCCACAGCACCTCACAGAAATCTTCAGGCTTACTCCAACACTCATCCTGCTTTCAATTTTTGGCATCTCGGATAGTTTTGCCTGTGCCCTTGTATTTGACAAGTATTGGGGCTGATGGGAATTTTATCAATGGTTTAAAGGAAAACTATACCCCCGAACAATGTAGGTCTCTTTAAAAAGATATTGCATAAAATAACTCCTATATAAAACCCTGCTTCATGTAAATAAACCGTTTTCATAATATACTTTTTTTAGTAGCATGTGCCATTGAGTAATCATAAATAGAAAATTGCCATTTTAAAAAATAAGGACAGCCTCCTGGGATCATATGATTTAACGGTGCACATACCCAACAAACTATAAAGTTAGTTACATGAGCTGATTAACAGACAGAGATCTGTCTTTTGCTTCCACACTTCTTCCTGTTAGAGTAAGAGTTGAAATATTTCTGGTCAGGTGATCTCTGAGGCAGCACACAGACCATCACGAAATGGTGGTACAGGGCAAGAGATCTAAAATGGCAATATTTACTTAAATATATATACCAGGTTGGGAAGATTCTTTAATTTGTAACTTAATTTGATATAAACTATCTGTTGCTCAAGTATTTATTTTGGGGGATAGTTTTCCTTTAAACAGTCATAGGCTACAGATGTGGCCTTGTGCCAGTTCTTTGGTGTCTGTTGGTTATAACCGGTTTCCATTTTTCAAAGGAAACTAGGAATAGAGGGGGAATCATGGCTATTATCTTTGTTTGTTCATTAGTCCACAGGAAAAATTTTATTTCAGGGCCATTGGTACAACTATTGGGTAATGTCCCCTCACAAATATAAGGTAGAGTTACCAGTTCCTTTGAAAGTCAGGGACACATCTGTAAAATCCAGCTAGGACAAGTGTATTGATTACAATGTAATTTAAATGGCCCTGCATCATACATTTATTATACCCAACTAGCAAGACAGCAGAAAGAGCAATGACAAGAGGGCATCCAATCAAGACACTGAAGTTGGTTGGATAACATGGAGTCACTGGGACCTGCAGGAATGACTCATTCTATGTCCATGATAATGTAATGGTTGTGATCTCCATGTGTGGTTGTCACATAGTCTTATATGGAGCTATCAGGAAAAAGGGCCCATACACTATTTATGTTAATGTCCGCAACATTAAAAGGTCTGGGTTTAAAAACATTTAAAAGTGAATTAAATACCATATCACTCAATTAGTTTTTCCTCTTCCTGTTGGTTGTTAAAATACAATGTATATTTATTTCATTACTTTTAGATTTAGCATTGGACTTGTGGAACATCTTGCAGAGGAAGCAGCTGTATTTCTTAAACAGAGGCAAGACAATAAGACAAAACTGTTGACTGAGAAAGAAACCAAAAAGCTTGGCACCAAAGCAAAAAAACTGGGAAAAGCAATAGCAAAAAATCTGTATGTAATCAGTTTCATGAGAACCAATTGAATGTGTATGTTTTTTTTACATCTCCTAGTTTTGCATGTATGTTAAAGTAATGAAAGGCGGCTTCAACCTTTTAAAAGTCAGAAAATTGAAAATATCACCAAAACATTTCATTTTAGAGACATTTACCATGTTAATAAAGAGGCTCAGGTGCTTTTCCCCAAGCCTTCAATATAAGGGAGCGGAAATCACTATGTTTGTAGGGTAGGCACTCAAAGAGCAATCCTCCAGGCAGTAGTAGTAAAAATTGTCTTAATTAGAAGTACATTACAGGCTTACACGTTTCGTGTTCTCACAACATTTAATCATAGACCTATGCCTGGAGGATTGCTCTTTGAGAAAATTGAAAATGCCAAACAACATTTTGCCATATTAGTACTTACCAACCAATACATATTAGTGCCTACCCAACCAAATACACAAGGATGCTGTGTTAAGCTTCATAGCTGTCTACATTTAAACCATAGTATGGGGAGATGGTTGGGATTGACCTAGTTACAATTTACCTTCACTTAGGTCCTACAGGAGTTGACTGCATACAAGCCCCTGTAGTATGGGCACATGTCTTGGACCCAGCCTTCTGTAAATTTAACTGCCCACAGACAGGTCCTAAGTGAGGTGATGGGCTTGCCCTAGAATGTTAGGTGTATAGTGCAAAACACTAACCTCATAGCTCAAAGGACATATTCTTCGAAGGCATATTTTAACCTGAAAAGAACTGACTGAACCACTGCCACCTACTATTCAGTTCAATGAGAACATCACCAATACTTTTATTTAAGCCCAAAAATACTCCAGTGGGAACAACCCATAACCAAGCCTAACCTGAATTCTTTATTGAATAAAACTTTTTTCTAGTAGAATAACAAAATCATGGCATCTTTATTCAAAACAGTTACTTTGGAAAAATGTTAGTCTATGTTTTTAGTATACTTTAAAAGGGTCCTCCACCCAAAAACATTTTTTGCTTAATGAAAGAAAATATAATTCTAAGGAGCTTTTCAATATACAACATACATTAATTAAGCTTTTTCCATAGCTTTTCAATTATTTATAAGTGTAATTGTTATTTAAAGCAGTATCTGTTTATTCTTTTCTTCTTCCCAGAATTTTATTTTTAGAGGCAGATTAACTAATGGTCGAATTTTGAAGTGAAAAAACATCGAAATTCGACCATCAAATTTTTGGGCTTTTCGATTGAAAATGGACCTAATTAGATTGAATAAATCCATTTTGGATCAAATAAAAATAGTTCGAATCGTTTTATCACATTGCTCGAATCGAACGATTCAAAGGATTTTTCACAAAATTTCCTAGGACAGGTTCTAGGAGGTCCCCCATGGGCTAAAATGGCAATTCGGCAGTTTTAAGGTGGCTAAGTGTCGAATTCAAAGGATTTTAAAGGGCCAGTACTTAGAAAATTCAACTAGTCAAATTTTCTAATTTTTTTCTATTCGAATCAAATTTTGGCCTATTCGATAGTCGAAGTAACCCAAAATTACATCGAAATTAGAATTTTTTAAATTCAAATTTTATTTGAATATTCAATTCGACCCTTCGTAAATGTGCCCCTTTAATGTTACAGGAGTCAGAGGCCCCTCTTGGCCTTTTAATCAGCTTTAATCCGTTGACATGCAGCATTACTTAAGGAGTCAGAACCAGGAGTGCAAACAGTCAGATACTGCTTTTAATACAATCACATTTACAAATAGCTTTAAAAACATAGATAATATGAAACTAATGTATATTTGAAAATTGCTTAGAACACGACTTTCTTTCATTATGCTGAGGTGCAATGGGTTGGTTTGAAGTTTTTTGTAACTGCAATTGAAAGCAGTATTTGTTCATCTCTTTATATTTTCTGGTTATGCTTTTTGAATCAATGTATTCAAGTCTGTTAATCTGCTGGCTTCTGCTGCATTGTTTCAGGTAATTTTTCCTTATTTTGTATTTAGTTCAATGGTTGCAAGACTGTGTGACCCAGTTTAAAGGTAGTTAGGGAGTAGTGAGTTTGGCAGGGAATAGCCTTAATTTTTCTTGGAACTCTTTATATATGACTGATAAGTAATGCTGTCCTGCATTTATAAACATGCTATGAAGCAGGTGAACCATGAATAAATGTCAGCTTCATAAACTGGGCTTGAACCCAAAGTCTAAAATCCATTGGCTCATGTTAATAGCTGACATAGTCGAAAGCCACCTACTGTACATATAGTGGAAAAGAACTCATGTAGCGGACATGATGACTACTGCACTATGAAACTTTCCCAATAAGAGCTAAGAGTGCAGAACTTATAAGACACTGCATTTAATAGCAATTACATTTACAAATAATTTTAAAATCTTTGAAACTGTTGAATATATGTAAATTGGAAAGTTACCTAGGATTATATATTTAGCATGCTCGGCACCAGCTCAAAATCTCTTACAATAGCACTTTATTGGTCAAGGTTAATATCTTGGCAGATACTAGCTGATTTATGAATCTTTGCCTAGTTCTGGCAAGAAGAAACTGCAAGTAGGTGATTGAAATCACTTATGCTTTCTGCAATTGATTTATTTGGTTTGTTGACAAAATTAATCATGTAAACGTTGTCAGTAGCAGACCAAAGCAATCGAGTGCTGAAAATGCATGTCCGTTCAGGAACTTGCAGTTTCTGCATTTGCTTGCCAGAACCAGGATTGGTGAAGATATATATCTAAATCTGCCCCTTAAAATCTATCACTTGTGTCACCTGACTAACAAACGAAAAAAAAAACAGACACATCCTTAAAATATAAGCACATTAGAACTGGCTTCAACATATCTACAATCCACTGCTGTACCAGAATTTGCTAATTTAGCATTTCTCTTGTAAATGTAATTTTTTTTTCAAAACTGAAGTGGATTTTATATTAAAAGCAAAATAATTTGTATTTAGATCGGATGGAAATGATGTTTTATTCGCTAATGCGGCTAATTTTATGAATATAGCACAAGTGCTGAAGAAGGACAAAAAAACCCCACCAGATTGTACTTATGCTGATACCAGAGCTGTGAACAATGGGGTGAATTATTAATTTTTACTAATATGTATGCTGTTTTAAATCTACTTTCTTTGTAATTGCACAACATACAGTTACATGTTTTGAAACCCAGGTTTATTTACTATAACAGTGGAATGTGTAAAATTTATGGGGGTAATTTATCAAGTTCTCACTATTTTCTGAAAACTACTCCGACTAAATTCGCAAATACTTTTCCCTCCTATTTATCAATACATTTTTTCCGAAAATCTCTTATGCGGGGAAAAAAAATCGTGAAAAAATATTGTAAAATTGTAAAAATATTGTAAAATAGTAAAAAGTTTTCGTATTTGATTCCGAAAACTGCAGCTTTTTCTGATTTGACGCCCAAAACCTCTAACTTTTTTGAAATTGATGCCCGAATATACAAAATCTTCCAATTATTGAAGGAAGGCCAGCACAGATCAGGATATCAATGGGACATCTGCCATTGACTTCTACATGAAAAAATGTAGCGAAGAGGCACATTTATCAAATTCATGTGAGTTTTTAAAATCTCCCCTAAACTCCCATAAATTGTAAATTCGACCACTTGAAATTTGTTTAAAAAAATCTAATTTTTCAAACTTGGATGGATTAAATGGACCCATATAATCAAATTCAATTTGAATTAAAAAAACCTGTTTTGAGTTTTTTCTCTGAAAAAAACTCAGATGTCAGGAGAGTATGATGCATCTCGAAAATCGAATTACATTTTTTTTTAAAAAACTAATTTCAATAACTCCCTAGTGGAAATTGACAGTTTTAACAATAAAAAGATGTGAAGATTAAAATTTTCAATTCCACCCATGATAAATCTGCCCCCTAGCATTGCATTGTGCAGTTAAATTGCCCATTGCACATTTTTAAGAAGTGCTTGAAGGTGTTGTCATTTTTTGGAGCAAACAAATTTTTCATTAAGATGTTTTATTACATACACACATTCTTTCTTCCCCTGCCGGAAGTGGCCGCTAAACAGTTTTTGGGTTAACAAAATCATTTAATTTGAGCAAAACATTTTTCCATTTTGAGCTTATTATATCACCCCAAATATGCACCAATCTAGATGCAGAATAATGCCCAGTTTGTAAATAAAAATGTGCAGCACAACATACATACAAATTGACAGAGTGCAGAAGCATGTTCAAAGGGTCATTTGGATAGGATGATGAACTTAATGGGCTATTGTCTTTTTTTAATTTAAAGAGATACTGTCATGGGAAAACATATTTTTAAAAAAAAATGCATTGGTTAATAGTGCTGCTCCAGTAGACTTCTGCACTGAAATCCATTTCTCAAAAGAGCAAACAGATTTTTTTATATACTTGTGCCAGCACTTTCTGCTTTCTGGCAGGCTGTTTTTTTTACCTTCTCAATGTAACTTCTTAATGTAACTGAATAGCTGGGTGGGGGAAAGGTGGGGGTGATATCACTCCAACTTGCAGTACAGCAGTAAAGAGTGATTGAAGTTTATCAGCGCACAGTCAAATGACTTGGGGCAGCTTGGAAATTGACAAATAAGGCAATGTCATGGTTGATCAAAATACCTGGTTCATATTTCAGAGGGGAACAGTTTTTATGTGGCAAAAACTCAGGAAAGTACAAATGATAATTAAAAAATAGACTTGATTTTATATGTGTGTAAATGTGTTTGATATGTGCAAGAAACACAAAAAAAGTGAATCAACAAAACAGTGTATAAGTAGTACACACCATTCCAGGAGTATATCAAGTAAGAAGCTGGGCAGATGGAAGCCAGTTGGCAAGTGAAGAATGTCTTAAATCAATGATTATCAGATGTGTAAGCAAGCAGATGTAGCAGATACACAGTAGGCTTTCTCTTTCTTGATATTGTATGAATAGTTAACCTTTGACAGAATTAAGTCATGTTTTGTATGTGTGATAGTTACTTTTTGAAGTGTTCAGACAAACGAGTCGATCAAGAGATGCACATCGTCTGAGGTTTCTTGCAAGAAGAGGTGTGGGCTACCATCATGCATCTTTGGATGTTAAAGGAAGAAGACAGGTTGAGATGCTCTTCAGGATGGGATACCTCCGCGTAAGTGTATTTGTTGCTTTTGTAACAGAAGAAAATTGAACAATATTTCCATAGTCTCTGGCTTAGATTTAGATGATTTGTATAGTATTTCTTTGCTTATTTAAGTCCATAACATGACCAATGGTGTGTGATTTTAGAGTCTTTAGATTCATTTTTGTTCATTTCAGAGACTATAACATTCATTCTGGTGAGGGAAGTGAGCTTGTGTGGTGTTAGATTCTATATTTTATGCCTTTAAGCATCTCTGAAAGGAAAAAAGTTGATGTATTGTATGGGATCCGTTATCCGGAATTCCGTTATCCAAAAGCTGTCTCTCATAGACTCCATTTAATGCAAATAATCCAAAATGTTAAAAATAATTTCAATTTTCTTTGTAATAATAAAACAGTACCTTGTACTTGATCCCATGCTGTATCCTGTCTTCAACTTCCACTTATTCTATTCTTTTCTACTTCAGCTTTTCTCATTTACTTTGCTTTTCTTCTTGCTTCAGTTCATCTGTTTTGCTTGCCCTATTCTTTCCAGTTTTATAAACCACAGTTCTGTTCTCCCTCATTAAAGGAGAAGGAAAGCTACCAAAGCAGTTTATTGCCAATAGATTAGCCACAATACTGCAAGCTAGAACACCATATTTATTCTGCAGAATGCTTTACCATACCTGAGTAAACACGTCTAGAAGCTCTCTCTGTTTCTTTAGGATATCAACTGCCATATTAGCTTGATGCAACATCACTTCCTATCGAAGTCTCTCTCTCTGCTCACTCATAGCTCTGGGCTTAGATTGCGGCAAAGAGGGGAGGAGGGAGGGGGACTGAGAGGGGAGCAAACTGAGCATGCTCAAGTCCTAGCCCAGGAGGTTTAAGCTGAAAACAGGGCGTCTGATACAGAAGTCCATGTGTACACAATAGAAGGAAAGAAATGCTGTTTTTCTTTTGACGGAGGACTCTGTGCAGCGTTACTTTGAGGGTTTACTGGTGTAGTTATATAGATCTTTCTGATAAAGCTTACTTACTTTTAGCCTTTCCTTGTCTTTTAACTTATCATTCTGTCATACATACAGTACCCAGATTTGGTGGGGCAGTCAATCAGTCAGTCTTGATAGACTGAGGATTTTCTGCCATAATGGAATTTTTTTTGTTGGACATTGAAAAACTGGTCAGTGTATGTATGGCCACCTTTTACTATTCTACAGAGGTACCATGTAGGAATGTGAGTAATTATTTTGTTGTTGTTGTGATTGCTAAAATGAGTTCTAGTAAGGCATATCTGCAACTGGAAGAGAAAGTACTTTGGCCACTTCATGAATGGTTAGAAAAAGAAGTGTGAGAAGCAAGAGACCATTCTTCAGGGGACAGACCCTACCACTGTCCAGAACTTTACTAAACTGGATATTACCCCTCTCTCATTACTTTCAGTCGATTTATTTGATTTCAAATTTATTGAAAATGCCTTTGAAATCATGTTTAACATTATGTCTTACATTCTGCTGGTAAATTATGGCAAAAAGTACAGATTATATATTTAACAGTTAAGTTTTTTTTTTTAAGGTTGTAACTGCAACTGGATCTCTTGCCTTGGGAATCAACATGCCATGCAAATCTGTAGTTTTTGTTGAAGATTCGCTTTTCCTGGATGCCTTAAATTACAGACAGGTATGGATTCCTATCAGTCTAATAAGATTATGTAATAAAATTCATGAGATTAAAAAAGAATCACAGTGAAATGTAGCAGAATCAGAAAAATGCTCAATTTTAATTGTGCTCTATTTGAATTTTCAATGCCTAAATGATTCAAGGCAAATAAGTTAAATGTAAAGGCAGAAAGAAAGAAACAAGTTAGAAGGAGCCTTATTGGTTGTGTGAAAGGGTCTCTGGTATGTCAGCATATAAAATCACTATAAGTCTGCCACAACTTGTGGCTTCTAGAAAGAGCACATAATCATCAGGACTACCCCTCCCATCAGCCTTTTCTGTAACTTGTGCATCTCGTCATAGCACTTTCTCTTCAAATAGATGCAGCTCTGGGTGTCCGTACAGCAACTTCTGTAAACTTGCACTAGACACTAGGAACATGAAAAAAAAATGAAAACACAGCAATAGGGGTGGGAATAGAGAAGGTAGAGTTCAGCAGAGACGGCATAGAGATCAGGGCAGAGGCAGGAGGAAAGTTGGCATGGTGACCAAGGAGGGGGCTAATATGATAAACGAAGCCATAGTAAATATAATTCTTGTGTTTTGTCGTATCAGATGTCTGGACGTGCAGGAAGGCGAGGACTGGATGTGCTGGGAAATGTATACTTTTATTCTGTTCCTTTGCCTAAAGTAAAAAGGCTTATTAAAGCAAATGTTCCTAATTTAAAGGGGCAGTTCCCACTAAGCATTTCTTTGGTACTACGACTCATGTTATTGGCTGCTAAGGCTGATCATAAAGAAGATGCCAGTGCTAAGGTATTATTTTGTTTCAATACAAACACACACACCTGCACAGATATTGTTTATAATGCACAATCCTTGTCCCAGTGAAGCTTACAATCTATGGTCTCTACACAGGGCTTGATTTCTGTCCTCGGCACGCAAGAACTGTGAAGCTCTGTCCATGATCGCACCCCCGAATAAAAAATTTGATTAAATGGTTAAAATAGTTCGATTCAAATTTTTTTTTAATTGATCAAATTTTTTTTATTCGTTCAATCGATGGAATTTCTCTAAAACCCTTCAAATTTGAATATTGTTAACATTTGACCAAAATTTGATTGGTAAAGTGCAAAATTGCGAAAAATTTGCAAAAATGTCAAAATCGGAAAATTCACGAAAAATTCATGAAATTTTACCATTTTACGAAAAATTTGTGAAATTTGAACTACTCACTATAAATTTGTGAATTTTGAACTATTTCACAAAATTCGTGAAATTCAAACGTTTTCACTATAAATTAGTGAATTTCGAACATTTTCACTATAAATTCATGAATTTCGAACATTTTCACTATAAATTCATGAATTTTTTATTTTTTCGCGAAAAATTTGTGAAAATCGGAAATTTTGAAAATCGGAAATTTCTCTGGCCAATTTTCACGGCCATTTTGCGAATTTATTTGCCGGCGGCGAATCACAGGAATTCGCTGCCAATTCGCCCATCACTAGCAGCAAACTGTTTGCTAACAGCCCACACACAAAAAACTGGTAATCTCAACTTCCAACTATGTTAGTGCACACAATAGTATTTAGTGTTCCAGCATTACCAGTAATTCAACCACATTTTACATTTAAAATGTTTTTGCATAATGAACAGTCTATGTATTTTCTAATGTGGTGGTTTAATCCACCACTGAAATGTACAATTATTTTCTTACAGTACACACAACTAATAAAGCTCCTTTTATGCATTTAAATTAGGCATTGTCTGTATTGAAGCACTCCCTGATGACATTTAAAAAACCTTCTGAAACCAAAATGTTAAAGCTCTACTTCCTATTCTGCATACACTTCTTAATCCATGAGGTATGTATTCTGCCTAAAGAATGGCTGCTCTGTGACAGTTCATGGCTAAATACTCTCTTAAAGTGATTCTGACACTAAAAATGAATTTTATCATATGAATGTACATTAAATGTTACCTATAGGTCATGGTGATCATTTTTTGCGGAGAGCTTTGTTTTTGTATATAATTGTTAGTTGAAGTTCCTAAGCCTGAGTCTCTGACTCTCTGACACTCTTGCCAACCTGACTGTCCCATCTCAGTCTGTTAGTTACAGTTTCTAATGCTAACGGACTCCTGCTGCACAAATATGGCAGCCCCCTCATACAGGAACATGGGGGATCAGACAGGTAATGTAAAAACATCATGCAAATACTTTATGGCAAAGTTAGAAGTAGCTTTCAAAGCCAATTTTATAATAGATGTAAAAAAGAGTTTGACTTCAGGTGTCAGAATCTCTTTAAGTAATAAAAAAAGTATTTCTGAAATTATGAAATGCCATGAGTGAATTTATTTTCTAATTTTGTGAATTATAATATGTGATGGGTCAAAAAACTGTTAGTGGCAATTATTCTTTAAATGCATTGATGTCATTCAATTAATTGTAAATACAGGTATGGGACCTGTTATACAGAATGCTCTGGACTTCTGTCAATAATTTGGATATTCATACCTTACGTCTACTAAAAATATCATGTAAACATTAAGTAAACCCAATAAACTGGTTTTGCTCCTGATAAGGATTAATTATATCATGGATCAAGTACAAGGTACTGTTATATTATTGCATAGAAAAAAATTTGGATTATTTCATTATAATGGAGTCTATGACAGATGGCTTTCATTAATTCTGAGCTTTCTGGATAAGGGGCTTCCAGATCCAACAGATCCAATACCTGTATTTTATAATCAAATAATCTTAATCCATGTTTTTACTCATATTGGATGTTATAACTTAAAATATTGAGCCACATTAAAACTAGAGTTCTTCACAGACCACAAGATAACCTGTTCCAACACTCTCTCTCTCTTTGCTTGTATGGGGTGTTTAGAAGGCAAAATGTGTTTTCTAAGATTTTTTGTAGTTATTTATTTTATTTAAAAAAAAAAAAAAGGAACAAATGAAAACACAAATAGACATATATAAACACTGTCTATCCAGCAGTTTTTTTTCTGTATATATATTTTTCCTGGTACACATTGATCTGTTGCTAAGGGCCATTGGCCATGCCTACATTTTTGCTATACAGGTATGGGATCCAGAAAACCATTATCCAGAAAGCCATGAATTACAGAAAGGCTGTCTCCCATAGACTTCATTATAATCAAATAATCTGTAATAATAACGCAGAATCTTGTAATTGATCCAAACTAAGATATAATCAATCCTTATTGGAATCAAAACCAGCCTATTGGGGTTATTGGGGTTATTTAACCCCTCCAACTGTTCTAAAGTGATACATTTAATGTTTGTCCCTGCTGAGCAGAATCTCTGGGTTTCATTACAGGCAGCTGTTAGAATTGATACAATAGTTGCTAATACTCCAGAGATGTTGCTGTGAAATGTATCAATTGAATGTTGCAAAATTATAACAGTTTAGAGAAGGGGTGTCTAACCCGAGGGCCGCATGCGGTCTAGGATGGATATGAATGTGGCACCAGCTTGAAATGCTTGGTTCCCAAGGAAACGTTATGTTGCAAAGGATATAGGAGTAGGCTGGAAGGGGGGACTCTGCCCATTGTCCATTTAGTAGTAATAATAATTTCCGGTGTCCCATATTCCAGTGTATAGCTCCATCTGGTTATCCAATTGGTATTGTAGTTCTTTGCTGTGCATTTTCTTTACTTTTACAAATCAAACGTTTTGTGTATTTCATGTGTGGCCCCAGACAATATTTCTTTTTCCAATGTGGCCCAGGGAAGGCAAAAGGTTGGTCTGCACCTGAATTACTGAGCTGTCAGACTCAAACACCAGAGACAACAACATTCAACTTTAAACTTAGATTTTGGAAAAACAGTAAAAGATAAATAATGGAAAGTAATTGAAAAAAGTCTTTATTTCTGTGGAACAATTTGAAAACAACTGAACAGAAAAAAGTGTGGAGAAGGTGAACAACCCCTTTAAGATATGAAGATCCAAATGATGGAAAAATCCATTATCCGGAATATCCATTCTAGATAACAGGTCCCATACCAGGTCCAATACATGTATTACAAGAAACCGGCACTCCCATACAAAAATGTAAAAAAAGATGTTATTTTATTGTATCTTGGTCCTTATTTGGACCTTTCTCAAGGATGAGACATAACAATTTCAATAAACATTATATACTGTATCCTTATGTGTTTGAATTAACCAATCAGTGTGTGGTGTCCTATTACATCAATTAAATAATCTCAATATTATTTTAAAAGGTCTCCCAATGACCATCTTGTTATAATATACCAGACAAAAACCGCGATACTATCAATATCGTATAAATACTATAAAGATACACTTGTGATTAAAACGTGTAAAACATCTTTTAAAGCATTTTTAAAACAAGCGCATTAAATACTTGATTCAATGATTCAGTGAAGTGTAATATTCATAAAATTCCACAAGATATCACCCGAGTGCCATTCAAGCTCGTGCTACAGTGTCCTTTTTTTTTATTTTTTATTTTAAATCCATTCATAACATTGTTTCCTAGAAAAAAACGAAACAAGAAATACAATTGTAGCTAATCTGTTTCTTGTAGTTCATATAATTACTATCACTGTAAGAAACCACCAAAGCATTCCAAATGGTCATATCCTTTTGTTACTGTGCAAATTTATGAAATTCACGTGAAATGATCAAAGTTCGATCGAATTACCATGGTACGAATTTTTCGTGAAATCGGATATGCAAATTTGGTCTCTCCGATCATCGAATATCGAATAGATCGAATGATCAGATATTCGATAATTCGATCATTCGATGATCAAAGGAATCAAAATTTTAAATTTATTCGACTGCCTACTTCGCCAGATTGAACCTACCGAATTGCAACAGAAGCCTATGGGAATCCCCCCATAATTTTCGGAGACTAAAGTCCTGCTTGAATACCATTCGTACGATCGGAGCGTTCGATCGTTCAAATCATACAAATTTTTCGGACACTTGAAGGAAATGTCGGTATCTGATTGTACGAATTCATCGAGAAATCGTATAGCGAGCAAAATGATAGCCTAAAACAATTCGATAAGCATTCGATGGTCGAATGTTTATCGAATTTTGAATTTGGACGAGCTAATTTTGGGGAATAATAGTAAATTTGCCCATCAATCTAATGAACTGACATTTAAGTTAGAAAACAACCCAAGTTAACTTGTCCGTTCATGACATTTGGCATGACACAGTTTAACTCATATATCCAAAAGGCTTCTCTTTCTTAGAAGCATTTTCTCCACATCTCCACCTCTCGGATGTACCCGTATATGTTCGATGGCAAGCATCTGAAGGAAGAGGCATCATGTTGGGCTATGTCCTGTTTGCGTTCTCTTGTGGAATTTTATGAATATTACACTTCACTGAATCACTGAATCAAGTATTTAATGCATTATATTATACACATTTTTTTCACGAGTGTATCTTTATAGTATTTATGAATATTGTACAATATTGACAGTATTGAGATTTTTGTATGATATATCGTAACAAGATGGTCACTGGGAGATTTTTTTTAAATAATATTGAATTGATAATATTGAATATTATTTCATTGATGTAATCAGACACCACTCACTGATTGGTTAATTCAAACACATGAGGGTATATAAAGTTGATTGAAATTGTTATGTATCATCCTTGGGAAAGGTCTTAATAAGGACCGAAACGTTGGACCAAGATACAATTAAATAACATCTTTTTTTACATTTATGTATTGGAGTGCCGGTTTTCTTGTAATACGTGGATATATATATTTTTAACTGAGCACCCCTCTGATGGCGTGTGGATACACATTTTTTGTTGCAGTGTTTGTTTATCGCTTTTTGATCAGCTTTATTTAGCCGTCTTGCAACACTGTAAAGTAAAACACATATTAAAGTCATAACATGCACTGGGCTGGTAAATCTAGTAAACTTGTTTCTTTTTTGGGTTACAGGGCTATTTGGATCAACACTGCAACCCTATGGACTTTGCTGGACTGGTTACCCATTTACATTACCATGAACCCTCAAATTTTGTTTTTGTCAGTTTTCTTGAAAAAGGTTTATTTCACCAACTTTGCCAGAAAAAAAATAAAGGTATATGGATGCTATACAATTTTTTTCCCCAAACTTTTATTTTGGTTTTATGGTATCTTCAATAATCATATGCATACTGGGCATCTAACTATTTAAAATGCCCCTGGCATTCATATTTTAAAAGGGCTGTACACCTTTAAATTAAATTCATATAATATAATCCCCAACTAGTGGCTCATGCAGAGAGTGAGATTCTCACTATTTTGATTTTATTTATTTTTTTTGTTTGTGTTTTTTAGTCATTTAACTTTTTATCCTGCAGCTCTGCAGTTTGCAATTCCAGCAACTGGATTGCTAGGGTACAAATTAGCTTAGCAACCATACATTAAAATATATTGAAATTAAGCTGGAATAGGATAGTGCCTGAATAGAAAGATGAATACTTGAGAGACTGAAATATGAATAGGAAGGGGTCTGAATATAAAGATGAGTAATGAATACATTTGTAGCCTTACATAGCATTTCTTAGATGGGGGTCTGTGGACCCCCCCATTTGAAAGCTGGAAAGAATAAGAAGAAAAAAGCAAATCATATAACAACTATAAGAAAAAGAACTGGAGGCCATTTGAAAAGTTTCTCAGCATTAGCCATTCTACAACACACTAAAATTTACATTTAAGATGATCCACCCCCTTATATGTTTTGTTTCTTTTAAAGAAAAACTACAGATAGTTTATATCATATTAAGTGACATTAAAGAATCTTACCAAACTAGTATAAATATATTCAAGTAAATATTGCCCTTTTACATCACTTGCTAGGGTCGGACTGGCCCGGCAGGACACCGTGAAAAGACTCGGTGGGCCCCAGCCCTCATGGGCCCCCTCCAGGCCAGATCCCCTCTCCCGATCTCCTTTTTTTTTGCAGTCACAGTAGTGGACAGTAGTACAGGTGGGCCCCTGGCCCCCCCAGTCCAACCTTGTCTCTTGCCTTGAACCACCATTTAGTGATGGTCTGTGTGCTGTGCTGGGTTAGTTTGTGTGCAACATGAATCATACGATCCCAGGGGGCGGCCTTTATTTTTTTTAAATGGCAGTTTTCTATTTCTGATGACCCAATGGCACTTACTACTAAAAAAGTATTTTATTATGAGAATGGTTTATTTACATGAAGCAAGGTTTTACATATGAGCTGTTTTATGCAATATCTTATTATAGAGACCTACATTTTTCGGGGGGGGTATAGTTTTACTTTAATTTTATATAAAATACTAATTTTAGCAAGTGGTCAAAACGTATAATTTTTAAAATATTGGCTTTCCAGATTTTACCCCATCATAAAATGCATCCAGATTGTTGAATTGAAGTGACAGCCACCACAGTTTGCACTATTTTAATCTGTAGGGACTGTACATGCCACATATTTGAATGTCTGGACTCTGCTTTTTCCGATGTGGGAGATAAGAATCTGTGAAACAAAACACAAAAAGTCCTATATCTTGTTACTAAAGTGGAATTATGCCAAAATGTAGATTTAGAAATCTCAAATCTTAGCTTTCCAATGTAAATGTAACAGTCTTTCCAAAGAAGTCCAGTAAGAGAGAAAACAAAGAACTGAATGCAAATACAGTAAAATGTGAAAGTGAGAACAGCATCTGAACTGAGCATTTTGGCCTCCATACATTGGAGCAAACGGGGAAAGCAGTGGGAAGATCTGCTCAAGGCATGGACACATTTCACTTAACTATGCTACTTTAATGTTTCTAACCCATAGTTTCACCAGAGCAAATTTTTAGAAAAGCGATATAAAACATGTAACCTATAAATAAAATATACATTTGCATGTGAATTCAGATACATGAAGTTTGATTGGCATGCCTCAGTATTATTGTTCTTACTTTTTGTTCTGTTCTTAATTATTTTATTCAGGTTCAAAAATGTTTCCACAGTCTGTGATGGAAACCCTAGTGCTGGTTTTGGCAAACTTGTTTGGAAGAAGCTACCTTTTACCATCAATGCTGAAATTAAAGGGAACATTTAAACAGTCGAAGGTAAGAAGCAGAATTGAGCATTTGATACATAAATCACAAACTTAACACCACACGGAGCATTAGGATATGGCATATACTGTATGTTTTTTTTTTTTTTACCTTCCATAAGGCAAATTCGGATTCGGTTCAGTATTCGGCCGAATCTCTCAAGATAGATTATTGGATTCCATGCATCAATAGTAATAATCAAACTTGCAGGGTACCTGTGGCTAGGGTTGCCACCTTTTCTTGGAAAAAATACCAGTCTTCCTATGTAATTATCTTTTTTTCCTATTAATAACCATCAAAAATACCGGCCAAGCCGGTAAAATATCGGGCAGGTGGCAACCGAACCTGTGGCACATTAATAGAAAATGATCTGCTGGTAATAGTTGTTGACTGCTGCTACAAATACACTGTAGCACACATTGGTGTAACCCCCTGCAAAAGGGCCCTGACACTCTGATCCCCATCCTCCCGCCCACTGCCTGTCCCACCTCCACCCATGTCAAGCCTACGCCCACTCCCCACCCCAACTCTGCCCACTCCGGCCCAAATTGCGTTCCCTTCTTCGTTGCAGGTAAGATAGTGGCTGGGAAGGAGGTTTTTTTTATTAGCTATAGAAGAATCAGACTAGGCCCTCCTGTGACTGTGGGGGCTGCTTCCTCTATAGATATTCCAATGGTAGCCGAGACCATATTGTGTGTTACATGTTCCAGATAGACATATGGTATAAAGAATTATCCACAAAAGAATGCAGCACATAGGTTTATCTATGAAATTAAAATCAATTATTATATCTGTCACATACAATTTACCAGTCTTTGAATAAATCTAATATAAACCATCTCTGGAACAAAATAATGGCTTTCTGGGGTGGGGCGCAATTTATATGATACACCATGCACCCAAATAAAATACTATATTATATTCAATGCATGTTTT
>CM044432.1:38176852-38208917 GCA_024363595.1 Xenopus borealis
GGGGGGGGAGGGGTTTTGAGCAGAAAGGGTTTCCTTCTCCTTTAAAGGTTACAGGAGGTCCCCCATAGGCTAAAACAGCAATCCGGCAGGTTTAAGATGGCGAAGGGTCGAAATCTAAATTTTTTTATGAATTTGATTTTCAAATGGTCAAATTTTTAAATTAAAATTGGAATTTTTTAAATTCTAATCAAATTTTGGCCTTTTCAATAGTTGAAGTACCCAAAAATTACTTCGAAATTAGAATTTTTAAATTGAGCACTAATTAATACATCTTTTACGGGAGATCCCTTTCCTAGCAGATGTATTAGCGCTAACTGAAATGTAACGAAATGTAACAAAAGAACTGACTTTGGGACAACTCCTGCATGTAGAGAGATTGGATTGATGGTGATTTTGAAAGAAGAATCACATCTTGTAGGCAAAAAGGGCAGCCCCCAAAGCTAACTGTCAGTCAAAACCAGACTCCTGACTATTTCATGAAGAAAGAATGAAGAGAATCCGATGCTGAGAAGGGGACATCAAGGAGTAACTTGGATATTTCAAAAACATGTCAGAATTTTTCATTGAATATCTTTAGAATATTTGAGTAAGATAAAGCTTACATTACAATTTCATTTTTGCAAAAATCCCCTATAAATAGCAAGACAAAATATGAAAAAGTATGTAAACAAGCAAATAATTAAAAAAAAAAACCATGGGAAAAAAATGTACGGGAATCAGCATTATAAAATTTTAACACAGAATAACAATTTTTAAAATCCAAATTGTAGTGAAGTGGACCAACGTTTTTCACTAAACCATCTGATGTTCTATGTTAATCAGATAATAAAAGCTGCTAAAAATGGGAGTGTCACACAAACAGTACTTACGTGAATGGCATTGTATAGTCTGTATGCAAAATATGCTGGTTTGTCACGCACAGCAGAAACTGTGAGGAAATGACAGATGAGGAAATGTTATGTAGAGCAAGTGTTTATTAGAGAGATTCACAGCAGCCTGCAATCCCTACCCCTCCCTCACAGTGCTGGCATTGACTGTAGCCAAGTATGGCATACATCACTGATGCTGTCTGCCTCATTTTTTTGTAAAGGGCACCTATCGCTAAAAAAAAGCTACTCCCAACCAAAGATGCGGGCTCTATTAGTCCGCACCTTTGGTTGGGGGTAACTTTTTTTAGCGATAGGTGCCCTTTAAAGGAGAATTCCATCTGTAAGTGACAAAAAACCCTCCCCCCTCCCCTGTGTAGGCTCCCCCCGGCCTACCTGCCCCCCCCCAGGCAAATGCCCCTAACTTGTTACTTACCCTCCAGGTCCTGTCCAGTGGAGTTCATAGGCGCCATCTAGACGCGTTTGCTCTTCATCCTGTATTGACTGGCGTTTTCAGGCGCATGCGCAGTACGAAGAGTCGATGTGGATGCACCAAAAGTCTAAAACTTTCTGATAATTTTTTTCGGAATGTTTGTGACTTTTGGCTGCATGCGCAGTTGGAGGAATCTGCCAGTAAGGAGCTATTGCGCATTTGCCAAAAGTCATGTACTTTTCGAAAAAAATTATCAGAAAGTTTGTGACTTTCGGCGACTGCGCAGTAGCTCCGCATGGGCCAATTCCTTGTACTGCGTATGCGCCCGAGTACAGGATGAAGAGTGAACAAGACAAGAAGGCGCCTGTGAACTCCGCTGGACAGGACCTAGAAGGAGGGGTAAGTAGCAAGTTAGGGGCATTTGCCTGGGGGGGCAGGTAGGTCAGGATGGAGGGGGGCCTACACAGGGGATGGGGCGGGGTTTTTTTTCACTTACAGGTTGAATTCTCCTTTAAAGCTTTTAAGCTTTAATGCTATGGGATACAAGACCTAGGTGTAACAGTAAAGGGAATGCCAATCCAAAAATAGTGTTATGCCTAATAAAAGAATATATAATTCTAAGCAACCTTGCAAAATACATTAAAAAAAAATGTACTCTGTTTTTTTAACTTATTTGTATATGCATTGGTATTGGAAGCAGTTTTGGCTGTCTCTGTCTATTCTGTGCCCTGATGGCTCATAACTGAGAAACCATGTAGGACAAGGCAGCTGATTAATACACCTGTCTTTGCTGGGGAACTCAGACATAGTTTAAAAAAGTAACAACCTTAGTTTAAAGAGTAGCAACCAGGAGTTAAAGGGGACCTGTCACCCTAAGAAATAATTCCAAATTCATGTTAGTTGAGCAAAATAAACTTTATTCGCCTTGTATTTAATATTTAAATGTGTTTCCTTCTGTCTTGGAATTATACAATCACAACAAGCAGGCAGCTGCCATTTTGTGGACACCGTTATTAAGGCAAATTGTGTATCACCCCAAAATCTTGAGGATGCACCAGCATGGGGGACCTAATGACCATGTGCAGTGCCCTATGCAATCAAAGAGCCTGAGGAGGGAAGGGGAAATTTGAAGAGGGCAGTGACATATAGGAAGTGCTGAATGGAAAGTGAAAGTAATTGACTGCCACTCCTCTATGTCTCAGGCATAGAAGCGGGGCAGGTAATATTTGATTGACAGCTCAGATATTTAAACACCTTTATAACAGATATGGATGTTTTAATGAAAAAAAGAATTTGTGTTCCATGTTTAATTTGCAAACTACTTTCATTATACAGCTTTATATGTGTAGGTGACAGGTCCACTTTAAGCAAAAGTTGCTATCAGTAGCAATTCGTGTTTTCTGGTAGTCATCCATACACAGTTGTTTTAGTCTGAGGAATCCCATTGCGTCACTGCTGCCATTTTAGGAAAGTTCTGATTTGGACCCATTCAAAGGTCAGGGGTAAGTAGTCAGGAAACCATAGAACCAGAAGCTGCTGGTGTCCTGTTGTTATGCATCTGTTATCCTTTTTGCTTTAGAAATTAAGATTATTTATGGAATTCAAAACTGCAGATGCAGCTTTAAAACAACATAGTATGCTTGTGTTTCTTTGCAATTCCATTCATGTCAGTGATCATGGCATAGAAATCTCTAGTATGTCCTCCATATAAAATATTTAGATCAGCTCCATTGTGCACAGCATATATAGCAGCATTCAACAGAAAACTGAAATGGGAAGCTATGAAAATGGAAACCATACTCTCCTTGGTAACAACTCACATAATAAAAGGGATAAATGAAAACCAGCAACAATCAAGCTACCAGGCTGTCGTGCACATTGGCATTATATGACTATAGGATGTTTTCAGAATATAATGTCAATGGTATTTTCTGTAAAGGCATTTAAGTTCCATTACTGGTTTTTGATAAATGGGAACTGGCAGGGATGCTTTTTGGTGCTTCTCTTCCCACAAAGAACACTGTGTGCCATTAACCTAATTAAAATATTTATATATATATTGACTACTGGCAGTTATTCAGAGGATAATGTTTGGTTCCAAAGCACTGAAGGTCACAGTAGAGAGCATCTAGGGTCTGGGATTTACAGTTAGTGGCAGTTACGTTTATTTACTACAGGAAGAAGAGAAAATACTTAAAGGAGAAGTAAACCCTCCACAGTGAAAAGTCCCCACTGACCCCCCCTCTGTAGGCCTGCCTCCCCCTGCACACTGTTACGCCAGAATAGTGTCACTTAGAAGTTCTGACCTGCACAATGCAGAACAGCAGAGCGCAGGAGCGCCATATTCGTCAGCCTAGGCTTCTTCGTCGAGCAAGTGTCGATCAATATCCATATATTGCACATGCGCAGTTGGAGCCAGAAAGCTCAGTAAATTACAAGAAGAGGCAAGAAGAGGATCAGGAAGAAGCTGACGAACATGGTGCCCCTGTGTTCCGCTGCTCTGTTCTGTATTGTGTCTGTCAGAAGGGAGACAATTCTAACATAACAGTATGCAGGGGGGAGACAGGGAGGGAGCCTACGGTGGGGAGTCAGTGGGGACTTTTGACTGTGGAGGGTTTACTTCTCCTTTGATGGGCAGATTTGCCCATGGGCAGTAACCCATAGCAATCATAGCAATCAAACATCTGATTTGTTATTGCCCAGGCACAGATTTGACCAGTGTTTATAAACAAGCCCAGGGCTGCAATAAACCAGATCAGCCGTCATTTCTGTAAATGATACATAAATGATTCCATCATTATCTGAACATGTTCCCAGTAAGGTCAAAGAAAAATCTAATATGAGATCAGTGCACATATAAGTCATGTAATCCTCCCATTGTATCATTTTGGCATAGAAAAGGGTGCAATTGTATGTTATGCAGTAAAATAACAGCATTATCACTTATATGTCAGGGTATTTACCATTTGCAAATTACCTTAAGCATTTGTATTTAAATTTAGAAGTATATATAGCGTGTGGGTGTTTTTTTGGAAGAGAAACTTCAAGCAAGTAAAGACAAAATGCTCACCAATGGCCAGAAGAAGTTGTTGGAAATACCCATCAAAACATTCACTAATTGCTGCAGCAATGTCTTGTCCAGAAATATTTTGGAATTCCTGGAATACTTCAAGAAAAAACCATGACCCCATTAGAAATAAAGAATACCATTAGCAATAATGGGAGTATGTTAAATAGCATAATATAATGCAATGCTGCCTTAACAGTATCTAATAAATCCAGCAGCAAATAAAGATGATTGGTTGATTATTGAAATTGAGTGACCTGACAGAGTCATTTTGCTGTGGATAGAACCTTATACAATACATTCATAGTGAGGATATCACCATACTATTTTTATTTATCTGTAAATCCAGCAACACTCCTATGTGTGATTCCATTGTTTACAACTTTTTGGGCTATTCCATCCCTTTATTAAGGGCCCTTGCTTGATTTATTGGTTTACTGTGGATATATTCCTTGGCAGAGAGGAACACAGACTTGCACCCGATGCCTCAAAAGGTGATTTTGTGTATGTGTGGCACCATTATTGACTCTATTAAAAAGTAATGCTGTGCCTTGGGCATCTAACATATGGAAAATAATACTGGGAGCTATTTTTATTGATCTACTTTTCAGTCTAATGCAAAATTATTATTCAAGAGGGCTAAACAATATTTTAAAGGTCTGACCTAGTTCCAGAGAAATGTTTATGTCAGAAGGGTATGGTAACTTAAAAATTCTCCTTCATGTTCAGTTGCTTAAAGGGGAATATTATGTATTGACTGTGTAGTGGTTCCCTGAATAGCTTTTACTTTTTTAAGGGTGATAGGCTGAAAGAGATTGTAAACTTTTTTTAGGGTACCCTCCTTCCCCCTTCATTTCCTGGCACATGGCAACTCAACTATACAGTGGGCACATGTAGGGCAATAGAACAACTGTTTTTTATTTATTAAAGGTATCCTGGGCTTGTGTAGTGTAATGTAGTGGCTGCAGCATATGCGTCCATTATACTTTAACTTGGCGCTGTATGCAAATCGCTAGTGTAACTTCACTTGGCTAAGTAACGGCACAACTTCGCTAACGTTTGCCTCCCTGAGTGCAACTTCGCATTTTAGTGAATTTACATAGAGCTGGCGAAACTACGTGCGGCAAAGCGGTCACTGGCGCAACTTCAAATCTTAGTTAGTTCATTTGCCCTCTAGAACTGAGGATAGAACAGAATAGTATATATGGGTCATACACATCTGAAACTCGGTTTTGTGTTACTAGGATTCAGTACCAAATAGAGGGAAGACATTTAAGGCACTGGCCAGGGAAGGTGCAATTCCAGAAAATGTGTTTATTGTAGGATGCACAGCAGAAGAACATTGTAGAGGAGCTCATCTTTGGACAAGCTCCATATCTTTTTCTGATCTGTGTCTACCACTATCTTTTCCAGACAGGGGTAATGGAATGGTGGGGTGAGTGAGAATAAATAGTCAACCATGCTTTGTGTATCAAACTCCTACTCTTTTATTTTTTACTTTTTGTGTGTTTTTTCTTTTTTTTAATGAGTAAATCAAGGTAAGTGTAAAAGCATAAGCTGATAAGGATTAGAATTGCATTCATAAAGATTACCACAAGGTGTCTCTATACATTAAGGTATAAAGATCAGACATATATAATTTGGAGGATCACAGCCTACAGCATTCAGGCCATATCTCAATATCTTAATATAAAAAAATAAAAATATTTCTTGTTTTTGTACTCCAGAAATACCCATAGTCATGTCATATGTTTACACATATATGTTTAATCTATATATGCTTGAAACCTTAAAATAAGGGCAGACTGGGGAAGTCTAGCGAATATGTTTTTACCCCCCACCTCATAATACTTATTTTCTGTGCCTGACCTGTCCACACAAAAACACAGAATATGGCAAAAACTTGCCCTTTATTCTTACCCAACCACAATTGCTGGTGACTTTTGTTACATAAAATCATCTGCAACATATTTTTGTGCTCCCCCGTTCTCCTTTGGCAAGCTTCCCAGAGAACCTAGGAACAGTAACAGTGCTATTATAGGTCATGCAATGCCCATTTTCAAAATTTGTTCTGTTTGATGTAACATGCAGATAAAGACCTTTCCTTACCTTACAATGAGAATACCTTTTTTTGGAATATCTATTTGTATACACAGCACATGCTAAAGTGAAAATAGCTGTATCTGCTTTAAAATTTTATATTTCTATCAAACCATCTGTATGCACCACAAATAAGCTGCAATCACTACCTATGACAGCCTGGGGTGCTGATGTTCTCCCTATCAGTATTTATTTGAGCCCAAATCTTCCTGGTACTGTGCAGTATATACTGTATTCATATTGTAAACTGAACTAACCACTAACACACCCTGACTCATTTACAGTGCCTGTTCATTACAAATCAGGAGCAATGCTGATTTATTTGCACTGTGGACCACATTTAAAGCAAATTACAGTTAATTACAGTGGGCTCTCCATGATAGCAACTGATGACAAAAACATCTACCACTGCTACTACAGGAAAATAAATACAGCTTTAATTGCAAATACATTCTTGATTGCATGTATACAACATATCTATATTGGACAATTACAATTTAATTGAACTTCTGCAATGAAGCTCTTGGGAGATTAATAGGAAATAGATTCTTGATGGGAGATGTATATACAGGTATGGGACCTGTTATCCAGAATGCTCAGGACCTGGGGTGATAACTGATTTTATGTCATTTGGATCTTTACACCTTAATAGTGATGGGCGAAACGGCCGCGTCCAGAGAAATTCGCGAATTTTTCGCCGATTCGCGAAACGAGTCGCGCGTCATTTTTGACGCGCGTCGCGTCGCTTTTGACGCGCGTCGCGTCGTTTCCGACGCGTTGCGTCATTTTTGGCGCGCGTCGCGTCGTTTTCGGCGCGTCGCGTCAAAAAATACGCGCGACTCGTTTTTGGGCGGCGAATTTTTTTTGCCGAATTTTTTTTGTAGTTTCGCGAATTTATTCGCCAGCGGCGAATCGCGGGAATTCGCCGCGAATTCGCCCCTGGCGAATAAATTCGCCCATCACTACACCTTAAGCCTACAAGAAAATCATGTGAACACACAAAAAACTCAATAGTCTGGCTTAGCTTCCAATAAGGTTCAAATAAGGTTTAAATTATATCTTGGATTGGATCAAGTATAAGGTTTTGTTTTATTATGAAATTTATAGAAAAAATTGGAGTCTATGGGAAATGGCTTTGCTTAATGCAGAGCTTTCTGTGGGTTTCCAGATAATGAATCCACACCTGTTATAGAAAATCATATCATAAAGAATGCCAAACAGTTTTTTATTTTAACTTTTTTTTTGACAATTTGCAATGTTAAATTTTGTTCTTTCATAGTTGATGTTGGATTGTTTTTCTGTGCATGATCTCTACAATGATATCTCCCCAGCAGGGCCTCTTTTACTTCCATACAACTGCCCTGAAATCTCCCAACTTACCATTGCATCTTGAGCAGCCATCGCAGGGTCCGCATAGCCTTCTTCTCTCACTCCCTGGAAGAGTAATAATGAGCCTTAATGTTTCATTTTTCAGACAACAAATGAAGATTATTTGCAGAAAACATGATTACTGTGAACATAATTATTCAACTTTTTCTTTAATTGTATCTACTTTCTTGTAGGAAGAGCATATTTAAAAAGGCTTTTATGGTTAATATTGATTATTATAAAGATATAAATAGAATGGCTACGGTCATTTTTTTGTTTATAAAAATTAGGACTGTCCTGAAATAGGTAATGCATGGTTATTGGCAAATGTGGTTATACAATATCACAAATAAAAACAAATGTTTTGTTTCTTGATTATACACTGTTTTATATGTTTGTATTTTATATGTTGCTTTGTCCCTTTCTTTTCTAGAAACCTTGCGTTTGTTACTGGGCTGTACTAATGCTTTTATTTCATCAGCATGTTAAGGGATTTAAAGTGATACTTTTTCTTAATTTCAACCATCTTTGGGGTCAGACAATACAAATTAGACAAAAGTTCACAGAAATGAACATTAATCATCACTTTGGGGGGGGGGGTTAACTGTGCGGGAAGGGTGCTGGGAATGCCATCGTTTTCTGTAATGGAACAATTTATTATGATTTATACATAAAGATTTGGTTGCTTTATATACATTTTGGTTGAGACATTATATATAATTATATATAATGATATATATAATGTTATATAATTATCCATAATTATATAATATAATTATATAATATTATGTTGTCTAGGAACTACATAACCTGGTAATGTAAGGTACAGGGAGGATGCTTAGGTGTACAATGTACATAAAGGGCATGATTGGGCTCAAATTTTCTTTTCTTGTCATCCAACTACCCCATTATTTTTTTATGCATCTAAATCTATGACTGCACCATATCTCTATACCCACAGCTGCCAAATATCAGATATTCCCTTCTCTTATGGAAGGTCCAGTGATTGATTTGGGCCCAGAAAGACTAGGTCTGATGGTGAATGTCTAGTTTAATGTGATACAAAAGGTGAGCTATATGCTCATTACAGCATACATTTCCTGCTTATGGATGTACTGTATTACTGACTTCTAAGTTTCACGTGTGTGTTTCTTGTGAGCTACATTTTGTTTGCTCCTGTGTTTCACCAACCACCTGCTCCTGCCAATGCATGTTTGCTACATGAGCAGCTCCAAAAAGACTAAGGCAAAAACAGAGCCCGACACATTGTATTACTTGAATGCAAGGAAAACCACAGTAGTTTTTGGGGCCCACTATGTAGAATATGTGTGCTTCTTTGTGGCAGTGTTGGCAAGAAAGCATTAAATTGTGATTCCAAACCTGACACTGTATGCCTGATGTGATCAAATTCTAGTTGCATGCCATTTACTGTCTTCAATCTCCAACAGCTATGATTAACCATGAGAACAGCAAAGTCATAAAGATATCATGACAGGCTGCAAACCAGCAGCCAGATAAGGAACAGGGGTTTAGCAGTATATATGGATTAAAGCTGTGATGCCCAACCAGTAGCTTGTGAGCAACACGTTGCTCCCCAACTCCTTGGATGTTGCTCCTAGTGGCCTCAAAGCAGGTGCTTATATTTTAAATTCCAGGCAAATTTTGGTTGTATAAAAACCATGTGTACAACCCAACAGACCCACCTGTAAGCTGCCAGTCCACATAGGGGCTACCAATCGCCAATCACAACCCTGATTCGGCACCATCTAGGAACATTTTTCATGCTTGTGTGTCTCCCCAACTGTTTTTACATCTGAATGTTGCTCTCAGGTGAAAAAGGTTAGGGACCCCTGGATTAAAGGATACTTTTGACTTCTAGTTGTCTTCTCTGCATTCAAGCAATGGAAAACTCAAAAACAATTCAAAGGTGACTTTTATAGGTGAAACACTTGTGAAAGGTAGAAGGTTATTTAACTCATGGGGAAACCTGAAGTAGTGCCTCAGTCTGGCAGGAATCCAATGGCATAGCTTGGCACCAACAAGGAATAAAAGTAGTCAGAAAAGTCTCCTACAGATAAGCTGTTGCTTAATTTTTCATACTTGAGTGGACACTGGTACTGGGACCAGTTCAAGAAATGGTATACATGCAGAATATCAGTATCTCTGTCATTGCAAACATTATTTACATTGTTTTTCTGTAGAATATTTTATTTCCTATAGCCATTTTATTTCCTATAAACATGAATCTTTGTGTATAGGTGTTTATTTTTAGTTTTGATTGTTATTAACAATATGTTGTTGGCTATGACCTTGAGAATCACAGCAATGAATAATTAGCTTATGCTTTTATTCTCATTAGCTAATACACAGGGGACAATGACATTGCTTTCACGCGCTCATGTTTGAAAAGCACTTTACTATACCTGCACCAGGTTCATTAAGGCATCTCTGAAATGACCCGAGGTCTCTGAATAAACGTCCTGATCAAGGTTGTTATTGTATTCTAGAAGGAAAACAGCATATTATTTATTCAGTTATTTATAACTTGCATGTTTGTACATGGCTATGGTTTATTAACATTTTTGTGTCAAACTTTCTACTCATCATTTCCAGTAACTTCTTCCATCCCCACAGCACCACTGAATTGTAGTGGCAGGTTGGCAATTGTTCTTTACAGATTTGGGAACAGAAGGAGAAACTCTGCCTAGTTTACCTTTTCATTCACTATTTGTGTAAAAGACTGGAGAACAGTCAGATTTAGTTTTACCTCAAATTAAAAATGTGAGTGTTGCTTATGTAGGTGGGTAAAGGTTTTGCTAGCCTTCGTGTTCTTTGGTTTCATTTTTCCTATGTCAAAGTATTGCGCTGGCAGTTCAGGGACTAACCAGTAGATGCCGGTATGTAAAAGGGTAAAGGTTTCCCTGTGGGGAGTAGTTCCCAAGAGGTTATAAAAAGGGATGTTGCCATGTGGTCTGTCTCAGTCCAGTGCACCCAATGGAAATGGGGTGTGCTGCTAAGGCCCAAGGTGGAAGTAGGCCTCAGTATAGAAGTAAGTGAGTATCAGGTCAGAAACTGTGATAGGTTGTTCTAGAAGTGACAGATAAGTCTCAGTGAATCCACCAGGTTAGCGACTCAAGTGGTTATGCTCAGGTACAGAGAGATCCTTAAAGTGTCCAACCAGCTGTGAGGTCGCCTTCAGTGAGGCAGGAAAGGCATCTCAATTCACAAAGCTGACTAACAAAAGGATCAGAAAGTATTTGTGAGTAATACAACTGTGTAAAAAAGGACCTGCTGCACTACTTGCTTCTTGAAGTGAACCATCAGTTCAATAAATGTTCTGCTGTTTAAAGAACCACAGTGAATACTGTGTGTGCTTATTCCCAAGTGTTAATCCCTTCCTCCATACCATAAACGGGGACCTCACCTCGAGATAAAGAGTTTAACTGGGAGTTGGACCCCTTGCCCAGGTACAAAAACCAGTGGATAGTAACCCAAGGGAAAGTTTAGGAATACTCTGACCCATCCACCTGTTACACTTATATTTTTCAATTTACAATTTTTCATAATACTATTTTCAGGAGTCCAAAATACTGTAGCACACTGGGTTGAAATGCTGTGCAATAAATGATTTATTCGCTCAAAACATATTTGCAGACAACAAGTGGCAACTTGTTGTCTGAAAATATGTTTTGAGTGAATAAACCATTTATTGCACAGCATTTCAACCCAGTGTGCTACAGTATTTTGGACTTCTACAAGTATTTTGACCCGTGGCTGGTCGGATATATTACTGTTTTAGCACCTGGTCCGAAGGGATTCGAGGCGAGAGGTTTGAACACTCCATTCTAGAGTGGAATACTATTTTCAGGAACATATTATTGTGTTTGACTATTGCAGTATATTATCACCCACTGAAGTGTGGACGTTGGATAGGAGGAATTGGGAAGTAATAAGGCTTAGTTACGTAGTACGTAGGCTTCTTTAATCTGAAATATTTCAGGACTTGATCTCAAAGCTAAGATGTCAATTAGGCAGTTTTCATCTGTTCCCGGTCCCTGTTATGAATAAATAGTAACAATTATTATGTCTTTGTACATTAATAATAATAACAGTTTAAACTGGAAAAAAGTGATAGCACTTTAAATCTGTTTACAATGACTTTAATTATAGACATTTTCTTGTGATCTACCTCAGGGAAAAGATCAAAACTTTGAAAGGGTGCTGTGCTCTGTTCCTGTAAATTTAGCTTCACCTGCACCCAGGCAAACTGATACTATTGGGAGAGCTCCTTCTGTTTATATAGTACAGCTACTATATGGGATCCCAGGAAACCAGTTATCTAAAAAGATCAAACTACCTCAAGGCCATGTCCCATAGAGTCTTTTTTAAGTGACTACATCTAATTTCCTTTTTCTCTGAAATAATAAAAAAAAAAATAAAAAAAGGACCTTGTACTTGATCCTAACTGAGCTGCACAAATCCATATACAGTATATATAACTTGCAGAAATCCATACTATAGTTTTTTAGGTTTTTGCCTTGAAATACATTGTGTATTATGTACAAGGTGGCAAGCTATGTCAGGGCCAAATACAGAGGTTTTGTATTTTTACTTTTGTCATTTCACAATATCTGTGCTAGTTTGTACTTGAAATGTAGGAAGTATGGATTTACTTCATCTATTTGCAAAGCAGTCAGAAGTACTATTGGCTGTGAACCACCAGCTGGATCATTGATGCTTTAGAGCAGAGGTCCCCAAACTTTTATACCCAAGCCACATTCAAATGTGGCTTGGGTATAAAAGTTTGGGGACCTCTGATTGAGACTGGCAGGTTGGTTCCAGCAGATATTTTTTGATTTGATGTGGTTTTGTCTGCATTCATCTTGGATGAATTCAGAACCATTGTTACTATGAGAAGATATTCACATGTGGTTTTATTATAAGTCTGCTATACTGCTTTACAGGGAACATGAAAACACTGGACAAAAACCTGCTCATGTGTTTTGTAATTCTGTAACCTACACAACAAATACATCTGTGGACACAGATGCACTTTTCTTGAATGCAGAGCATCTACAATTTAATATGAAGGACCTAAATGCTAGATTCACATATAATTTCCATTGTGAACTTCACAATCTTGTATATGACAACTAACCTTATGATCTGCCATTCTACCTTCTAGAAAGCTGACCAAGAAAAAATATATTTTTATATATATATATATATATATATATTCTATTTTAATGTATATGATTATAAATTTATGCTTACTAAGCAACAACTTGTTTTTTTGTATTTGGCCTTTGATTAATGTGATACTAGAGGTTTGTCCCAGTTTTAGAGCAGGACAAAGACATATGAGCTAATTAGCTGTAGTTATAGTTTATGCTCTATATGGAATGGCAATTACCTTCATAGCATGCCAAAGATCATGGGCATCATAGGATGGAGGAGGGTACATCAGACCTGTTATAACGTCTTTGAAATGGCCATCAAGGTTATCTTTTAGGAGTCCGAGCAAATCCTTAAGCAGAAAAATATGTCAACTATCAATTAATAAAAACGTTTGGATAAGACAGCCATAAATTACACAATTTTTTCTAAATTTGCTAATTTATGTTTATATGGAGATAATAGATGATGTGTGAGGACACAGTGATCCCCTCGTGACATGCAATGTTTCTAATGTTCTGTTAATCTATCTATCTATCTATCTATCTATCTATCTATCTATGTATCCATCTATCTATGTATCTATCCATCTATCTATTAGAGATGGGCAAATTTATTGGCCTGGCGCAAAGTCAAGGTGAAAAGTCCAGCAATTCTCTGCCCATGACCCAAACGCCCGTGAAATGGACGTCCGTTTATTCGACGCTTGCGCCGTTCTCTTTTTATGCCAGCGCGAATGTGTGCTGGTGTGCAAAAAACAGATGCCCGTGTCCAAAACTAGATGCCGGCGGCGTTTCGCAATTTTTTTGCAGAAGTGAAACGCTCTAGATTCGCCCAACACTATTATCAATCTCTTTATCTTTCTATCATCTATCCATCGCTCTCTCTCTCTGTCTGTTTGTCTATCGTTGCCCTGTTTGTCTAACTCTCCATCTGTATATCAATCTGTCCTTCTGTGGGGAACCTGGAATAACCTCCATGTCTAGCGTAGCGGTAATTCCAGGGCTCCGAGTGTCAGTAGGTGTGCTTGCACACTATTTATCAGATGCTTGGTGCAACTCTGAAGTTCTACAAGTAGAGTTTGGGCACCATTATCTTTAATGAATAGTGTCAAATTTGCATCCATGTTAGTTGTAAATGAAGATGTGTAGGTACTGTATGTATTTAATGCACCACTAGTGTATGAATTATAAGTGCGGTAGATTCATATGGATTAAACATGATCCCATGTAGCATAGCATAAGATCTTTTCATTTTTGTTTTCAATCTGAGGCATTCCCGGACATACACACATGGTTCATGGTGTTTCATTTTATAAGTTTTACTAGTACTGACAAGTAATGGGAGATTGGTTAGGCACATGTCAAGGAGTTTGCAAGAAGAAACTTCTGTACATTTCTACAAGTATCTCTTGAATAATATGCCTCTAAAAGTCAGCTTTGCTTAATGCGCTACTTGGCACCACTTGATGATCTGCAGCACATTTTAGAGATTTCATACCGTGCCATACAAATTCCCATAGGCCTGTGCAATCATAATCCTTTGTGCATTGCTGCGTTGAGTCAGGATATCAATCAGAACATCCTTGTCGCATTCTGTAACAAGAGAAGATTAAGTATATTTTGGAAGCAGTCTCCAAACTTACACAGATGAGGAGTATATTGGAGGAAAATGTTTTTATTGTATAAAACAAAATGAGATATAAATTCACAGACTTTTTCATTATCCAACAGTTTTTACTCCATAAAATAGTTTTATAATATACTTCAGCTTTGAATATATGGTCTGCCATTCAGAAAACTGCAGTGCAGCAATAGTATTCTTTCACTTCAATTTATATATAGTTTAACAACATAAAAACTATTGTTTTACCCATGAACATTTTAGGTTACAGAAAAAAGTTGGAGGGTTTATACTTTTATTACTGTGAACAACACAATTATGTTAACAACTATGAAGCAGAGCTAATGATTTAATGGAAACCACATCAGTTAACTTAAAGGATAAGTAAACCTTTACAATAAGTGAATGTAATTGGATGAGGGTGCTATTCTAAGCACATTTATAATATACATTCATTATTTATTTTGTTTTTATCCCAAGATATTAAGGGATACATGTACTGCTGCTCTGATGTTCTTCTGCTTAGGAAAGACGTGAGAAGGCTTATAATTTTATTGACAAGCAGAAGAACATCAGAGCAACCTCTTTCTTTCTCCTGACAACTTCCGTAACTACTTAGTGGTCAGACTCAGGGCCGCCATCAGGGGGGGACAGGGGGGACAAGTGTCCCGGGCCCGGGGCTGAAGGGGGGCCCGGCAGTGGCGCACTTTTTGAAGAGCCGGGCCCCCCTTCCGATCGCCGAAGCCGTGCTGCCGAGATGAATGAGAAGTGCCGAACAGTCCTGACACGACGGAAAGACCCGAAGTCACGAAAAGAGCCGACACTCAAGTCCTGAAGCAGCGAAAATACCCAATGTTTTATTTTAATATTTTATAGTCCCGTGCACCAATATTTTTTTTTTTAAATATTTTTTGGGGCCCCATTTTTTTAACTTGTAAGGGGGGCCTGGCGCCAATGTTTTTTTAAAAAAAAATATTCTTTGGGGCCCCAATTTTTTTAACTTGTAAGGGGGGCCCTGTCCCCAATGGTTTTGCAAAAAATATTCTTTGGGGCTTGTAAGGGGGCCCTGGCACCAATGTTTGGTTTAAAAAATATTCTTTGGGGCCCCAATTTTTTTTAACTTGTTAGGGGGGCCCTGTCGCCAATGTTTTTTAAAAAAATATTTTTTGGGGCCCCAATTTTTTTTTAACTTGTATGGGGGGCCCTGGCACCAATGCTTTTTTTAAAAGAACTTTTATGGGGGCCCTGGTGCCAATGTTTTTTTTTCAACTTATAAGGGAGCCGTGACCACAAGGGGTGCGAGTGTGGACGGGGCCCCGAAATTTTTGTTGTGCGGGGCCCCTGATTTCTAATGGCTGCCCTGGTCAGACTGGTTGAAAACTGACCAGCAGGTGGCTCTGTGGTAACAAAATTAATTCACATTAACGGTATAAGTTTCCCTTACTATATTGGAATAAAAACCAAATAATAATGAAAGTATATTACAAAAGTGCTTTGAATAGCGCCCTCTTCCATTTTACATTCGCTTATTTTAAAGGTTAACTTTTCCTTTAAGTGTAGTGAAAAGTTGAAGAGTTGAAAACCCTTAAGACGCACTAAAATAAATAGCTTTCATATTTACATTTACCCACATTGCATCTATCTATTTATGGATAACACTATCCTTGAATGCATATATTCCATAGAAAATGTGTTTTCTTATACTCACCCTATTTAAAAGAATATACTTGGAGCTGCAGAGGCTTTTGCAATTCCAGTATGAATGTTGGAGGCCATACATCATAGGATTATAGAAATGTATGTGATATTCATTGGCAGATTTTCCATCATACGTGTATTGTAATTTTTTTTAAGTCGATTGACTGTCTATTAATAATGAAACTTGATAATCATACTAGCTGCCTGTATGTATGTTGCATTATAGTTGCATGCAATAATACTGGCAAATTAAGGATTTTTTATGTTTAACATAGAGTCTTTGAAAGAACAAATGTATAAGGACCTTTTCCATCAAAATTTGATGTTCAATATTCTATTTATGTTCTTTGAGATGCTCCACTTACAAGAAGTAGAATTCACTTTGATCTACTAGCAAGTTGTTGGTTACAATTCTCCTCTGCTATATGTGCAGGTTCTCTGACCCTATATTAAGTTATATGTACTACTTGTACATATTCAGCATTCTGTACAATTGCTATAACTAGAGACAAAGGGAACATATCAGGGTCAGGCTAAATTTGCCCCTTAATGGCAGTGTGTTGGGGTTTTCATAATTTAAAAAGAAAATTTAAAAGGATTTTTGTAGATAACAAGTTGTCAAATTCCAGGCACTGTCATTATGTGGCTACTAGAGCAAATAAAGTTCTGTCTTGCATAAAAAAGACTCAAGAGGTGAAAACATAAGTCTGCCTCTTTATAGGTCCCTGGTAAGGCCACATCTGGAGTATGCAGTACTGCTTTGGGCAGAGAGATGGAACTAAACTGGTTAGAGGGATGGATGAGCTAAATTATGAGGGTAGACTTTCAGGGTTGGGGTTGTTCTATCTCTGGAAAAAACATGGTTGAGAGGGGACATGATTACACTTTACAAGTACATAAGAGGACATTATAGACAAATAGAAGGGGACCTGTTTTCCCACAAAGAGGACCCCCCCTTTCAGACTTCATTTGAAGTAGTGTAGGAGGTTCTTCACAATGAGGGCAGTGAGGCTGTGGAATGCTCTGTCAAATGATGGCTGATTCTGTTAATGCATTTAAGAGGGGCTTGGATGATTTCTTGGGCAAGCATAATACCCAAGGCTATTGGGATACTAAAATCTACAATTAGGGGGCGATCTATGAAATTCACGTGAAATGATCGAAGTTCGATCAAATTCGATCGAATAATGATCGTACAAATTTTTCGCAAAATCGTATATTCTAAGTTGGCCTCTTCGATCATTGAATAGCGAATTATCGAATAAATCACATAGATCAAATGATCGGATATTCGATCATTCGATGATCGAAGGAATCAACATTTTAAAATTATTAGACTGCCTACTTCACCACATTGAACCTACAGAATTGCAATAGAAGCCTATGGGAACCCCCCCCCCATAGACTTGAGACTAAGTCCTGCTCAAATACCATTCGTACGATTGATGCATTTGATCGTTCGAATCGTACAAATTTTTCGGATGCTCGAAGGAAATTTTATGATTTTTTCGTGAAATCGAACGATCCGATCGTACGAATTCATAGAGAAATCGAATATCGAGCAAAATGATAGTCTAAAAAAATTTGCTAAGCATTCGATGGTTGAATGCTTATCGAATTTCAAATAGGATCGAGCAAATTTTTGGGAATAATACTAAATTTGCCCCTTAATGTAATTATGTAAACTGGTGGTTTTGCTTTAGTTGATAAAGGAGCATTATCAAAGCCATGGCCACCAGAATTCAAATTCAACTGCTTTTAATTGGTATTGTACAACTCACCTGTATTTAGACCATGTGTAACCATCAAAGTCTCAGACATATAATAGCTTTTAACCTTAATATAAAGAGGGCACTTGTCTGCTCAGCTACAAACACATTGTTAATGAAAATTCAATATTTACAACAAAATTCAACTCAATGCCTAATTTTTTGTTTTATTCAAATCAGGTTAATATGCTATACGGGCACATCACATAAACTATAAACAGTTGTTCTCTGAAGAGCAACATTTTTGCCTTCAGCATACAATGCATGGTAATTAAACTTTATTAAACCCTTGGTAAATGGAGTGTTGTGTGGCATAATTGTTAAAGTGCCTAAATGAGCAGTTATAAGAAAGCATAGCTCAAGTAACAAAACAATATGAAAAAAGACTTGTTTGAAACTCATTAATGAAATATATGCTTAACTGCATTAAAAATGCATTTGCATTTTATTTTACAGGACAAGTAATTCTCTAGATATATTTCAATTTCTAATGCAGAAATTTTTAGCACCCAAACTTATTGCATACCCTAGTGTTACCTGTGTTAAAATTATTACACAAGGGGCCCGTTTTCTAAGCAAGAGGCAAAGTACAAATCCTGGGCATCCTGTTTTATGTGTGATTTTTAATTAATACAGCCCAGTAGTGATGGGCGAATTTATTCGGCAGGGGCGAATTCGCAGCGAATTCCCACTGGCGAATAAATTCGCGAAACACCAGCGAAAATTCGCCAAAAAAAGCAACAAAAACGATGTGATGCGCGTCAAAAATGACGTGACGCGTCAAAAACGTGCCGCGACTTGTTTCAATAATTTTTTCGCCAATTTGCGAATTTCACTGGAAATTCGTAAATTTTTCGGTGAAGTGAAACTGGGTAGATTCGCCCATCACTACAGCCCAGCTCTGTTCAGAGGGGCCGGAGGGTGGCAAGTAATTACCCCATACCTTGGTTAAGGCTATTGGATATTGGTGGCTGACAGCACTGCACAGCCTCCTCTGACCAATCCACCAGGTGCAAATTGGTACACTCATGCAATTGCTCTTTAAAATAAAAATGGTTCACTTGTTCATGTTTACTAAGTTCTGTGTAAGGAAAACTATTTCTGTTTTGCTTCTTTTTGCGGCTCGGGGGGTTATTTAACAATATATTAAAAGATCCAATTATTAAAAGAGAAACAAATTAAAACCTGAATGTATCCAAATAAGAAACTGAAAGCCTCCAAATCCTTTTTTGCGTGATGACAAAGTAAAATAACCTGAAGAATTCCAAAAACTCAAAGCAAAGAAAGATTTTACAATTTGCAAAGGACAACTCCCATTGACTTCTGCATGCTTTTGTCATTGTTTAGTTGGAGATGTTTTGTATTAGATTTTTACTAAACTACATTGACTTCTAAAGGACCTCAACAACCTTACTTGGCAAATTATTGTATAGGTTTTCATGATTTTTTAGACTTAATAAATCAGTTTTTTTTAGCTTTTAAGAAAACTGCCATTTCTGCTATTGACTTCTACATGATAAGTCTGAAAATGTTTAGGGTCTCCAATAATAAAGTAATTACTCATCAAAAAAGGGAAGATGTCCAGGTGCACCGCTCTGAGCCCTCAGCACATGGAGCGGACAAACCGAATAATCCTTTTGGAGCAGCAATAAATAGAAAGTGAAAGTGAAAGATATTGTAAGATATATATGTGTTTTCTACATATTTATATATATATTACAATATCTTTACACACTACCATAATGTTTATTTACCTGTGTTCAACACATATATATATATAGTTTTGTTATGTATTTATATGACAGGTTGATGATCTTGGCAGGTTTGCGCTGGAGTATTTTTTATTCAGACTTTTAACACCATTGGGGTTTAATAAATCATTAATAATGTTGTTTTCTCCTCTGAAAAAGTGGTGTTTTCCCCCTTAATACATAGTAAATAACCCTGAAAATGTTATTGCATCCAAGGTGGAGGTTGCTCAAAAGGCCTGTCAATAGAGACAGTATACTTTCACCAAAAGAATTGTGTGCAGACATAATTTTGATTCTGAGTTCAGAAAGAAATGCCATCCAAATTTTCACTGCAACTGCACTTATTTTAACACATCGGGTAAAATTGCTTTAGGAGCATTAACCCCTTGAAAGTACACAAAGGCTTACTTTATGGGGAAAACTCTGCATTTTGGGCCAAAAAAAGAAAAAAAAAATATATATATGAATTAAATAACAGGATACACACCAAATCCTTGAAGAGCTCCTCCAATCATTTGGGCATCTATCACAGGATCACAGTTTGGATTTGGGACTATTGTTCCTTGAATCTGTTAAAACAAAACATGAATATTTTATGCATGTGTGCCTTTCACTTACGTCATACATACTTATATCTTTATCTCAGATTATCTTTCTGAACACCCCATGTGTCTTTTATAGTCATGGCACGGGGAAGTACTTAGTTCTTCTGTTTCCGTCATATTTTCAGCACAGGAAGGAGCATTAAGGTAAGCATCCCTTCCTTATATTCTTGCTAATCCATAGTGTCATGTCAGTGTCACCTCTGTACACCTGGATATTGCTTAGTTCATCAAAGTGCACCCTGGTCTAGTCAGAGTGTGATAGCCCATCTATTAAAGGAACAGAAGCTACAAAACAAAACAATGAAAAAAATACATTTGACTCAATGTGTTATTCATTTCTATCCTGTATGTAACTGTATAAAAATCTATGATTTAAAAATGATTTAAATGTTTTATTGTAGTGTGTTTATCATCTGTGCCATGTTCAGCCACCCTTTAGCTGTCTAAACAAAAGCCTCAGTGGGTCTGCTGTGCTCTACTGTGCTCTGCAGTTACAAATTCATAAACTGCCCTAAATGCCCTATCAGAGACAAATAAGGTATGCATATCATGCTTTTTTTTTTTATAAATGATGCAGAATTTTTTAGAAGTGGTATCAATGAACATTATGTATAAGCACATACACGGAATTATCATTTCCGGGTGTTTCTGGTCCTTAACGGGCAGATTTACTATTGAATTGTTTCCAAATTTTAACCCTTCGAATTAGAAAATATCGAATTCGAAGGGTTTTAGCGCAATTCGACAAATCGAACAATTGAATTAAAAAAAAGATTCAAACGATTTATCACATTCACATGAATGATTCGAAATTCAATCAAATTTTCAAAAAGATTCGAATTGGAATTTTCAATTGTTTTTGAAGACCACTTCAACCATCGAATTTTCAAAATTTGATCGAATGATTCGAATAAAATTCTATTTGAATATTCGACAGTCGAATAACTTGCCCTTTAAATTTTTATTCAACTGCCTAGTTCGCCAGATTCAACCTACCGAATTGGATTTAACTATTATTGATTGAATAAAAAAATTAAAATGATTTTATCAATCTAATTATTTCTATTTAATTGTGGTAAATTCACCCTCGAATTCGACCAATAGTAAATCTGCCCCTAAATATATGCATGCTACTCCTTTTATTAATTATTTTCATACAGTCTCCTTACAGGCCTTTGGAACAAAATGTGCTCTTGGGCAAGGGTATTGCAAGACATTATTTTCCAACACCCCTTTCCATCGGGTATAAAGGCTTCAAGGTGCACTAGTGCCTCTGTATGCATTGCTTTCTTCAGGCACAGTCCTCCACTGAGGACCAAATTCTCTGAAGATCTGTAGTGGCCAAGTTGGTTTATAGTTTAAGGAATCTTTGTGAAGCCTGTTCCTGTCTGTCTTGGCATCTTAAGGTGGCCATACACGGAGAGATCCCACCTTGAGGTGGGCGATATCGGGCTGATCCGATCATGGGCCCTAGGGCACAACGATCGGATCAGAATGATGCTGATACTGGCGGTCGGATTGCGGGACCGCATCAACGAACAGAGGATACTGCGATCCGACGGGATTTTTAATCCTGCCCGATTGACATCTGCTGCCCAGGGCTTCTTTCCTTATTTGTTGCAGTTTTGTTGTGATGTGAGCATATTTGTTTACTTTGGTCAAAGGATTGTGGACATGCAGTTGATGGAATAAAATGTCACTGTGTGAGGAGCACATTCATTAATAAAGAACATGAAGTTCTTTGTTGATCAATGTATAGCACTTTGTATCCAAATGCACTGTGTGCCTGAGAGCAGATTAAAACTTTCAGAAGGACATGGAGAAGATTTTGTGATTGGATGCAGAGCGGTTTGTAGCTATGAAAACAGATTTGTTATTGCAACAGGGCTTGAATATTTTCCCTACGGCTTAATTTCAGTTTAACTTTATTGATGTATAAATAAATATACTGTTCCCTATATTTATATTTCATGGATGACAGTATCAGAAAAATATTGGACATTTCACTTGCACTTCAGAATTAATCCACGAGGAAACATTTTTCAAAGGCTGCATTTTGCCTGTCGTACAACACCACATGCACCTATTTAAAGAAAATATTTAATATTTACAGCAGGCAAACTGGAGCCTAACAGATGCAGTGTGGTGATGAACAAGAAATGCAGGAAACTAGTGGTTGTAACAGCTCTCTGAGAAGTGGCTTCTAGAGACACAAAATAAATCATTAGACGCTGCACCTTAAAATACAATTTTCCAGACCTACTGCTTCAAAACTGTTGTATTGTATTTGTTGGAAAGTGTACGAGAGTATTAAAAGTTTTATTAAAAAAGTATATTCTTTCAGGAACTGTATATGTAACTAACATGGGGCAGACTGCAAGGGCACTGGTACTGCGTATACAGTATTTGCAAGGTATCACTTACAATGCAGCCTCTTCCCTATTCAGGCAGGTTAGAGGTATAGGCTTACCCTGTTCTGATGTTCCTATGGCTATACCTAGTGCAATTTATAATACTCAGCCTATCCCTAGTGAACTCCCAGCAGAAAGCCCTTTCCCTGACCTGGCTTCCCTCTTTGTCAGTTCATAGGTCTCTGTACTTGCCGGTTAACCGGATGTGCTGGTCATCCAGTCCATGTTCCTGTTTTCTGACTACCTTTTCCTTTTTCCTGATTGCCGGGTAGGCTCCCTGACTATGTACCTGGTTCTGATTCTGACTCCAGAACCTTTCCCTTGATATCTTGTACTTTGCTTATATTTTTGGCTGTTAGGACTTTTGCTATCCTTGAACTATTCATCCTTAGCCAATGAGATTTATTAGCCTGTCTCTTTCTGTACCACTTTATTTTGGCATAATAAACTGTTTTGCTTGCAAGTATCTCTCCAGTCTCCTTGCCAGTCTACCATTTAAACTTTAGCCCTATTGTCCTGATGGACATTCCTATGTGGGGTTTTGGGCCACTGGGTGAGACAATATTGTGGCTATTTTACAGTGTTAAAGTACTCTTGGATTTTCCTACAGAATAAAACATACCATAGGGGCATACCTGTAGGCACACATATTTGTTAACTCTCTCTGAAGACACTAACTTATTTATACTGAATATAGCCAATATAATAGCTTCACTTATACAGTGGATATTTTATATTATTTCTAACTAGGTAAAGTCAAATATAGTCAAATATATAGGGAACAATTTACCCCTATTGTAAATTGTAATGAAAATATAAGTTACCAAGGAGTTCCATGACCATATGAAAGCCCAAGATCACAGGCTATGTGCTTTTATAAAGGCCATGGAACTTCAAGGTGACTCCTTGGGGCAGATTTATTATGCGGTGTAAATAATGGCGGATTAATTTGCTGTGGTAAACACGGGATAAAAATTGTGTCATTTTTCTACACCCTTTTTCTTCAAGCAAGTTCTACCCGAACTTACAAAGATCTGAGACAGTGTAAAATAACGGTGGCAAATCTAGCATTCATGTAGCATAAAGGAAAACACACTTGGATAAATAAGATATAGACTACCATGTGTTTCATTGCATATTCACAAGATCATATAACAAATGGTACTAAACTGTACTAATAAGTACAGTTTGCTTAATTTACAACCAATCTATGCATTGCCCTCTGAAGGGGTGATTTTGCTGGTAAATTAAAGGAGAAGAAATAGCATTTTATGCTTGGGGGTGCCAAAAGTTAGGAACCCCCAAGTGACTTCTTTTACTTACCTGACACCCTGGGTCAGTGCTCCTATCAGAAGAAAACCGCAGAAGAAAACCTTTGAGCACAGCGGAGTAATCCTCTTCCTGCTTTTTCGGGTTTTCAAATTTCCCAGGGCAAACACATGCGCAGTAGAGCGAAATAGCCGAGTTTGTTAAAGTTCGGCTTTTCACTGTACTGTGCAAGTGCAACAGGAAAAACCAAAGAAGAAGCAGGAAGAGGATCTCTCTGCTGAGCTTAAAGGAAGAACCCTAGACCGTTGCGTTTTTCTCCTGATAGGTGCACCGGCCAGGGGTGTCGGGTAAGTAAAAATAGTTACTTGGGGGTGCCTAACTTTGGGCACACCCAAGTGTAAATACCTTTAAGGGGTAGTTGCTATAAAATCCAATGACTATAACAAGAGTGGAAGCACCAAAAATGTCTAAGGCCCCAGCCTTGCTTATTCTTTTAAACAGAGCAAATATAGCATATTTTTTTCTATTGGGAGATGGTGCTGCTGTCATAGTCCAAAATCCAATCAGCTACAGCAACCCAAAATATGCAGGCCATTGATTAACCTGGAGCATTAGAGACCTGGCGCTGGTCACTTCCTCATGGTATAGGATCCGGAAACCCATTATACAGAAAGCTCCAAATTACACAAAGGCCATCTCCCATAGACTCCATTGTATTCAAATAATCCAAAATTTTTAAAATAATTTTCTTTTTCACTGTGATAATGAAACAGTACCTTGTACAAGATCCAAACTAAGATATAATTAATTCTTATTGAAAGTAAAACCAGTCTAGTGGGTTTAATTAATGTTTAAAGGATTTACTAGTAGACACAAGGTGTTACAATCCGTTATCCGGAAAGCCCAAGGTCCCAAGCATTCTGGATAATAGATTCCTTTTCTTAACTAATATTTCTGTAGTTCATAAATATATACAAGGAAACAGAGGAACTAGTTGTATTATTCTTAGAGATTATCACATTAATTCAATTATGCATATGGATTCTTTGAAATACAAGTATTCTGTTTTTTGGATCTATATAAATTATTGTTGTTAAATATAAATAGAAAAGCATGCATGGGCATGGAAAGTGAATATATTTGTTATGTAATTAAACACCTTCAGTGTCCTAATATCAAATCATATAGGAGGCTTTTGAACTTGTTTAAGCATTTTGCAAATCTCAGAAGCAATTTGCTAGAAATGAATCAGACCTTTAGGGGCAGATTTATCAAGGGTTGAAGTGAAAATTCGAATTTTTGAGGGTTTTTTTTCTGGCCAAAACTGTCAAAATTGACTAGGGAATTGTTGAAATTTGATTAGAGTATTTTTAAAATTTGTAATTAGATTTTCAAAATGTATCATATTTATCATATCATTTACCACTGGCCCTTTAAGAATTTGAATTAGACTCTTCGCCACCTTAAACCTCCTGAATTGCTGTTTTAGCCTTTGGAAGATGTCCTGGGATCAATTTGGAGTTGTTTGCAGCCTTCCTGACATTCAAGTTTTGAATCACATTCGATTCAAATTCAATTAAAATGTTTGAGTCAGTCATATTCACCCAAGTTCAAAAAATTTTAAGGTAATAATGAATTTGGAATGGTCAAATTTTGAGTTCATGGGAGTTTAAAAAAACTCCCATGAACTCAAATTCGACCCTTGATAATTAAATATTATTAAATAATAACTATTATTATTATTTAATATTAAATCTTTACTATTAAGCTCATAGAAAACCTCAAACAGGTATAAAATAACAGCTTTCCTAAATATATATGGCGATATATTCAACATGACGCTAAACACAGCATTCTAACATATTACATTTTAAGATGATCAAAAAGTACTCACATAGCTAGGGCAAAACATTTTGTGGCTGGTTTTAAAGCTTGCGGAGCACTGCAACACACGGACTCCAATGAGAAATGTGATCCCCGGACACTTGGTGGAGCCTTTCAACAAAAGAGTGCCAACCCCACCCAATCTGATAATGAATCCTCCACCCTACTTGGGTTCCGTTTGTTTAAAACAAAGAAACATACTTCTTGTCACCAGCTTTGTGTGCTCACCCATCAATCATGTAGAAAGCAGTAAATTCATTTTGCAAGATAAATAGAACATAATCTGTGCATGACCAGTTGCTGATATGGAAGCAGCCAATCATAACGTGAATACAGGGAAAATACTTTTGTTAATAATTAATAACTTGGAACGATTTAATGTTTCTTGATATAATTTTTCTCAACAGCAATATTTAACATCAAATCACCAAAATCACCACTGAGCTTGACATCTAAGGGGCATGTATATTAAAGAGTGTAATTAGACCTCACAACAGTATGCCAAAATGAAATGCTTCCACTTCGGTCATATTCACCAGTGGGTGTAAGTAAGAGTTGAATAAATGCCATTTTATAAATATGCCTCTAAAAATCCCATAGTGGTGGCATGTTGAAGACACATCGGGGGAAAAAAGGGAAAATGAATCATCGATTCGAAACTTGATTCAAGTTTTTTTCATCCGAAAAAAACTCGAATGTCAGGAAGGCTGCATACAACTCTAATTTGATCCCTGGATGTCTCCCATTGACTTGAACAGTAATTTAGGTGGCAAATAGTCAAATTTGAGTTCTTAAAGGGCCAGAGTATGATAAATCTCGAAAAATGGAATTACATTTTTTTTTTAATTTTAATAAATCCCTTGTTGAATCCCTAGTCATTTTGACCATAAAAAACCTTTCAGTTTCACCCTTGCTAAATCTGTCCCTTAAAGGGATAGTGACTCCTCTGCGCTTAGATCTCTACCTTAATGGCAATAATAACTATTAATCACAAAATTACTGATGTAAACCCACAAATTAGAAAAATACATAGTTTTAAAAAAAGAAAAAACACTCCACTTCCTCATATGGAGAATGATACTACTTCCTGTAGGGGGCGAGTACTACTGCTTTCAGCCTCTGTTGTCTCACACCAACGCCTACACAAAATAAAAGCCGCCTCTTTCTGAAAATCTCCTCTTCTGCACTGCTCAGGTTTGCTTGTTTTTCACATGTTGATTTTAACTCATTCCCTCTTACTAGGTTATATATGTGTGTCCCTTTCCTACTCCAGCTCTGGGGGTTAATCTTCTTAATCTTGCAAGCAGTCCTGGCACAGATCATTCTGTTTGTGCAGGGAAGGCAGGCAATCAAGGGCAACACATAATCAAGTAAGGCAGAATAAGTTAAAAGCACCATTAAAAAAATGAGCAGCACAGAGTGGTGCAGAAGATGAGTTTTTCAGTGCGGTGGAGGATTGTTCTTGTATAGTCACATACCTGAACATGAAACAAAGCAGCAGCACTACGATAATTAGGCTGTAAATCCTGACACTGTGTAGTATAAGTTTCTAACACCATTTAACTGTGCCAGATTCCTGCTGTCAGTCAGGCATTTAACTTCCACCTTGCAAGTTCTTATTGACCAGCCTCAATGGATTATAGGAATGTGCCAACACTGTTTTAAAGGAGAAGTATGTCCAATTTACATAGAAAGAGGCCACATTGAGGAAAATGGTCTAAATGACATGTTGAAACCTGAGAAGTATCATCCCTTTAATAAATTCCATGACATTCATGGTTTTAGAATTTGTGAGTTTATTCCTAGTTTCAAAAACCTATAAAACCACTAAAATTCAATCTTTAGAAAATAAGCCTCTTCATATAGGTTGTACATAAATACAAGGGGAGGCTCCTCATGTCCCCTTTCTTGTAATTTGTCACATTTGACAGATTTTTTCCTTGCCACAGGAAATCATTAATCTTATCCCCATATTGACTTCTACCTTGAATGACCCTTCTACTATTGTAGTATATGTTTTTTTTGGCTTACTGCTCCTTTTTCCTAAAAATTACTTTTTAATTAAAAAAAATATTTTCAATACTGCCTTAAATTTTTGAGGGTTCTTGCATTTTAGTTGTTTTTTTGACAAGACGACAGACAACAGTGGCACTTAGAAACAATGTAAACTAGTAACATAATTATGGAAGCAAGTAAAAGCCCATGCAATGTGCATAGACGAATACACTGAAATTTTAGCTATGAAAGAAAAGGGTTTCTTGCCCCAACCTGCCTTCTTGTTGCAGTCTCTTGTGATCTCTACTCACTGAAGGTTTACACATTGGCCAGAATGTGTGTATTAAGAAAAGAGTGGTGTCTGGATACCAGAAATCCATGTATTTTTTTAATTTAGCCAATATACTTATTCAATGAAAAGAAATAAAATATATAAACACGGAAGGAAAAGGCTACTGGCACACATAGAAACACTCAAAAAATATTTCCTGAACAAATATAAAGAGCACTAGAAATGAATCATTAATTAGATATAGTATTAAAAAATTGAAGCTGGCTTGAACTTTATCCTTTGTTTTGTTAGGAAAGCATAACATATCAATAATAATTGGATTATTAGTGTTATATATCTCCCCTTTGGCTTCTGTAAAGCTCCTTGTGAGAGTTATTTCGCTTACCAAGCAATTGAGTAAGAATTTTTACAGATTTGCAGATTGTGTATAGAGCTTTATGAGCCATATTAAATTTGATTTGTATCAATTCATGCAAATGTATTTAATCATCTTTAATTATAATTATGGTTTTACTGAATAATACATTCACAGTTCAGATAATCACAATATTTATGGATTCTCAAGCTTCTTCCTTTTTTCTTACGAAATACAATTACAGTTAGGGTAAAAGATGGTTGAACATATGATTGTATTATAAATTTTACTTTGACACCCAGCCCCCTTTCCGCAGAGAAAGCAATGAACAATATATCCAAAATGGGTTGGGTAAGAGTAGAAACAAGCAAGGCAGAAAGAAGAAGAAACAGAGGTCCACAAGAAGCAGCAAACTTATAGAATGTTGCTTGCTTGTATTTTCTGCTTATTGTTGCAGAATATATCTCAGAGCTCAGCTTGATGTGGTTGTTCAAGCTCAGTGATAGATGCCCACTCTATATTTCCTTTGCATGATTCTTGCACATTGTCACAGACAAGCTTTAATTACAAAGACAAAGACTTTGAGAATGACAATTGCAAAGCAACCATTTATTTTTATAAGTTATACCTCCATCTCTACTACCTTCACTTGATACCCTAGGTCTACAGCCCACCCTGCAACAGAAAACAAGGAGAGAAAGAATTCCAGAGGACGGCCTTGAGTAGACAACAGACAAATGATGGTCAGCAGCCAGGTAAATATCATCCACAGCACAAGGATGGACTGACATGGAACAGTCAATGTTCAGTCAATAAAAATTTTTAAATAGATCTTCACTAAAACTATTTCAGGATGGTCACAAAATGATTCCTTGTGAATAAGGTTGATGATGCATGATTAAAAAAAAGAGTACGAGTGACAACCTAAGAAATATTCTGGTGGGCCCAATCCTGCATTATGTTCTCAATTAAAGCTTGCACAAATAAAACAAAGATTCACGTTTTAGTTTTTAGTTTATGCAACTTCTGTATCACACTTCCCATGTCTGAAAATGTACATTATGGAATAAGGTTGTTTTACCTACAGCTGTCATACAGTATTGGGCTTAACACAAGCAAAAGGAGACTTACACGTTCAGGTAAAGCAACCTAAAAGTGATATGTGTATATCTCATTCTCTTATCCATTAATATAACAAGTAAAGTGATATCTTATTAATTAATAATCATGGTCAGAAGTAATTACATCTTCCTCTGTCTGCCAAATGTATCCTTCTTCTTGGTTGGGGGCTCAGTGAGGGGATTACTTCACTTACACATCATATCTGGCAGCATGAAAGCAGGTGGCTGCTTATTACTTGTGAAGAGAAGAGCATAGAATATACAGGCCTAAACTGTGATTAAAAATACGTGTCATTTCAAGTACACCGATGCCCAACCAGCCAACTTAAAGGGATACTATCATTTTTTTTATTCACCAGTTAATAGTGCTGCTTCAGCAGAATTCTGCACTGAAATCCATTTCTCAAAAGAGCAAACAGATTTTTTTTATATTTAATTTTGAAATCTGGCATGGGGCTAGACATATTGTCAGTTTCCCAGCTGCCCCGTCATGTGACTTGTGCTCTGATAAACTTCAGTCACTCTTTACTGCTGTACTGCAAGTTGAAGTGAAATCACCCCTCCCCCTTCAGCAGCCAACAACAGAACAATGGGAAGGTAACTAGATAACACAAGATACCAGCTCCCTGATAGATATAAGAACAGCACTCAATAGTAAAATACAGGTCCCACTGTGACTCCTTCAGTTACATTGAGTAGGAGAAACAACAGCCTGCTAAAAAGCAGTTCCATCCTAAAGTGCTGGCTCTTTCAGAAAGCGCATGACCAGGCAATATGACCTTGGATGGCTGCCTACACACCAATATTACAAATGACAAAAATTAATTTTAGTGAGTCAACCCACTTTTACCAAATATTGAATTATTGTCACCCAGTGACTAAATCTGCAAAGTTTGGGGACCTTAGCAAATATAATATGAGAATGGCAGCATTTTAAATTTAAACCAATAAAATTCAATAGGTGACTCCACCTACTTTTTCAAACCTAAAACTTCTCTCCTCTAGTAACCAACTGTAAAGAGTTGGTGGGCCCTGGCATTAATACTTTGAGAATGGCAGCAAGTTCAATTTCCCCACTTGAGAGATATATGATTGGCAGTCCTTTTTATTGTGACTAGCTATATGCGGTTACTTTTTCTAACCTTCAAACATAGTCACCCAGTGAGTTACGGTACACAGTTTGGGTACCCTGGCATAAATAGTGTGAGAAAGGGAGGGTTTTAAATGTAAAACAATGACATTTAATGGATGAAATCTGTGAGTGCAGCTTCAAAGCTCTAAGAGTGGCAGCAGTTTTGGAAATTTTCCCTTTCAAGGTCATTGGAAAACTTAGGGTGATTGGAGTGCCACCCCAAAAAGATTGAGGGCAGGATCGCTTAGAAAAGCTTAAGCAACCTGCTATATGATGAAGAAGTGTAGAGAGTTTGAGTGTTGTATCCCTAAATCTGTAGGAGGAGAAGATTTTAGAAAAAGTGGGGATAAAAAGAAGTGGAACGATAAGCTGAAGTGGAAGAACAGTATTTTGTTTTTTCAAACCAGACATGAAACATTCAGAAAATGATAGAGGAATGCATTAAGCACAAATTCCAATGACATGCCCCATGGTAGAATTGGAAGAAGAAATTGCACAACTCGTTGGGGGAACATTTGTTTTTTACTCTTTTCTTCTGTTACCTGTTTATCAGTAGTTTTATGAGCTGTGTCCCTGGGAAAATGTGCCACTCTTATGGTGTGGCCGATAATTAATTTCTAAATAAAAAAACAGTGTGTTCTTGGTATGTCTTTTTAATGTTGCAGAGAATAGCTTATTGTCTGTTCATATATGTGCTTATGATCAGGATCTTGGTTGGAGATAATCTTTGTAGCAGGGGTTGCTGAAGGGGTGAAAAAGCCAATTTGATTGTAGGACATGCCAATAATTGGGTGTGTACTGTATAGAACAGACTCACTCATTTATTGATTAATTAGACATGAGAAATATATTATTATTATACATACATTGCTCATAGTAGAGGCCTGTTTATCAAAATTTGAGTACCTGTTACGTACTGTAGTTACATTGTTAGATCGGGTTGAAAAAAGAACAAAGTCCATAAAGTTCAACCCTTTCAAATGAAAACCAGCATCCATACATACACAAGCTGACCCCTCCATACACTCACATAAACTATACATTCTCATACATTAACCATAGAGTTTTTATCACAAAAGCCTTGGATATTATGCTTGTCCAAGAAATCATCCAAACCACCTACGTTGCTTCAAATGAAAGTTGTTTTCTTC
>CM044432.1:38247082-38257939 GCA_024363595.1 Xenopus borealis
GACCCTTAGTAAATCTGCCCCTCTGTGTTTGAAATACACCACAACTTTGGTGGTGGAGAAACAACCTCGCACAGTGGACACACTCATGTAAACACATCTCATTTGCAAGAACATTTATTCTCAATGCGAATTCGCAAAAAACGGAAAGATGGGCACAGCAGTGCAATATTTTAGCATTCATGAAAAAACATGTGCAATACAACCAGAATAAATATGTAAATATGTTATATATATATACAGTACTAACAGATTAATCTTAATGACACAACCATTCCATTTATCCGTTTTTAAAAAGTTAACCTTCTTGAGATCCATGAGCATAAATAATGAATAAAAGTAGAATATAAAGTAGGTTTTCTACAAGCATAGCCAGGTCTTTGAGTTTTATATGTTTTCTTTATTCTGTGCATTAAGGTAAATAGATCATGAAGCCCATTTAATTATACATGACTGTATTCTGAAAACACAGAGCTGCAAAATCCATAATTCTGAGTACAAAGAAATGATGGATTTTATTTCAAAGAATGTCACCGTTCAGCTACATTATTGGTATGCAGCAGGAGAAGTATGGAAGTTCAATGCCACAATATGACCCAACATTCTCATGCCTGGAAAGGAAACAAGTGATTTTTAACCTTGAAAGCAAGTACAGTTTGAGTGGAGCTATTTATGATAAATTGCCTTTTAAATGTAATCTTGTCTTTGTCATAGGACTTAGCTTTGAGCCTCACCTTTTCTCCTGAGTTTATATCTTTTAATGCTAAGACCAATGCATTTCACTACTACATAATTTGTTTTTCTAATAACACTAGCATAATAGCTGCAGAAGGGAAATGTAGTAATTTTGCATTGAGGTTTATGCTGATGGAAACCCTACTGTCCCAGTAGCAAACAAAAGGGATTCTTAGCTTACTATAAAGATGCACATTTGTCATTCAGTTTATTTTTGTAAAAGCACATGATGCAAAGACTCCTTAAACATAGCGGTATATAGCAATATAATATGATGCAGGAGGTGGGGCATCTAAATGGGCCATAACAACACAAAGGATATAAATGAAGTGGACAGATGATAAGCACTATTATGACAATAGTGTACAGATTCCTTGGCTACTGTGATGTCTTTCTCATGACTGATGTTGCTCTTACATTCATTTCACCGTTAATATTTTTGGTGTCGGCTCAGTATAAACAAAGGTACTTAAAGGACCAGTAACATCAAAAAAATTAAATTGTTTTAAAGTAATAAAAATCTAATTCAGTGTTGCCCTGCACTGATAAAACTGCAGTGTTTGCTTCAGAAACACTACTATTATTTATATAAATAAGCTGCTGTGTAGCCGTGGGGGCAGCCATTCAAAGGAGAAAAGGCTCACGTTACACAGCAGATAGCAGATAAGCTCTGTAGAACATAATGTTATCTGTTATCCACTATTCATCCTGTACCATATAGCCTTTTTTCAATTTCATCCATGACTAATCAGCAGCTTGTTTATATGAAATATAGTAGTGCTTCTGAAGCAAACAGATCAGTTTACCAGTGCAGGGCAACACTACATGATATTTTCTTTAAAACATTTTAATTTTTTGGTATTAATGTTCCGTTAAGTACATAGTATTGATGTTATGTGCAATACACCTTAAAACCAGCTCTGCTGCAATCTAGTGGGCATTTAGATATTTGCCTCTGACCTTTACTATTATTACAGATGTTACAATAGTTATTCCCCTCACCAAACAAAAATTGCCAACAAAGATGAAATTAACTGGGTAATTATAAAAAGAAGTGTTGATCAGTATCAGAATATCCTAAGCACAAGAGATCCCATTCAATATTATCTTCAGCTGCAAGCTTTATTCCCACATACCATGCAGGTAGCTCAAATTTTGGTTTTGCAGCCTGGAAGGGATACAGAGGAGATATAGTGCTAAAGGGTAAATTATTCACTAGCAAGCACTAGATTACAAAGAAAACCATGCATTATGCATATTTCGACAAGAAATGATTAATTCCTGACAGAAACAACAGTGCAGTTTACAAAAGCAAAAGGAAAGGGCACCTTGGCATGTAATATAATATATCACTTTTTAAAATCAACTTCCAGACACTGTGACAGTTGGATAAGCCTTTATGAGGAAGGTGTTTTCTTTCTAGAGCCAAATTTAATCAAATGTAATCAGTCATTAAATGATGTAACAATGGGCCAGTGTGCCCTGCATTAGATTGCCGAGAAGCTTTAGATGAACTTTAGATTTGTTTGTGTTAAGTATAAATTATAACCCAATTAATAGTTTCCGCAGACTCCTCATTAAGTAAAGGCCATTTCCCATAGATTCCGTATCAAAATAATTACAATTTTTAAAAATTATATTTTGTATAAAGACCGATGCCCTGTTTATTCCTTTTGGAGATTTCCTGAAATAGTAATAATTAAAATAATAATAAATAATAATAATAAAATAATAATAATAATAATAATAACCACTTTCTGGTGTAATAGGTTTCTACTGGTTGAAATATGTTGTTAACATGAACTACTCGCATGTATGTTTCTTTAGTAAGCGCTCGTCACTATCTTGTGTAGTTAGCTGATCTTACATGTTGTTAGCATCTACGGAAGAAACTTTAAATAGAGTAGTAGAGCCAGAGCTTAGTGAGGTGCCCTGCAGGCCGTTTTCACTTACCAGATTGCGGGTAGTGTTAGAGATGTAATCGCATTTTATTTCTCCTCCTCCGATCGCCGTTCCCAAATCTGTGCTCGATGTTCTCCGCGGCGATCCTGTCAAGCGGATGGCGGTCTTTTTTCAGTGGGTGTATGCTGAGTCTCACAACTTCGTCAGTCCAGTGGTCTGGTGTTAACGTAAAGGTACTCTCCAACAGACAATATCGTAGACACTTATTTTCTAATAAAATCTTCAAATTTATTTAAAAAAAAAAAAAAACTTTTTAAAAAACTTATACTTGCGTATTTTTTATATTGTACTTGATTCAAACTAAGATATCATTAATCCTTACGGAAGACAAAGCAAGCCTGTTGGGTTTATTCAACATATAAATTATTTTCCAGTAGATGGAGATCCAAATTACAGAAAGATCCATTATCCTGAAAGCGCCAGGTCCCGAGAATTCTAGATAACAGGTCCCATACCTGTAGTTTAAATTGTAAGTATTTTTGCCAAAAATTTACATTTGGCAAGACTTTGGGCATTCACCGAGCCTTTTAAGACAAGTATGGCAACTTTTGGCAAATTAAAATTATTAATTATAAAAATGAAAAGATTATTCTTAAAGTTTTAATCTAAATTCTAGCTATCAATTAGTCAGATAATGTAGAGGTGTAATTACTATTCAACAATTAGTTGCATCTCAGTAGCTGAACGGTTTGCTAGCGTTAATTCATCATTGAATTGAGTATTGAACTTTTGTTAACGTTGGTCTCTGCCTAGCGAAAGTACACTTGCACTTAGGTCAATTTGAATAGGGTACATATAGGTCATATATATATATATGTCTTTATTAGTGATGTTGGTGCAAATGCTTGAAGTGGCCACTTATTATTAAAAAGTCCAAGAAAGCAAAATAAAGACAAAAAAGATCCTCTAATGCCCTAGTCATGAGCCCAACCTAAAACAATTGTGACAAAAAGCTAAAGATAGCTATGCATTCCACTATGGGACGCACTTGCATCTTTGGAATCCACAATTTGACCTTATTTATCATTGAAAAAACAAAAAAATAGGTTCTGAAAAAAACTAAAAAAAAAGTTTAAAAAAACAAAAACAAAGAATTATTTGGGTTTTATGCCTGATATGCTAAAATGTGTCTTGGAATTGCTCTAATCCCCTCGAATTTTGTGGATTTTTAGCCAAAACTCAGGCATAACGCGGCAAGATCTTAGCTCGGGAACTTAATGACCAAGCAATGAACAAGTTCCATAAACAAGCTTGTATAGTCCCTATTAATTGAAGATGAGAAACACATGGAGATAACAAGATGGGTGGAGGAAATTGAGCATAATGGAGGAATACAAAAATGTGCATTAGGGAAACTGAATAACAGAGGGACATAATGCTTCTGCTAGCTCATTAGAAAACTGTACACTCCACAAAGTACACAGACCCGAGTCGCGAAAATTCTGCCAAAAATGAGTGGTTGCGTCAAAAACGACGCGACTCGTTTCACAAATTTTTTCTCCAATTTGCGAATTTAGCTGGAAATTCGCGAATTTTTCGGCGAAGCGAAACTGGGTAGATTCGCCCATCACAATGTGCCATCTGTGTACAATCTGAATACTGGTGTCAGCATTAAAGGGGTAGTTCACGTTAACTGCTGAATGTCTAATTCTCAGCAATCTTTCAACTGGCTTCTTTCATTTTATATTTTATTACGTTTTTGAACTATTTGCCTTCTTCTTCGGTTTCTTTCCAGCTTTCAAATTGGGGTCCCTGACCCCAGCATGCAAAGGACTATTGCTTTGTGAGGCAACAATTTTATAATAATTGTAACTTTTATTTCTTACTTATCTTTCTATTTAATCCCTCTCCTATTCATATTTAAGTCTCTCATTCTAACCACTCATTTGTTACTAGCATAAACTGAACCCTAGCTACCAGATAGCTTCTGAAATTCCAAACTGGAGTGCTGTTAAACAAAAAACTAAATAATTTAAAATTGAAGACCAAATGCAAGCTGTCTCAGAAAACTATTATACATCAAAGTGAAAGTTCATTGAAAGGTGACCAGCCCCTTCAACTGTGTGCTGAGTGAGCATGCAGTTGAAGGGGCTGGTCACCTTTAAAGAACTGTTAAAAGTCAATTTTTAGTCAAAGGGCCTTTGGGCACAAGAAGGAGATGGAGAAGTCAAAATAATCCCCTTGCCGTAGTGTTCAGCATCCTTGTGCTCCTGTAATTTAAATGAACAGTTCAGTATAAAAATAAAAACTTGGTAAATAGACAGGCTGTGCAAAATAAAAAATGTTTCTAATTGTTGTGTTTGGTAGCCGAGGATGAGGAGAGTATAACAATGCTTTATTAGCAGGTTCATGCAGCCATTACATAACAGCAGTAAGTCTTACTTTCACTTTCAAGCTGTACAGAAAGTCCTGTGTATGCACAGTGCCACCTGCAGGCCATTTGTATAAACACCACACTAATATAGTTAGTTAGCTAAAAATAACTGTTCAGTGAGTTTGCAATTGTTCCTTAGCATTCAGCTCAGATTCAAAAGCAGCAGTTATAACTCATGTGGCCTCCCCTCAAGTTGCTGATTGGTTACTCCCTGGTAACCAATCAGGGAAAACAAAGAGAACAGAAACTGCTATTATGTCAGTCATCTAATCACTCCAGCCTTTATACATTACATTTTTGGTTAACTAACTGTATTGAAAACATATTTTATATTTACCCAGTTTTTATTTTTATACTAAACAATTCCTTTTAGGCCTGTAACCGAGAAACATGTAGGTGGAACAATCACACATTCAGCTTTGGATTGGCTAGGCTCAAGTGGACCATATGTCATTTGGACGTTAAGGAGCACATTGTACATCTGACTGGCCATAAATGCAAAGATCCGCCCGTTCGGCAAGCGAGCGGATATTTTCCCGTATGCCACTAACTGGCAGGGCTATATCCGGGCAATCCTGTCGATCAGATTACTATACAACAAGTGCAATGGACTCGGAAGAAAATCCAACCTTCCCAATCGAAATCGTGTCCAGATATCAGTCAGGAAGGCCCATCAGAAGCCCCCATACATGGGCAGATACGATGTCAAATTGGTCTAAACCACCGATATCGGCAGCTTTATCTGTCCGTGTATGGCCACCTTTACACACATGCATCTACAGTATTAGTGCTCTAACCTGGTGTGACTAGAAGTACTTAAGGACACTTTTAAAACAACTTTATATGCAGAGTGTAAAGGATTCATTATTCAAAGTAAGACATAAGTAAATGAAGAAAAGTGAAGGGCAATGTGGTAAAAAAAAAACTAAATTGTCATTAATACAGTACTTACATGTCTTGCAGGCAACCAAAGTTTGTTTTACATTTACACAAATGATGTTATGTATAAAAAGAAAAATAAACTCACTGGTGAATTGGCTTTTTTTCAGAGCTTCATAAATTTTTCATAGTGAATATGCCACAGGCATTAAATTTGTGAGAACAAGACAGATATTCTGTTGTCCACAATATATTTTCTATGGAATGTTTAAAAGCAACCGAACCATAACTAACCACAATGTAAATAAGCCGAGTCAGATGAATTATAATGTTGATTTTGCAAGTAAAATATGCAAATCCCACTTTTTTATTGGTGGTTTCCTATGAATATATTTAGGTGGGACATATCTCATGGAATTCTGTTCAGTGTGTTTATGCATTTTAACATAGCACTAAATAATTTGATATAAGCATTTTTATGTTATTACGCCAAAAATTGTTCTGTCAAACCCAGCAATTTAGGGGCTCAAACACGTATAGACGATCATACAGTTTGGTTGAAAACTGAACAAACTGCATACAAATCTGCAGCACATTTGAAACATGCTGTATTTTAAAACATTGTATAATATTGTGGCTTTTTATCACAATGTGCTGTTCCTGTTTGATCCCCCTCCCTTATCCTGCATAAGTATTTGGCCCTCATGGACTTTTGGGGATAATTGTCCTGCTAAAAGATTGATTTTCTTCCAAGATTCTGTTTTTTCTAGCAGACTGAAACAAGTTCTTTCACATACTGCTGACCATCCTTCTTTAGTAACAAGCTGTCTAGACCCAGCTGATGAAAAAAAGTCTACTAGTATCTTGGTACCATCATATTTGGTGGCATCATGTTGTGGAAGAAGTTCAAGGGCATGAATACTTATAGATGGTAGGAATCAAATAAAGATTAATTATTGTCATATGTTGCTCTTATGATGAAGTTTACATTGGAGTCAAGCAGTATATTTCCTATCTATATTTGCTATAGAAGGGACTGCATTATACATAGTGCACCATACCTAGTTAGCAGCTGAGCTTTGAGACCATGGGGCCATGCCCTACAGTGAGCTGGATCTTGTAGAAGCTTTGCAGTTTGAGCCCCAACATGAACCAAAACATACCTTAATATAGTGCAACATATTGCTTCATATACTATATTTCTCTGTTTTTTCTGGGGCGGGTTCAGATATTTTTTATTGGATTTTCACAATGGACATCAAAATAAAAAAACATGACAGCTACTATCCTGCAGTCTCGAAAACATACTGTATTACAAGTAACATATTTGGGTGCTAGTTCAAAATGTAGTTCTATATGTAGCATACATAGATTATTTGTTCTTGCTGCCTCCTCTTGTATCAATAAGCTACAGTTTTTTATTAACATTTTCCTGATGCTCCTCTTAAATGTGCCTAAAAAGCATGGAACCATTAGCATTATGAACAGAATCTATGTGTGACTCTACTGGGGTAAGTTATGACAATACAAGTGAGGTTGTATGATAGGAATAATATCAGAAATTATATCAGTGAAGGAATATGCTGAATATACTGTACACAATCTGTCTGGGCTGAACAGGCTATTGATCTCTACTACCTTTCCTTTTAATAAGTTTGGTAGATGGACCGGGTTAGATATGAAGGCTAATTTGCATTCCCTTCAATATGCAATACTCATAGTGTTTGTGCCTGGTACTTTTGAAGCTCCTTGCTGAACCATTACTGGTGCATTTAGCATGTGGCTCAGAATGAATCACAAGAGAGCACTGTACTAAGTTGCATTCCAGAGCACTTCTAGGACTCCAGAAAGTATTCCATCCACTGGAACTCATAGGACTCCAGATGGGTCTTGAATCACTGGGCACTCCTAGGATTCCAGAGGGTATTCTATTACCTGGCAATACTAGAACTCTAGAACTCCAGAGGGGCTTGCATCACCTGGCACTCCTATGCAAAAGCATTAAGGGCCAAGCACAGCCCTTGGTCTTGGAGGTTGTGAATTACCCTTATTTTGTTTAAGTCCCTGCTATCCAAATGCTGTATCTGCTTTATCATGAGGGGATAATACTGTGTTGTGGACTATGGAGCACAGATTTACCATTTATCAGAAACTGGAGTTTTCCGATTTTAGGCTGAAGCATTTTGTCTCATGTTTCATAATTGCATTGTATTTTTTTTCTTGAGTTGTAACTTTGATGCCCTAAGAAAAGAGAGACTTGAAGTATTTTAAATATAAACACCATTATTTCTATAATATCCAGCAGATGTTAGAAACAATGGATTTAGTGTTTGTAGAAACATTATTCAGCTCTCATCTCTGTCATATTCTCATAACAAAGATACATTATTTACCCTCAAGATATAATATATGCAATACAATTATTTTCTCCACACAGAGTATCCAGTGGTTTCTCTGGCACTGACAGAATTGCACATTAGACTTCTCCCTAAATTATATAACTATGATTCCCTTTTCAAAGTCTGTATCTGTAAAATGCAGTCAGTTGATCACCTTGATAAAAAATATATTAATGAGGGAAAACAGGCTACTGATTCTATTTGGAGAATGGTAAATGTTATACATTGCTAGAGGAAATAAGAAAACTTGAATGTGGGAGTATAGTTCTAAATCACTATAAATATATGAACTCTTCTCTTACGGACCTGAATTCACAGCCAACCATATGGCTAAATGAGAAATCTCTTCTTACACCTATCCTGATATCCATATCCAATAGGACATATAGGAATTTCACCCTGTACATAGCATATTACATTTAGGGATGCACCAAATCCACTATTTTAAGATTTGGATTAACTTCGACCAGGAACTGTTAAGTATGTTAACCCAGTCCCAGAACAAACCCCAAGCCTCAGCTCACGATTCCAACTAAATCAACAGCCTTCCACTTTGGGAGGAACCCTCAGCTACTCAGATGCCACCATCAAAGTAAAGCAGTCGTTTATTAACTTTTTCAGGTTAAATCACTGTTGCAGGTTCAGCATTTGGTCATGACCTCCATTAGAATCACATCCATAGTTCCAAGAATATCTAGGAGAGCAAATAAGTGTTGATCCCAATTCTCAACATAGCTAACCTTCAAGAACATTTCAGGTGTATCTCAGAGAACAAACAGGCAATCTCCCTACTTCTCAGCCTAACTGGCCTTCAAGCTGAGCCTCCAGCATCCAACCCCCTTCAGTTTGGGAACCACTGTTCTCAAGTGACTTTTCTTAGGTGAATGTTCCCAGTCTGCAAGTCTCAAATTTGCCAGTAGAAGGCTTGGAAGGAAGAGCATGGTCCTGCATCTGCTGCTGTGATATTTGAAGTACAGGTATACAATGTAATTTGGTAACAAATTATTTTATTTTTCACATTAATTTGAATTGCTGACATAGCAAAAAAACAACCATCTCTAAAAATAGAATAGCAATATGATATATTAGGAGGCATCTGCAAAAAAGGCTGAGAGCAATTGAGAAACAGCCTCACAGACATAAACACAAGCAAAAATGATTGCACATCTAGCACAAGTCCCTGAGGCTGTTTATTATGCTGTCAGGTGTAAATATATGGGTTTTGTAAAAGACAATTAGCAAGTTGCTTTTGCCTGTTCTAAATGGAAACTGTTAAGTGAGGTGTAAAATCTCTGAAATTCAAATGTGGAACTGGATTCATGTTACACTGTATTGTATCAGCTGCCCCGCTCACCAAGGCAGTGGTTCATTATGACAATTATAGTCTTAGAGCAAATGGCCGTAAAAGTCTTTTGCTTATATAGAATCTACGGTTGAATTGTTCAAAACTGAAACAAATGGCTAAATGGATTTACTGAATGTCAAAATGTAACTCTTGTAAAAGATTGCAGAATATCTATTTAAAAAATAAATTGCGTTCTATAACATAATGTTTTAGTCACAATTTCTTCTTGTAGCCCGGTGAAGATTGTACAGGGTTAAACAAAACCAACATTAGAATGCACTGATTTAGTAGATATAATTACATATGTTTATTAAAACCAATAAAATAAAAAACCAGCATCTTCCCTTCTTGAACCATTTTTTCTGCTTTCATTAAATGATATTAAACACCAGCTGTAGCAAAAAAATGATCTTGAGTAGAAAAAGGTAAAATTTCCACTAAAAATGTAAATAATGAGGAAACCCCTAAATTTAACTTTTTATAATAACTAATGACATATCGTAGACCTTCTATATTAATCCAGGTATAAATCTCCTTGTGACAGTAGCAATTGTCACCAATCCTCTGCTGTCTAGAGTGTTCTTCCACACCGTCGTTGCTCTCTACTTATCCCATGGCCATGGCCTTTGGGCCTTTTCTTTGATCAGTGATCTTTGGGTTTATTTAAAAGTGAACCGCTGCTATGGTTGCCCAACCTCTGAGTTGTTTTGTGAATCTGCACCATTGTGTCCAAAGCTTCTACTTGCACTCAAGTATTGTTGCATTTGTCACATCTGTCTCTATCTGCACTACTGTTCTGAATTGAGTGTGTGTGCCTAATGAGATAGGGGGATTCCAAGAATTACCACAGCGGCCTGCAACAATAGACAGAACTCACTTGTGCCTACAAAATTGGGTGCACATATCATTTTGACACAAGCAATAAAAATAATGTCATCACACCTTAGAAAAATGTCAGTACCATTGCATGGATTTCATATTGAACCTCATGGGCAAGTGTGCATATTTTAGCACATCAGTCACATGGATCAGATGTACCATCACTTTAAAGGAGAAGGAAAGACATCCTTAACATGATTATATTGATTTACCTGAAACCATGGGCCGGTGCTACTATCAGCAGAAATCTGCAGCAGCCTGGGGTTATACCAGTGAGCAACACGGAG
>CM044432.1:38262851-38287723 GCA_024363595.1 Xenopus borealis
GGAATGGACTATGACGATTCTCATTCATCCAGGTCAAGGTATATCTAAACAATGCAAACTCACATATGTGTCTCCCCCCGTTCTCGTTGTTTGGAGCACCTCCCGCTTCTGTTTTCTCCTTAACAGGCTGGCCTCCGACCCTGTTCTATGACATAGTGATCACCTTTAAAGAACCGCACACTCCTTACTTCAATCGCTATATCAAGGTATATCTAACAAGTAACTCAAAACATGTATATATACTGTATGTGGCAACTGATACAGAGTCCAAGGAACATAAACATCTCAGAGGAGCTTTGAAACCATGTGGCTACCCAGACTAGGCCTTTGTCACAACAGCAGCAACCAAGCCCAACAGGAACATCAAAAGAAATAACCGCCTGGAGACACACAGTAGGCAAAACATAGTCATTTCATATGTAGCTGGAGTGTCGGGGAAACTCAGAGAGCAGAGACTCAATCCAAAAGGTAGATATCCACTGACCCTCTTGGCACAAGAAAAGAAGAGCACAACATACTGTACCTTGCAGGGCAAGTGCTTCCTAAGTCAGCACTAAGGACAGGCACACATTTTAGGGAAGGTTACAAATTCCTGGGCCTAATGTGGCAACAATCTGGGAATAACCTAATGGCTGGTGGCCACCTTCACTGGGAACTGGTTGGGAAATTTTGACAGCAGCTTTCCTGCCCAGTCCCCAGTGGAAGTAATTGCACAGGAGGAGAAGAAGCATCAGTGGCCGGGGAAGCTGCAAGCAGCAGGTGTTTGACCGGCGGATGGGATGAGTGGGACCTCCTGCCTAGGGGTCAGAATATTTAAATATAGCTCTAAATAAGGGGCATTTAGCACTTGTGCTCCTTGGTTTTCTAAATGACACCTCTTTGCTGCTTACATAGAAAAGAAATACCAGTCAAGGCAAAAGGGCATTCCTGTACTTCAGAGAACTCTAGATAGCTCTTAATAACTTCAGAAAACTCTAGATGTATTTTAGATGCAACAGCCTGAGGCACATTTCAGTTGCATTTTTTTTGTTCTTCAGCAATTTCTAGAGGGATAATACATGACCTTAGACAGATATTACAATCTGAATGCTAGCATGGTGTCACTTAATCAAGGATGTCACAATTGTACAAGAAAATGTAGAATTTGCTCACTGCACCAGTGGAGCAGGTGTCCATATTATTAGGATCCACTTACCTGTCCGAGTGTTCATAAAGGGATCAGTTTATGCTTTACAAGAAAGGGAACATTTCAAGACCAAACAGGATATATGAGGAATAGGGACAAAGGGTACAAAAGAGAAATAAAGTCTATTTGTAGCTTTGTTTGTTCTTTGGACATGGCATAACCAAATTAATCTAAATATCTCAGGGACTCATGCAGGTGGAGGTCAACAGCTAGTAGCATAGTCCTGAGTCCTGCACCTGATCGGGTACCTGCGGAATACCCGTGATATGATTGGGGGCAGATTATTCTTCATTTGCCCAGTGTGCCCTTGGGTACCCAATCCTCTGTATTGGGGGGGGGGGACTAAGGTGGCCATTGCAGAGGAAACAGTGAAAAATCCTAAGCAATCCTTTGCATGAAAAGTAAATTCTGGTCAATGTGATGTCACTTCCTGACCGCATGACAAACACTGCGGGAAGTGGGTCGTTGAAAATTTGTGGATTTGCCAAGGCAGCTAAGTGGGTCCAGGTTAGGCTTGGAGAAAGCTGGGTATCACCACCCCATGCCTGCAGTATCATTTCAAGTCTGGCAGTCACCAATAAGCACTATTTACAGCAGTTAATCTGCTTTTTGAGTGCTTTCCTCCTTCTCATCTAATTCTGGATATTAAAGATTTGTGGTATGTCTGCTCTAGGATAGAAACATTCTTCATCAGTGACTATAGGCAGTGCACCTGATTCACTTATATCTATATATTATTCATTTGGACACAGAATGCAAAAAAAAAAAACTTTCCACCAACCATACTTTCATCTGGAAAGACGTCAATACCTAGGTTTTTTTTACAAATCTACTAGTGATGGGAGAATCTGGGGCATTTCGCTTCGCTGAAACGGCCAAAAATTTGTGAAACACCTCCCCGTCTCGTGTCCATTGCCGGCGTAGATAAAATGGACGGCGGCATCCAAAAACAGACACCAACGAATTTTCGGCAGGCAAAATTTTTTTGCCGTTTCGCGAATTTATTCGCCTGCGGTGAATCGTGGGAATTCCCTGCGAATTTGCCTATCACTACTGTATACAATTGTCTGCCAATCTCTCCAGCCAGTCAGATTTTCCCATTTCACACTGTATGCAAAACATATACTTAGCAATGTGAAAAGATGCTGGTCCTAAATTTGTCACCCCTTTACACATTTTACAGATTTTTTTAAATCTATTATTTCAAATGAATATTGATATTGGCTGGTTTTCTAGCTAATCAATCAAATCAGATTCGATTTTGAACAATTTAATCTGCTTCAATATAATTTAATTTCATTTTCTGCATGCCAAATCCCTAATTCATTATGCTTTGATTGATTCTGATCCTTTGTAAATCTGCCTTCCCAGTTCAGGAAAGCGAATCAGTATAAGAACATGTCTATGTCAACTCATAGGTTGAGATGATACAAATGTGGTTGTCATTTAAAATTGTACTAAATAATTATGGTTCTTAATTTTTTGAAAAATGTTAAACTTATTAAAGATAATGATTATGTATTAACTGAGAAGAAAGAAAGAGCTTAATCTAAAGGCAAAATAGAAAAACAAAGAATTGATTTCTCCTTTTGCAAACCAATCCCAAAAATGTTTTAATTCATCAGCAGTAGAATGTGTTTGTTGAGTATGTGGGCCAGTAAAAATATAAACACTTATTTATAGGGGTTCTGAAAAAGGAAAATCTGTTTACTGATTGCATTTTCTCAGTATAGATATGGGACCTGTTATCATATTAGACTGCTAGAAAATCGTGTAAACATTACATTAATCCAATAGGCTGATTTTGCTTCCAATGAGGATTAAGGTACATTATACATTTCATTAATACAGATTATTACAAATTATTTTTTATAAATTTGGATTATTTGCATAAAATGGAGCCTATGGGAATCAGCCTTTCCGTCATTTAGAACTTGTGGATAACAGGATTCCCATGCCTGTTTATTTAAAAGAGGAGTAGTTGTACAGGGCTTACAATGTAGTAGTACAGATTGCTAAGAACAATCTAATTTTCAGTGGCTGACATGGGACATCTGGCCTGCTGCTTAATAATTCAGTTGTAAACCATTCATTGAACAGGTCCTATTAAGAAACTGTATTTTAATTATATTCTGTAGTAGCCTTTTTTGTGTCCTTCAATGAAACTGATGTTACAAACCGTGCCTCCCAACATTTTGGAAGAAAAATGTAGCGCTGCAATTTTTTGACCAAGCCCATTGTTGTGGCCACACACCCTAATTAACATGTCCTTCCAGAATGTTCCGAATTATGGAACTGCAAAGTGTCTCTGAATATCCCTATCTACTTCATACTAAAAGTTAATTTAAAGGTGAACAACCCATTTAAGTCTACTAAAAAATAATGTAAACATTAAATAAACCAAGTACGCTGGATTTGCTTGCAATGAGGATTAATTATATCTTAGTTTGGATCAAGTACAAGCTACAATTTTCAAATTATTTCATTATAATGGAGTCTATGGGGCAGATTCACTAAAGGGTAAAGTGACTTACGCTAGCGAAAATTCACCAGTGTGACGTCATTTTGTTACATCGCCAATTTACTAACGAGTGCAGGCTCCCCTTTGCTAGTGAAGGAGATGTACGCTAGTGTTGTTTCACACTCTAACACCAGGTGAATGTTTTCTCTGGCAAATGAAAGTAACTCCGCAAATTCACTAAGATGTGGATTTTACTGAATGTTACTTTCGCCAGACTTGCCTTTGCCAACTCTGACCTAGCGAAGTGCATTGGAGTACATGGAACATCCTCAATCTTCAGTTAATTACATCATAATTTTGACCATAATATCTTTTAAGTACAAAAAACGCTGGCGTCTTTTAAAAAATTTTCAGGGTGTTAGGCTGCAAAAGGCATATAAAAAATTTTTGGGCAACCGGTTTCCCCCCATACATTTTCTACCATATGGCACATTATTTAACTGTAGGCTTATGTCTAGGGCATTAAAACAACTCTATTGACTTTATTAAGATTCCCTTGGCATGTCTAGTTATCAGTGTAAATGTAATGTATTCGATGCACCATGTAACATAAACAGCTCCGTTCCCCTTAAAATTTCCCACCGTATGCAAATTAGCGCAAGCACAAGAACTCTAGCGAAGTTGTTCTATACAGAATTGAACACTAGCGCAGCTTCGCTTTGATTTGCTCGCTCTGCCAAAGTAATGCTAGAGAAAATACGCCAGGGTGCTACTTCGCAGGGTGTTTTCATATTTACAGGGTGATAGGTTGCAAAAGATTGTAAATTTTTTTGGGGTACCCGGCTTCCCCCCTACATTTCCTAACATATGGAACATAAACTATACAGTGGGCACGTGTAGGGCAGTATAACAACTTTATTTCCAGGGCTTGTGTAATGTAATGTATTTGCTGCAACATACACGTCCACTGAACTTCCCGCCGTATGCAAATTAGGCAACGCTAGTGCAAATTCGCTTTGTTTGAGGAAGTAACGGCAGCACAACTATGCCATCGTTCTCCGCCCTGGACGAGACTTCGCACTTGAATTAGTGAATTAGTGTTGTCTGAGCAAATGGTGAAGTGTTGCGATGGCTGCGAAGCCGTCGCTGGCAAAATTGCACTCTTTAGTGAATTTTCCCCCATGAGAGATATCCTATCCGTAATCCACAGCTTTCTGGATAACTGGTTTCTGGAAAACAGATCCCATACCTGTATTCTGCTTTTTCACATAGACATGTTTGTCATACAGTATGTTTAACCACTGCTCTCAGTATATGTTTACAATCAATGTGGTAATCACAAAGAGATGAAAACAGCACCCCAAATAAAACATAAAGCTGTCTGTTTAATTCTACCAGTTTCATATATAGAATTTATAGATTTAATTTTTCAAAAACAGACCATTTACATTCCTACAGCCAAACAGACAGTGCTTTCCTCTGCTAGAAACAGCCATTAAAAATGCCAAAACTATTATTTCTGGAGCATCTTTGTTTTGCCCTTTCCTTATGCTTTAGTACAGTTATGTAAGTACTGTATTCAGTTATAACCTTTAAAGTGCATGGGAAATGTTATGAGTCTTGACTACAAGCCTATTTGTAGTAGTCAGTAGAGTGCGCAAATATTACTGTAAAACAACAGCCTCAGGAGACTGGCTCGGCTAAATACAGAAAAAAGCTTAACTTTGAAAAGTGCATGTTATAGGCATATTAAAAGGCCATTATGATCTTTGGCTAAGTTACAATAAGCTAAGGATAAGTTAATGAAATATTTATTATTGATTTCAATTGATTTCATGGCATTTGCCTTTTCAGCAGCCGAGAATGCCAGAGTGGATTTATTAGCTGATTTTATTGTCTTTGGGGAAAATGTTATACAATTTGCAGAGAGCAAAGATTAGTTAAATTTGTTGTATTGCATTGCGGATCTTAATTTCTCATTGCAAATCTGTTTTTGTGATTGCAAAATTTTATTACATCCATTATGAAAGTTTGCAAAAGCAATTTTGTCGCAAACTTAGCGAGAAAGTCGGTATGGCCTTTAATCCGTACAAAATGGCGCAAAGTTGGTCGCTAACATTTGTCAGTGTCTTTGAAACTGTTTTCTGAGCTAGCAAAACATATTACAGCCCCACCATTTTACCTTAGTAATGAATGTACTGACTATAAACACCAAAATCTGTATATATTTTGCTTCGAGCCTATGCTTTGATACAAGCTGCACAACTCGAGCTTCACCTATAATAGTCTTTGGATTTTTCAGTTTGAGGTATGTAAGTGTTGATATTTGGACAAAGTTATTTACTTTATTTGAAAGTTATGAGAAGGGGAAGCCCATTTATCAAAGTCCGAATCTATATCAACATTTTCCCGAAAATATGGTTTGCAGGAAAAAGCAGAATTTTACAAACTTTTTGGATTTTCCCCCCGAAAACTCAGATCTTATGCTTTTTGCCCGAAAACCCAGAAATCTTCAGGGTATGGCACAAAACCCAGCGCACATCAATAAATCTATGGGACTTCTCCCGTTGACTTACAGTATATGGAACCTAGACAGGTCTGAGATGATGATTTTTTTGTCCAATATTATGCAAAAAAACCCACACTTTTTTTGGATTATTTGCATTTTTAGTTTCATAAATAAACCCCTTATTGTCCTGCAGTTTTGGGGGCAAATTCACTAAAGTGGGAAGAGGCTAACCCTAGCGCTAATTTGCCAGTGTGACATCATTTTGCAACTTCGCTAATTTACCAACACTGACTGGCAAATTTTCGCTAGCAAAGTAGATAGATTAACGCAACTTTGCACCTTTACGCCAGGCGAAGTTGTGCACTGACGAAGGGTCGTAACTACGCTAATTCAGTAAGATGTCCATTTTACTGAACGTTACCTCTTGAGCTAGACTTTACTTCTGACCCTGGCAAAGTTCAATACAATAGATAGGAGATTGAAAAAAATCTTGAAATTTTTTTCTCAGTCCCTAAAAAGATGCTGGTATCTTTTACTTTTTTAAGGGTGATAGGCTGAAAAAAAATCATAATTATTATTAGGGAACCCTCCTTTTCCCCTACATTTCCTAACATATGGCAACTCAACTATATAGGGGGCACATGTGTAAGGCAATAGAACACCTTTATTTGAGTTGAAGGTTACCTGGACTTGTGTAATGTAGTGGCTGCAGCATGTACGTCTATCATACTTTAACTTTGCGCTGTATGCAAATTAGGCATCGCTAGCATGAATGCACTTTGCCTGATGAAGTAACGGTAGCACAATTTAGTTGCCGTTCACCTCCCTGAGCAAAACTTTAGTGAATTTGCGTATCGCTGGTGAAACTACGCCTGGCGAAGTGCAGCGAACACTAGCGAAGCCAGTTCAAGGGCAACTATACAGGTTAGTGAATTTGCCCCTTAGACTTTTGTAAAAGTCAGGGGATTCAGCACTGACCAGAGCATGCTGGGTGGCACTGTTCTGCAATCGCTGGAGGAGAATGGGTTGGTATATTGTCTAATTTAGCTATGATGTTTGGTAACTTCATTATACCATATTGCCCACATCCCAGCACAGCCAGATTTCTCAGTGGATGTTGTGAGCTGTAGTTCCCACATGTCTACCAATGGGATGCTGTTATCCTAATGGATTGTAAATATGTTTGTTGGAGATGCATATCATTATACAGTATACTCTATGTTTCCAGAACAGCTGGAGGGATCCAGGTTTTACATTCCTCCTAAATTAAAAAAAATCCTTATCTGAAGCTGTCTCTTAACCAAAAGGGCAATTTCCTCTTTCCTTGGATCAACAATACATTAAGCAGCGCTAGGGGTCCAAAGGCCCTCTGGGGTTGCTGCCTCTGGCGCCCCCACCCCCCAGCCACAACCCTCCACCATCAGTACGCCCCCCATTTGCAAACTACCAGTGCATACCTTGGTTATTATACTTGCAATCAGGACCAGTGGGGGAGTTCAGGGAGCAGCACCCTGGGTCCCAGGCATGGAGCAGGGCTGGGTAGTCTGTTTTTATTTTCTGGTGTTCAACTAACCAAGTTTCACCCTGATACTGTTTGATACTGATAATGCATCTTCTTTTGTTTCATACTTTATATTGCTGATATTTATTCAAATAAGTGGGGTCCAGGTTCGCATTCCCAACAGAGCAGGTGTTCACAAAAACACAAAGTACTTCATTAACACATAAGTAGGAAACCCTGGCTTGCACATTCCATGCTTCTATTGCACTTATTATTAGCAATGGTAATCCTGATGTTCAAACAGTTATATATTGTGTTGCTTGTCCATCCATGTGGATGATGTATTGGAATTTGGTTTAAGCTGCTATAGGAAAGTGATGAAGAACAGCAGATGCTCTTATTTCTCATGTGATAATGCTCTATCCACTTGCTAAGTAGGCACTATGTTAATGTGGATTGTGATCCAGTGGTAGTGCAGGATAGTCCTCCCATGATGCACCTTACATGCATGGATATTTAGGCAGTATGCTGAATTAGGCCAAACTCACAGAACAAATAGGGCATGTATAGAAAGCTTAAGCCAATAAACTATCATATAATAATAGTCCACATTCAAATCAATGAGAAAATGTTATTTTATAATATATCCCATGATAATTTAAGGAATTAGTTCGATAATTTCCTTCCTTCAGCTGCCTTCATTATGTTACTTCATGTTATTTTGCCCCACATGAAAGCCAAAAGCAAGCTTACTGCTTAACAACCGGTTTTCATCACTAAATAAATGTCCTGAAACAGATACATCTTTATAGATAAAGTACAGTTGCTAACAATGGCATAAACATAATCATAATAATTACATTAGTTAATAGCTAAATGCGTTCTACAAGAGTTCATTCTTTCTGTGCTACAGTAGTTCTGGGGGAAGGGGTTGCTTTAATATGCAGCATTAATTAAAAACATGAATTTTTCACCAGTCAGTTTTATGATATGTTCCCCAGATTGGAGAACAGAGATTTTCTCAAATTTAAATTGGTTTGTTTCTTGTTATCAATTATTCATACTACTTTTTTACTTTTTATTTGCAAACTGAAAATGTTATTACTCTGCATCTCTAGAGATGTACCACTTCTTTATAGTAAGAAATTTTAATCAGTGAATGTTTGCAGCTTCTCCCCAGGATGGTCAATGAAAGTGAGGGCATTATTTGTATTTGATATTGCTGCAAACATTTGTATATTACATGTCATATAAATTAATAGTTTATAGTAGTAAGTAATAAATGCTTCCTCTCATTATCCTCTCATTATCTCATTATTCCTCTCATTATCTCACCACTCCGGCACCATTACTTGGAGCTAAAATATATTTTTTTTTGGGGGGGGGGGAACAAAGATGCAAAGTAAAGATGATAACTATAAACAAAGGCCAACAACATCAACCCTTTCTTTCTACTGCAATTAGTAATTGCCATCCCTAACCAAGTGCCTGGCTAGTCTCTCTCTCTCTCAGTGTAATTAAGGGTTTAAATATGAACTAGTATTAAGCATTTAGTATGTATTTAGCATTTAGGTGTCCCCCCACCCACCCCCTAACTTGCTTATCATTCAGATATTCCAGCCCAAAGAGCACAGCTTAGTTTGGGTAAATTACTCCAACTGTCACTACATATCATTAAAAGTAAAAGTAAAATATAGAGGTAATAACCTGGATATTGATTTGGTACCAAAAGGTTATTTGCAACAATAGGGCACAACTTTGTTTCTTCTTCTTGAACTGAGCAAGATTTTCTGTGTTTTCATGGTGGGAAAAGCTCCACTATCAGCATGCACTGCCAATAATGGCACTGGAGTAGTATAAATGTGGCCTTGATTTATTGTTGATACTATCACTTAGGGGCAGATTTGCTAAATTTACATGAATGATTCGAAATTCGATCGAATTTTCAAAAAGATTCAAATTCGAATTTTCGAATATTTTTGAAGGCCAATTCAACCATCGAATTTAGAAAATTCGATCAAATCGAACGATTCTAATAATTCAAATGAAATTCTATTTGAATATTCGTCAGTCGAATTACTTGCCCTTTAAATTTTTATTTGACTGCCTAGTTTGCCAGATTAAACCTACCAAATTGCTATTAAACCCTATGGCAAGCTTCCATAGGGGTTTTTTTTAAGATTTTTAGATCAAATAAAAAAAAATTTGATCAAATGGTTAAATCGTTTGTTCGAATTTTTTTTATTCGATCGTTTGATCGATCGAATAGCGGTAAAAATTTACCCTCGAATTTGACCAATAGTAAATCTGCCCCTTAGTGTTTGCATTCAAAAATTAGCTTTTTACTTTCATAACATTAGTCAAAATCACCTTTTTGGCTCTTTTTTTATCCTTAATGAACAAATACATCAATTAAATAATTGTGCTTAGAATTTCTTTTTAAGAATTTTGTAAACGTTTCAGCTTATTATACTGTACCTATTTTAAGTTTGGAAATGACATACTTTATTTTCACTGGGCCTGTGTGGGCAATAGAGCATGCTATTTTAATGAGTACCTTCCTTAGTGTTTTATAAACTTCTAGTTAACGTTTATAGACTAAGAAAAATAAAGGCTTTTCTAAACCCATGAACAGATATCAGTATGTAGAACTGGAAGAATGGAACCCAATTTTAAAAAATTAATTTGTGATTACAGCAAAGTTAATGTAGTGTCCTCAGTTCATATCTATTTAATTCTTATATATTTCTTATATAAACTCATACAATTTTTTTGAGTGGGACTTCAAGGATAATTAATTATGTGTGTCCACACAGTATATACTCTATGCATGTGTTTAGAGTGCCTTAAGCAAAAATTCAATAAATACAATTTAATAGTAAAGCTAATTTACGTCATGGATAGAAAGAGGCCCCTTCCCTGAAGAGCTCGCAAAGACCATATAATCTATAAACAATGTTGTTTATACACAGAAACAGTAAAGTAAACAATGCAGGAAAGAAGAGAAATATTCTATTGTTTTTACTTACTTACAATTCTGTCTCTGAACCCGGAAACAGGCTTCGCAGGAAAGAATCTGACAGATAGATAACTTTAAAATGGCATAGCAATAGCAATGGCAGAAATATGCATATATGTAACAGGGAATAAAACACTTGGAAATACCTCCCACTACCCACTGATTGACTGCCAATCAATTGCAACCACAGGAGCACCAAATAATGTATTACACTGATTTAACTAACATAGAGAACCTAAGGTGGTTGAAAAGTAGGAAATGCTTTTCATAAGGTTAAATACAGAACCAAAAAATGCTGCCAAATAAATATACGTCAGTATATTCCCCCATTGCAAGCTAGGAACTAGTGATGGGCGAATTTATTCGCCAGGGGCGAATTCGCGGCGAATTCCTGCGATTCGCCGCTGGTGAATAAATTCGCGAAACGGCAGGAAAAATTCGCGCAGAAAAATTCGCCGCCAAAAACGAGTCGCGCGTCGTTTTTGATGCGACGAAAACGGCGCAACGCACGCCGAAAACAAAGGATCAAAGAAAACATGTGACAATAAAGTTAATACTACAACTACAATGATATACATGAGGCCTCAAGAAACGTTGCTTTCTTTACAAAATATAGTTAACTATAGCCTAGGCAATGGGCTGGACAGGTGGAGATTCTCCATATGTACTGGTGACTAGCAAGAACAGCATGACAGAGGCTGCACACTTTTAGTATAGGTATGGAATCCGTTATCTGGAAACCCATCTAGAAAGCTCCGAATTATGGAATGGCTGTTTCCCATAGACTCTATTTTATCCAAATAATCCACATTTTTAAAAATGATTATCTTTTTCTCTGTAATAATAAAATAGTAGCTAATACTTGATCCCAACTAAGATATAATTAATCCTTATTGGGAGCAAAACCAGTCTATTGGGTTTATTTCATAATTACATGATTTTATAGTAGACTTAAGGTATGAAGATCCAAATTACAGAAAGATTATCCAGAAAACACCAGGCCCCAAGCATTCTGGATAATAGGTACGTCAATATATACCTTCAAAACTGGGTTGTGAGTACAGAGAGCCTAGCTTGAAGCCAATTGAGGAAATTTGTTTTGGTTATGTTATGTTTTTGAAGTTGTGAATAATTTAACCCATCCCAAAGATGAACTAGAACTACTCAGTTGCAGATTTTATGCAACTAATGTACCCTTGGATTTTTTCGATGTGTTGAACTTCTGTTTACTCCAAAATAATGGGCCTGTCCAACTGACCAATGATATCATGCCATTACTTAATTCTAGAGGACTACTTAGCAACACTTTGTGACAATGTCAATCTGTCCCAAATCACAGAATTGTCCATTTGAGAAATGATTGATATTTTTGCATTGCTGGGTTCTATTCCACCTACCTATCTGACCAATTGTATTGCAGATACAACAAAGGGGGTTGTGGGTGCACTTCTAAGGTTAAGTTAAAATGTATTTAAGTTCAATGGAAGTGCTACTGACTTGGCCAATTAATCAATGAACATTCCCTGGTCTCCTCTCTAAGTAATTCAGTATATACGCAAGTGCTTATGTTTACAAAAACAGGGTTTTAGTCACAAAGTCATAATCATAAAGTTGATAAGCCACCATACCATGTAAAGGTAAACCCCACAAGGTGGTTCCTAAATTCTTTAGTCACAGTATAAAAGGTCTTGTACATCTTTGCATAGTAGCATTACTTGGAGTAAATGTCTCCTGAACCTTGGTTTCAGTCTGAGGGCTAGATCCTCTCCCATCACTAGCTTGCAGCTTTTAAGAGAGAGTGACTGCCCAAACCAATGCCCGTTTTAGAAATGAAATAATGTAATAACAATAGTGAAGGCAAAGTAAAGTTGTATGTATAGGTGCATACTTGAAAGTGTGTATATATGTGTGTGGGTATAAGTGTGAGTATAGGTAAGAGTATAGGTGTGAGCAAAAATAAGACAATATACAGTATATAATGGTGTGTAAAAGTAAAAGTTTTTAGTATGTACAGTAAACAACATAATGCTCAGGGTTTCCAGAAACACATCGGGCTATTTTTCATAGTAAACTAATGTCTTATAGAAAAGCTTTGTTATAAGTTTCACATCAAAGAAAAATACCTGAAAGTCAAAAAGTTGACCTGAAAATAATGTTCCAGCCAGGGAAATACACCACAAAAGAGTAAATAAATCCATTTGTGAATCCTATTAAATCTATGCATAACTGGCAGCTGCAGCACTTCAAGGGATAGAACAGCAACACTAACATCTAAGTGATTTTTTATGGAAGAACATATTGCATAATTACAAGATAAATATGTCACTTCTTGAAAATAAAACTTTCATCATGTTTGAAAAAGCAGTTTTACTTTGATTTTCCAACATTCTGGGCAGGGAGGCAATACACTGCTATAGCAACGTAAATCAGAAAGTGATAACAGCCAAACTGATGGCAAATAATTAACGAGTAAGGTAAAAAGAGAGCCTTAAAAATGCATTTACTTAAATGTTGAAATCACCATTGAATTTTTTTTCTACTTGCATGAAATGTGTGATTTGTTTAATTTCTTTTCATGAAAAGACTTTGTAGACCAGGGGTGTCCAACCTGTGGCCCAGGATTGATATGAATGCGGCCCAGCTTGAAACGCTCGGAAACGTCATGATAATATAATAATAAGTCTAGTTAAAGGAAAACTATACCCCCCAACAATGTAGGTCTGTATAAAAATATATTGCATAAAACAGCTCATGTAAAACCCTGCTACATGTAAATAAACCATTTACATAATTATTTACTTTTTCCCAGTATGTGCTATTGGGTAATCATAAATTGAAAATTGCCATTTAAAAAAATAATGGGATCATAGGATTCACAGTGCACACAAACAAACAAAACATGTCAGGTCACATGAACCAATTAACAGACAGAGTTGTGTCTTTTACCTCCACACTTCTTCCTGTTACGGTTAGAGTTGTAGTATTTCTGGTCAGGTGATCTCTGAGGCAGCACACAGACCAACATGGAATGGTGTTTCAAGGGAAGAGATGTAAAGGGGCAATATTTACTTAAACATATAGCAGTTTGGTAAGATTCTTTAATATGCCACTTAATTTGATATAAACTGTTGTATAATCTGTTGCTTTAGTATAATCTGTTGCTTTAGTATTAATTTTGGGGGTAAAGTGTTTCTTCAATATCCAAGTGTCCTATATTCCAGTGTATAGGTCCATAGTATTGTAGTCATTTTATGTGTATTTTCTTTACTTTTACAAATCAAAAGTATTTGTGTATTTCATGTGTGGCCCCCAGACAATTTTTCTTTTTGTGACCCAGGGAAGCCAAAAGGTTGGACATCCCTGTAGATTAATACTGCTTTTTTTGTTATAATTGTACTTACCAATTTATTTAATGATTTGATGTGGTACTTGGTTCTGATAGGTGTAAACTGGTGATAAGCATCCATCACTCCAGTGACTCAGTTACTACAGTAGGTACCCATGGGTTACTCAGAATAAAAGTGGGTACCCTGTGGGTTTTTGGGTGCGTGTATATATTGGTTTGTGGGTTTAATCTATATATCTTATATTATAATTTCTATATATAGTATTCCTTTAAACTTTTTAAAACTTTTTTCCTGCCCCACCCGCTTCTGATGATATCACTTCTGGTTTGCAGCAACATCACTTCCTGTTTAATGGAGGTCAGCAGGTTGTGGATAAGACAGTTGCATTTCAGAGTAGCTGGTCCAAACAGGTAAAAATATGTGGGTTGAGGGACCGGGTTGCAGGCCTGGGTTGGGTCCAGGATTCAAAGATTGGTTCCACAGTGTCCTCTGCTCTGTAGAAGCACTGTAAGGCAATGGTACATATTTTATTTGCCTCTCTCATTCCATTGGCCCTTAAGCATAAAGGGCACGTCAAACCCAAAATAAAAAAATTGTCTAATAGAAGACATAACTCTAACCAACTTTACAATTTACATTAACTAAAAATTGTCAGTGTTTTTGAAGTTATTTGTAAAAACAATTGCTATTGAAAGCAAAGTTTGCTTAACTCCTGCTTGTTACGTTTTAAACAATGTTGCAAAAGTCTTTGTTCCCCAGCAAAGACAGGTCTGTTAATCAGCTGCCTTGTCTTACATTGTTTCAACAGTCTGAGCTATCAGGGCAGAGACTAGAAAGGGACAGACAAACACTGCTTTCAAGAGCAATACATATAAAATAACTAAGAAACATGGACAATTTGTAATGGATGTGCATTGCAAATTTACTCAAAATGATGTTCTCTTTTCTTAGGCACATTTTTATTTTGGGATTGACTTGCCCTTTAATATTTAGCACTGTCCATAATGATGCAAGTGGCCTTAAACCCATTACATGTAAAGTGCCTGATATGCCCTAGTGGATTTTATATAGGGGCAGGTTTTTAGGGCACAACAAATGCCACTGAAAATGACTCGCATTATTATTCAAATCAACAAATGAACCACTTTGGACGACAAGGTCTATAAGCTTTTGTGTTATGGTGGAGCCTATTCAGGGATACATTTTTGGACGTAGGTCAACACAATACTTAGGGGTATATTTATCAAAAATCAAATATGTGCATTTTGTGAGGATTTTTCTACTTCAGACAAAGTCGAATTTCGAATGTATGTGTGTTTATGTAAAAATCACAATGTTAATAACTTGGGGAAAAAAACTTTAATGATCGATTTCAGGTCCTGAAAAAACTCAATGGGACCAAATGTATGTGCTGAAACTCAAGTTGATTGAGTTTATGGTTAAAAACTAAACTTTTAGATTCAAATTAGCCAACAGACATTTGAGTTTTCAAAAATATAATTTAAATGTGTGAGTTTGGGTGCAAAAAAAATTTTGAAGAATGGAAAAAATCACATTAGATTTTTGAAAATCTGTCCCTTGTATTACAGCTAGCACTTGGTCAAAGGGACTATGCTAATTTTGGGATGATTTAGCCCTTTTATTAGTCAACATGCTTAAGCCATCCATATGCATATTCATAAAAAAAGATTTCTTACCTATTTAAGAAAATGCCATGAGAGCTTTATTTGCAACAGTTGTTAAAAATATGATACTACTGATTTTAACAGTACATAATCTATGTACATGTATATACATGTTTATGATAGTACAATTTGGATCAACTTCATGTTACTGTTAACTGTTGTGAGAAATACAGTAGTTATTTATGTTCTGCAATGGCTATAGTTATAACATTGGCCCAATCTTTTGTTTTTATATGACCAACATGAAAGTGAATATATTTAGGGATCACAGGTAGTGATAGGTGAATCTCTAGTAGAAACTTGCAAAACGGCCAAAAATTTATGAAAAAACACACACCAGGCGGAATTTTTCTGGTGTTTCACGAATTGCGGAAATTCGCTGCAGGCGAATAAATTCACCCATCACTAATCACAGGCATTTAGGATTTTATATTGTCATTACAAAGACAACCTAAGTACAATGTGTATCACCTTCCCTATATTCTCCACATTCATCTTCCTTAAGCAATCTAGTTTTCATTACTGCAGTCACATGCCATTATTTGTTACTCTACCCAAATTGTTAATATTTTGCTTAGAGAGTCCTCTTCTAAAAAGCACTGAAATAATCAAATGGTTTAATCCCTTCTAAAAATAAAATCTAAAACAGAATCATTGTGTGACCAAGCTATCTGTTTGCCCATTATCTGGGCCACGAGATGTTTAAGTTTTTGTTGCCTAATACATTATAAATAGTGATGGGCGAATTCCCGCTGGCGAATAAATTCGGAAAAAAAACGAGTCGCGCGTTGATTTTGACAAAAATGACGCGACGAAAACGTGCCGTGACTAGTTTCGCAAATTTTTTCGCCACTTCGCGAATTTCGCTGGAAATTCGCAAATTTTTCGTAGAAGCAAAACTGGGTAGATTTGACCATCACTAATTATAAATGCTTAGACTGCATTCGCTGGCTATAGCCTCAGAAAATGTTTTGTTTCTGCTATAGTAATGGCAATATGCCTAATAAAATATATTTTAAAGAGGAAACAATACTGTTTTTTCATGGAAAAGTAAGTTATAAAACAGCAGGTTCTAGTGTTTTCAATAAGAGCATAATTTAGCAAGTACTGAATCATTATGCATCCACACTTATCAAGCAAAAGTAAAGCCTTTTAGCTGCAATACTGTAATTTGTAAAATGATGTAAAAGTGGGTCACAAACTACTGTTTCAGTCTTATTTGCATCAGGTTTTAAACTGTTTGTTTCATTAAAGGGAAAAGTGAAATCATGAAGAAGATCATAGATACTGATATCTTATGTCTTGATTATACAACCTTGAGAGAGATACAAAGCACTAGGATAACTATTTTCAAGCTTCTTGTGGATTCATTTGGTGAATTATTTTTATAGAATTACTAATGATTCACAGTGATATACCCTGTTTCTTATGGGAACAGAAAGACCTTGGCCTGTACAACTTAAAAGTTTATCTTCTGAAATAACAGGAAATATCCCCCTAAATGTCCAAATTTAGCAATGCAGTGACACAGAAGAGGCATGGTAAGATAATTCAGATTTATGTATATAGGGCTGATTTAAACAAAATGATCAGAAATAAAAATTCCCCCCCTTATGTGTTTTAAAGACATACATTATAGAGGGACTTAATTTACATTGAATTGACAATATCTGTTGTTTTTAACCAATGCTGGTAGAATCAGCAATGCAAAACATATTTCCTTCAGCAACAAAAAAAGCTACAGTCAGTATATCTTGGTGCCCAACAGATGTGGTGCATTATACAATGCAGGAAGCAAGAGTAATAGTAATTGTGATATTATATAGTAGAAGCAATACATTTTCACCCCTCAGCATAGTGGTTTTGCATGGTTTTGACAAGTATTTTCTACAGTAAGATAATTCTATCTCAAACACATAAAATCACAAGCAGTGGACTCCAGCATTTCCATTTCATTATACAGGTATGGGATCTTTCATCTGGAAATCTAATATCCTGAATGCTCTAAATAATGGGAATTCCTGGAGAGTGCATTTCTATTACTTCTAATAGACTTTTATTGATAAGTGAATCTGTCCCATTTTGCTTCCCTGAAAAATGTATGAAGTACATTAAGGGGCAGATTTATCAAGGGCTGAATTTCAAAGTGAAAAAACGTCGAAATTCGACTATCGAATTTTTCAAAAAGTGTTTTTTTTTATCGAAAACTGACTGTTTTCGATCAAATAGGTCCATTTTCAATCGAATAAAAATCGTTCTAATTGTTCGATTGAATCTTAAACGATTTTCACCAAAAAAAATTTGATTTTCAAAAATTTTCAAAAACAGTCCTTAAAGGTTCAAGGAGGTACCCCATAGGCTAAAACAGCAATTCAGCAGGTTTAAGGTGGCGAAGGGTTGAATTCAAAAAGTACTTCGAATGGTTGAATTTTAAAATTCCTAAAAATTACTTCGAAGTTCGACATTTTTTTTCACTTTGACCCTTAGTAAATCTGCCCCTTAGTCTACAGGGGCTTTTTAAAAATTTTGGGCTACCAATAAATTATATTTTACTTACTTTCAAGGCTTGTTTACTGTGTTGAGTGAATCTGCTATGTTTTGCTTTGTGTCAAATTCACAAACCCGTATCAAAGTTCCCAAAATTAATTGGAGTCAATGGGAAAGCAAAATCATTAGCATTTTGTCTAAGGGGCAGATTTACTAAGGGTCCAAAACGAGACACCAGCGAATTTTCGTCAGGCGTTTCGCAAATTTATTTGCCTGCGGCAAATCACGGGAATTTGCCGCAAATAATAAATTCGCCCATCACTACTGAGATGGCTTCAACTACAAAAAAAATTAAAAATGAGATCAGTTTTCTAATGTATAAAATGTACTGTAAAATTAATGGTGAAGTAGGGATATGAGGGATATTTAGATATAAATATTTGGCAATGGTATGCATTTATGCTAACACAGTTACAACCTGTGCCCTTTTATCCACTATAGAAGCAACTGAGACTCATTTGCACCATTATGTTCTTATAGTGTTTACGTTTAAAACTGCCATAGTAGTAGAAGTTGTTGTTACACAATTCATTGGAAGTGACTTTACTGTGAGCGGAAGCTATGAATGCTACAGGAGGGATCTCCTACTACTATAAACTAATCTACTATGGCAGTTAAAATTATGGAGACTTATCTGTTCCCTGAAATGGAATATAAAAATAAAGTTGTAATCTGCTGACTTCATCAGCTCATCTATAGAGCAACTGAAAGGTCAGTATTAAATATTGATGATGGTAGTGATTAACTAGCTCAATAACCGGAAAGAATGCAGCATTACAACTAGAAAGTCTTTGTTGCAGATTTTGCAGTACAGTATTTTCTATGGTTGCGATGGATTGGCTAGTTTCATATCTAGTAGTCAGAAAAACACATTTCTGTAAAAAGCACATTTTTAGAAATTGGTAAATAATTGTATTTATGTTATTTTCTTCTCATTGTAAAGTATTATTTTGCTTTAGGCTTTCTAGTGAAATTCTACATAAATGTGTTATTCTACACAGTAACAGACTAGGAGGAAAGTGTTTAGAGACCAAAGAGAAAATACATTAAGTCCCTGTCCCACAAAGGATACAATCTTATTGCCTTTATTATTGTTGTAATTGAGAGAGAATAATCGTATACAGTGTGAACTGATAACTAGGGAACAGCTTGAGGAGAGATATATTTTTACCTGTTTTCTTTGCTATTTCCTCATGTGCTTTGGTCCTAATTCCACACCTAGGGGGTGATATGCATCAATTAGAAGCTCAATGTAGTTGAGAGTGAGAAGAAAAGTGCAGCAACATGGCAGCTGTAAGAACAGCAATTTATGTTCATGGATCCACACACACCCACACACACAATTTTTATGCAGTCGGGGAAGTGCCCCCTCTTTCTATTTGTATAACACCACTAGCATCAACGTTTTGGGGGGTACACCCTCCCTTCATCAGGTGCACCCTCCCTTTATCTGGGAGGGTGTTCCCCTCTAAAAAAGTTGATGCTAGTGGTGTTATAGAAAAATTGTGTGTGTGCGGATCCATGAACATAAAATGCTGTTGCTGTGGGACCTTGCCAGTTCAAGGATGACCAGCACCACCATTGCAGTGTGAGTTAATTGCAGGAGTGCAGTGGATTGAAAATACAAAGCTGCAAGAACAGAACATGAAAAGGTGTTTGCTTTTCTACGGCAAAGGTTCAGAGTCATGTATACTATTATTTTGTTTTTCCTGCTGAAACCACTGTAGGGAACTGCAACTAGCAAATGCCCCATATCTTTTACTTCCCCTCCTGCAGATTCGGGTCATGGGAGTTCACGGCAGGCATCTTCTTTCTTCGGTCTCTGGAAGTTTTGGCGCATCTGCAGTTCGAGGAGATTTCCGGATCCTAACCACTGCACATGTTCCGAAAGTCACAAAGATTTCAGAAATGTTGCATCTATTGATGCAACATTCAGTGGGAACCTTATTCTTATTTACATCATTGTTTGACTATAGAAGACCCAGTCCAACACTTTCTCACCATATTATTTAAATACATTTTCTGTTAGAGTTTGCCCCAAACAATTTACAATTCTTACAACAAAAGCTGGCACATTCTGTAAGTTACTGACTGATATTTTAATTTGGCTTTAATATGTAAAAGAAATATAAACAAAAAGGAAACGAAGCGTAAGTCAGTTAATGATGTTGGCTCTGGCTTGAGTCAATTTTTTAAATGCCCAGCAGAGTTGACACTTTACTTGCTGCAGGGAAGAATGTCAGATGAGTGAGCTCAGTAATAAACCAATGTACATCTCAATTTTATATAAAAGAAAAAAAAAAGACTATGGAATAGGCATCTTGGTTGAAGTGTAATGTTTCATGTAAAATTCTGCAACGTCCCAAGTGTTGTTTCTAGTATTTATAAAACCGCATATTTGTCCTTTTGTAGAACATGTTTTATTCCTGAATTAAATAGCAACTTCTTATAATTACTTGTACACTGAAGAATTAAGTAAAATGAGACGATATAACATAATATAATAAAAGACCAGGGAATATAGTAAAGAAATGTATAACATTTTGGAGGGTGACCTGAAATCCATTTCTCATTTATTTTACTATTAAACTGCCTTTGATTCCAGAGCCTATTATATGTAGTGGAGAAATTGCCTGTCAATTTTCTTTGTAATAAAATTAATGGGGACAGCATTTTCCTATAATGTCATTGTGGAAATATATGTATTGTAACTATCCATAGTTAATCATTTTATTATTTAACAATGATAAAACAATGATAAAAGTTGAACTGGTCTTGAATATTTAAATGTGAACTGGCCAAAGAGAATGGCCAATTGAACAGCTGCACAAACATTATAAAACAAGATGTTTTTAGGGAATTTAATTTATTTTAGGTACTGATTGTGGTTCACCTTTAAAAGAGAACTAAAGCTTAACTAAAGCAGTACCTAGAAATGTGGCACATTGTGTTTTGGGTTTCTGTACCAAACCAAGACATCCACAGCCCTTTAGCAGTAAAGATCTGTGTCTTCAAAGATGCCCCAGTAGCTCCCCATCTTCTTTTCTGCTGATTCACTGATTCACATGCTCTTTGCTGCTGTCACTTACTGAGCTTAGGGACCCAATCACAATATACAGTACACATAGAATAGAAATGTCACAATATAAGGCTGATTAGTCATTAAACAGATAATAACTACAAGGTAGCATATAAACTAGTGCAACTAACATCACAATTTAATAATCAGTCTTTTAGCATCAGCTTATATTACAGACCAACCTCATTTTCTGCTGGATAATTAGTGACGACCCCTAAGTTTAGCTTCTCAACAGCTGCTCAGAGCCCACTGAGCATGTGAGTGTCACAGACACTTTCCAAGATGGTGACCCCCTGTGACAAGTTTGAAGTCCTGGATCATGGCTGCTGTTTAGAAGTTGAAACTTTAGGCTGGTGCAATAAGTTCAGTATGTAAAATATAGCATTGTTATCCATATTCCTTTTTAGGGGTTAGTTCTTTAAGTATATGTATGCATGCATTTCTATTGTGTGTATATGTGAATGTGTGCATATAAATGTCAGTTTATAACAGGCATCCAAATGCAATAAATACATACTTTAATAAATGTATTTTGGCTGTGCCACATGCTATCATTTCATTAATGCACATACCTATATTGGTATGATGCCTAAGCTGTTTGGCATACAAAAACCAACTGTAAATCATGGAAGCTATTCTGAAATGCTTTAGGCAGTTATTATTTAGCTCTGGCTTTGCTACATTTCCTTAAAGCATTATAAAAACATCCTGTGAACTGTGGGTCTATTGTAAACACTCCTACATAGGGGTTTTTTATGAGACCTACACTTCATTTTGTGAATCAGAGTAATGTACAGTACCCTGGAGGAGAGGTTTGTTGGAAAAGAAAAGAATTCTTCTATTACAAGGATCATTAAGCAACATGCTTAGTTCAGTTTGTGCTCTAAATTCAGACATTTCTAGCTAGTGCTGCTCCACTTCCCTACAAAATAACTTATATTGCTTTCCTGCTAATACCATTTGTGCTCAATAAACCTCTGTTTTAACGTTTTTTTTCCTCCAAAGCACCCCCCAATGTATTGCCAAATTTATTTAACTTGGCTTGCTTCCTATTTCTATTAGCAATTTCTAGATGAATGCAGCCTTTGTAACTGAAAAGTTTGCACATAATAGTTTACATTTCTGTAGGCAAGTGTTACTAACATTTTCAGGTTCACTTCTGAGATAACATAACCTTGTGAAAATGTCCCTTTACATTTATTGATTTATGTTAAATCAGTAATAATGTTTTGGTAGGTCCCCGATGGATAATTTATACAATAACATTCTTAGCTTTATTCCTTATATTTGTTCATTTTTTTCCATGATTGAGTTATGTCATGTTCAAGAGTGTTAAAGCAAATTAGGTGGAACCAAGGAGTTGGCAGCCATTTTTGAGTAGCAAAAGAAGAAGAAGACTACCTTCCTTTGAACATTTTAGGCCACCACACTGTGGATTCAGTGTGAAGTCAGATTTCAGGTGAAGCAATTAGAGCTCTATGATATATAGGGGAATTTTACAGAACTTGACAGGCAGGATGTCTGAGAATAAATAACATGCCATTTGGAAGGCTGAGTGAGGGAACATTTTCATTTGTATTGAAGAGAGTAATAATTCTTACCTGATAGCCAAACATTACTTGGCATGCCATCAAGACTTAATTGCATTTTTAGGGTTTTGTTAATGGCAAGCATATATGGAAGAGAGAAAGAAAAAATGTTATAAAAACATGAGGGGGCTCTGTATTATTACTTTAAATACCAAAATACCATTTGCCATTGATTTTAAAGGCCACATACTGTATCTCTTGTTGTATATTTTGACTTCATGATAATGATCCCGTAACATGATGTGCCTTTAATAGTCAGTTTTCATAATCATTCTTTATATATCTGTAACGCTAATATGGGCTAGGCAGACCACAAATAGTTAATGTCCGGCTAGTGATAGGAGCATGTGTTACATTAAACTTTGCTAAGTGGAAGATTCCCATAAAGGTGAAGTGCAAATACTCCCAGGTACTACTGCACATGTATAAGCTGTAATCTCACGCACTCCAGTTAACTTTGTCAAAGTTTTATTCATCACATTTCATAGTATTTATGTTTCGGCTCATGGTCTAGAGCCTTTGTCAAAATGCATCACCATGACAAAGGCTCTAGACCATGAAACGAAAACGTTAATGCTATGAAATATGATGAATAAAACTTCAACAAAGTTAACTGGAGTGCGTAAGATTACAGCTTTTTTATATTTTCTACAACCACTTCACAGCACCAAGAGCGGTTAAGGATTCTATTTTATAATACTTATATATATACTTTAAAGCCTTTAGAGTGCTCCCACAACCCCTCTGTTTTGATATTGTATATATATATATATATATATATATATATATAAAAAGCACATGAAAAATAAAGACCAAATGCAAAGTTACTATTTCACAATAGAAGTTACACTTTGATTGCCCAAACATACCTAAACACACTCACCCCTCCTCACCAAAGAAATTGAGATGCTGAGCGGAGCACCTGTGAGCCTTAGGATTGCTGTTTCTTCACTTTTCAGGCACAGCTCCAGTTCCTCGCTTCCCAACTCCGGCCCCATCTCCGCCCCCATCTCCGTCCCCATGCTCCATGCAGCACATCCATTAGATCTGTATAAGGCCCCACGCACAGGCTGCCTATTGCTGTGCCAGTTTTTTTTTTCTAGCGTTCATTCAAGGCAGCGGAGGGAGGGAGCAGAGGGTGCTGAGGGAGGGAGGTGCCTGGGAGGGGGAAATGCAGCTGATCTGTTCAAGAGCAGCCCTCTTGAAAAAAAAATGGAGCGGCCCTTCAGGCAGAAGTCATAGAAATGATGCATTTCCAACCCAACATGCAAATTCTCTGGTGCGGGAAGCCATGGATTCTAATAAAACAGATTTCTTTAAACCACTGAATTGAGCACATTCTTTGTGATTTCTCTCAATGTATATATTTTTTTATAATACCTCTTTGTCTATTTTATTGGATTCCATTTTCATTTCTTTGATTACAGACACTTGTGTAGTCCTAAAACCTGTGCAGACTTTTATTTGGTATGATTTAGCAGAGGCAGTAGGTAGTAATTAAATAGCTGAGAGTTCTGCTCTTCGCCGCAATTTCACCATGGTACTCAGCTTTTCACTGAGGTTTTTAAAGACTCTTACAATTGTACAGTTGTAACTAGTTTTAAAATTGCAGGTTAATCAAGTCGAAAAATCAGTTGCACTTTTTAGCACTGAATACTTTCTGAATGTTCCCACAATGTACATTTACTGTCTTTTATTTAATGAAAAACTGAAGGTAAGAAAAACTCTCTGGAGGAGATGTCACTCACCCTAACATTTAAGCGAAACAAGCTTTGCGGCTAGGTTATACACTTTAAAATGCTATACATGTCCTCTCAGCCCTCAACTCAAATTGAGTCTCTTTTTCACTTAATGTAGGCAATTTCCTTTTGCGGCTTCAATGTTTAGAACCTACTTTTCTCTTACAGATACACAGAAAATGTATACAAGTACACATGATGAGATATATA
>CM044432.1:38343774-38357051 GCA_024363595.1 Xenopus borealis
CCTTTATTAATCCTTCAAAAAGCTTTCCTACCACCGACGTCAGACTAACTGGCCTATAGACTAACTGGAGCACATATTGTGCCCATAATAATATACATATATGTTTTTAATTCAGTGCTAGGGAATATGTTGGCACTAAAGAAATACATGTTAATAATACAGAGTATGGAAAAGTAACTTTCTGTATTGAAGTGTCCTCCTTATTTTTCATTTTGTCAAATGGAGTCATAGTCCCACCCCGGGGTAGAAGAAATGTTATACTCCATAAGGATTTTGGGTTAATGACATTTTTCCTAGAACTATGTTCATTTCTATTATTGTCAAAATCAACAGCTATGAGATAAATAATGTAATCAACAACTTATTTTCTTTTGTTCACACAAAGGAGAACCATTGACTAAATGTTAACAGCAGAGAAAAAATAATGACTACATGCCCAAAGGAGTCTTCACTGGGAAATATCTCATCAGAATGAAGAAATTCAAGGTCAATGCACTGAATAATAATGGAAACTATTATCTATGCAGGTACCACAAGGCCTACACCCGAATCTTGAAAAATATGCTTACTTTATTAGGTAATTAAAATTTAGAAATGTCTTTAATGTAGATCTAGTAATGGACAATTGAGTAAATACATTTAAATTATTTGATGTGTTTTAGGTGTTATATTATATATATCATAACCTTAAACAAAACAAATAAAAATTTAAAATAAAGCTGTGCAATGATATTTATAGCATGGCTTAAAAATGGCATCACTTCATATATGTCAGTGATTAGGTAGGGGGCGCTACAGAGTCTGATGAGGAAGGGGCGAGTCCTTTAGGCAAGAGCGGATTGTGCCTAGGGAACAGGTAAAGTGATAGGCAGGAACAGGGAGATGAGGGCGATGACTGAGGACTGGATGGAGCAGGAGAGGACTGGATGGAGCAAGAGAGCAGGAGATGGCTGGAGCAGACAAGGTTAGAACAAGGTCAAGGCAGGGAGAGGTACAAGGTGGAAGGACAGGATAAGCAAGGCAAGGAAGGAAGGACAAGACAAGGCAAGAAGGACAAAGCAAGGCAGGAGGGACAAGGCAGAATAACAAGAAAACGGCAGGAACTTGTCAACCTAGTCAGGGGTGCTGCCATAGTACTACTAGGCCAATTAATGCTCCAGCAAGGGGTGCTCAGAGGGCTGGTTTTAAACAGGGCTGAGTCAGCCCTGATTGGCTGACTGCTGTGCTAGGGCTGCAGAGGCCAGGAAAACTATAGTGAGCAGTAGTGATGGGCGAATTTATTCGGCAGGGGCAAATTTGCGGCAAAGCCCCGCGATTCGCCGCTGGCGAATAAATTCGCGAAACGCCAGCGAAAATTCACAGTATTTCATGTGTTATTTTATGTGTTATTTTAAGCCATTTGATTTTGTCTCCTGTTATTAGTGAAATCTATAGCACCAAAAACATTATAGGATGCCACTAGGGTTGCCACTTGTCCATTTTTGACCTGGGCAGCCCGTAATTTGAAGGGCTGCCTGGTTCAAAACTTCCTGCCCGGCATCCAAATTAGGAAAACTGGGCAAGATTCCCCATGACTGACGCGGTAATCGGCTCTCCAAGTCATAGCCCCTCCCTTGTACATCATGGCCCACCCCCGGTACATCACAACCCCACCTCCTCTGGGTCATGGCCCCCACCCCCTGCCCAATCTCCACCGACACAAAAGGTTGCAACCCTTGATGCCACTGACAATGAGTAGAAGTCTGTTTTTACAGTATGCCAGTCATTCCTTTTCCTGTGAAACTTGATATAATTTCACGACGCAGAACATAGTATATTCTGAACCTGCCCAAGACACAGTGAAAATGTGTTAGTGGCTGTAGGTAAGGCTCCAGCTCCTTATAAAAGCCTTTATAAAATTGCTGCCCTACATTTTCTCACTACATCTTCCTCTATTAATCCATCTGATGATGTTTAGTAATGCCCATTCCTGGGAAGTGTTAATTTTCACAATAATTATGACACTAATTTATGCTTTTAACACTTAAAAGATGTTTGTGAATTTATACCTTAGAATTAATTATGTTCTAGACTAGAAGTATTGCAATGTGGTAATGTAGAATTAACGCTTGCTACAGAATATGTCTATTAGTGCATGTGAAAATTCTTTTAATTATTCCTTAAATAAACATTGTTTTTTAACGTGCAAAACTGTGCGTTAAGGAATTACGACCTTTTTTGAATCGGCCCCAATGTTTCAATCCGCACTGTGACCTCAAGGCCTTAAGTGTCAATTGCACATAAGTTTAAAGGAAAACTATACCCCTCACACAATATAGGTCTCTATAAAAATATATAGAATAAAACAGCTCATATGTAAAACCCTGCTTCATGTAAATAAACCATTTTCATAATAATATACTTTTTAAGTAGTATGTGCCATTATGTAATCATATCAAATTTTAAACAATAAGGGCTGCCCCCTGGGATCCTATGATTCATGGTGCACACAAATAAAACAAACAAACTATACTTGTTAGGTCACATGAGACAGAGTTCTATCTTTTGCTTCCACACTTCTTCCCGTTAGAGTTGTAGTAATTCTGGTTAGGTGATCTCTGAGGCAGCACACAGACCATCATGAAATGGTGATTCAATGCAAGAGATTTAAAATGGTGATATTTACTTAAATAAATATCTGTTAAATAAATATATCTTAAGTATTCATTTTGGGGGTATGGTTTCCTTTAAGAATTAAGTGCTACTCTTTCATGATATAATTTACTACTTCTTTCTTAAGGCCTTGAGAAAGGTCTCGATGGGGACAGAAACATCTTGTCATTTGCACATACAACTTTAAAAATACTTCTTGTAAATTTTTTATGTTGCTGGTCTCTTATTGATTATATTTTTCTTCACCTTGCACCTGGGTTAAGATTGGAGGTGGTGTGCTGTCCATTTGAATTATTTTTTATATTGTTCTGGGCTTGAGCAATCGGTTCTTTAAACCACGCATAAGTTCCTAAACTCACATGTGGTTTCTGCACCAATTACTTTGGCTTTCTGCCAGTCACTTTTTCTTTTTTCCGAGCAGGTTTCTTTAAAAAGAAAAAAAGCTTGGCAGGTTTTAGGTGCAGAGTTTTTTATTATTTGCTCAGGGAAAAAAACTATTTTTGTCAAGTCAGATGCAGAAACCAAACGCGGTTTAAGGAGCCTGTTGCTCAAACCAGCCCCATAGTGCATGAAAATTAGAGATGCACCGAATCCACTATTTTGGATTCGGCTGAACCTCAGAATACATTGGGAAAGATTTGGGCAAATACCGAACTGAATCCAAACCTTAATTTGCATATGCAAAGTAGTGAGAGGAAGGGTAAAAAATTTTTTTACTTCCTTGTTTTGTGACGAAAAGTCACATGTTTTTAAGGATTCAGATTTGTTTCGCCAGGCACAAGGATTCAACCGAATGTCCGAATCATGTCCGAATCCTGGCCGAATACCGTATGAATCCTGGATTCGGTGCACCCCTAATGAACATGCAAATGATTTGCACCTCATGAATCCCTTTCCATGTAATTTTTGGACAAAATATAATGGCAAGAAATGATACCATGACTGCACACACTGGCTAAAGAATTACAGTATAGTGCTGAGATTTACAACTGTTACAGCAACAACATTAAATTTGTTCAACTGCACACTGAAAAGAATTACAAAATTACAAAAGAATTACAAAATTACAAAATGTCTTTAACATGAATGAGAACAAACAGTGACATTCTTTAGGAAAAACCAAAAGTAAATCAAATAGGGATCATTTACCTGGGGGAGGGGTATAAAGGGGTTTGCAGATTCCCACATTTTTATGTTTCTGCCTTGCCTCTATGGGAGATGTACAGCTACCCACTGGAGTTTTGAATTGAATGGCAAAGAGCTTGTGTGTGCAGGGCTATTAGCACCTGTAAAGGCAGCACATTTGCTGGATATGGATGAGCCTGGCATGCCCTTATTTTGCCCATCATTTAGCATGTTTGAGCCAGGAGCAACAGGGCATGGAGGTTGCACATAATGCCGATACAGTATGTTGTACTCCTTAGTGCAGTCATCCTCAACCAGTAGATCATGTTGCTCTCCAACCCATTGGATGTTGCTCCCAATGGCCTCATAGCAGGTGCTTATTTTTTAATTCCAGGCAAGTTTTGGTTGTATATAAACCAGGTGCACTGCCAAATAGAGCCTCAATGTAAGTTGACAATCCACATAGGGGCAACCAAATGGCCATGCAAAGCACTTATTTGGCACCCCAAGAACAGTTTTCATGCTTATGTTTCTCCCCAACTCCTTTTACTTCTGAATGTTGCTCATGTGTTCAAAAGGTTGGCAATCCCTTCCTTACTGCAAAAGAGCATGTACACATTGGACATGATAAATTATTGTTACATGCATATGCTTATAGGAGGTTTTTAACTATTGGAAAGGGAATGTCCCAATAATCTGTAAGCATCCAAAAACAAAGCAGATTTCCCTATTCAAATAACTATTATAGTGTAAGGTAATTTTGCCCAGGTGTCACATGAGTTGACCAGCTAGTTAAACTAGGATTTTATCACAATAGTTCTCTCCATGTACACTGCTGTTTTAAAAAGCTCAGATGTCAAAGGGTAATATAACACCTACTTTTTTGCAGTTATCAAAATACTGCTAGTTGAAACATCGGCGCGAAGAGCAATGGGTTCCCCCATGCATCATTATTTGCAGAAGACCATAATTGCAGTCTGGGTGCTACAGTGTGTTTGCCCTAACCGTCAGTAAGAAAAAACCTGTGGTGAGTATAACTTAGTTCCCAAAATGTAGTAAATCCAGTTGGTCATTAATAATATAGAGGGATTTGCAGAGTTTGCTGTTTATTTATTCTGTGCCTCTAGTCAATTTTGCTAGTTCTATGCTATTTTACAAAAAGTCCATCTGTGTAATTGGATTATGCCTCAGGCTCTACAGGATTGCTTCTAGTGCTGCATGGCAATATCCCTCACTGCATCTGAGCACTGCTATATTAGCCTAATAATCATATGTTTCAATGCATTAACATACTCTATATTATTCAGTGAAAAATTGCTTTATGTACATATCTTAATAATGTCAATGTTAATTCATGTCTGTTGTGTTTTCATAGCCGAGATTTAGCAGGCTCATGCAGCCATTAAACAGTAACCTAAACTCTAATGCTCTAAACAGTATAGTAAGTATGCACAGTATAGGTCTTGAGCACAGTGATCTACAGACCACTTATATAAACACCACATTTCCCCTATAGTAGGAAATCATTTAGACAAATATAATAAACAGTATGTATCTTAAAGCAATATTATACATTCTTCACATCACAAAGTCCTTGGTCCATGCAGGCAGTTTTCGGATTCTGTCACTACGTCTTATAGATTCACTTTCTTCAGGCTTATTGCAGTTGACATCAGGAGTAGGGAAATGTCCTTCATCAAATGGAGCTTCTCCAAAGTCATATCTAGCAGGAGCAAGACGACTTGCATTCTATATGTGTCCATCAGACAGTTCATATGTGTATGGTCTTCACTGGCGTCTCACTTCAAGTGGTGTAGTAAATTTAGATTGTCCTTGTTTCAGTGTTCCTGGTTTTCTTAATACTGACTAAAGATCCAGGCTGAAAGTGCACTTCTCTTGCACCACGTTTTCTGCAAGTATAAGCCTTGCATTTGGCTTGTTGGCGTTTGACAATGTCAGCAGTAGATTATTTTATAGGAACAGTATTTGGTGGAAGTTTGATGTTACATGGGAAACAAATGCAATTTCTGGTCATTTACTGTTATAGTCTATCAGCGTTATAGCAAATCGGTCTATAGGAGCATCTGCAAAAGGATGCCTGTGACTGTGCATTATTAGGCCACAGTACTGGATTCACAATCTGTACATTCCCAGCAGTTGCTTGACTGAGAGTTTTAGCCTCTGCCACTGCTGTTTCAATTTGACTAGCAACTGTAATAGCCTTTGCAAGGGTTAAATACTGCTGCAGGAGCAGTCTCTCTATAATGCAATGTGGTTTCTTAGCATTTTATCTTTTAGATTCCCAAACCCACAGGTAACAACCAGCTCTTTTAAAGCTGCAACAAAATGTTCTGTGGATTCACCATTATGCTGTCCACATCGGCGGAATTTATATCTTTCAGCAACCACTAGTGACGGGCGAATTTATTCGCCTAGGTCGAATTCGCGGCGAATTCCCGCGATTTGCCGCTGGCGAATAAATGCGCGAATCACCAGCGAAATTTCGCTTGGCGAAAATTCGCCGAAAAACGAAAAACGTGACGAACGAGTCGCGCCGAAAACAACGCGATGCGCGACAAAATCGTCCCGCGACTCATTTCGCGAATTTTTCGCCGATTCGCGAATTTCTCTAGAAATTCGCGAATTTTTCGGCGAAGCGAATCGCGGGAGATTCGCCCATCACTAGCAACCACATTTACTCTTGGCACAGAAAAAGTTCTTTATAGCAGTAAGAGCAGTTTCATAAGTCTCATCAGGTAATGGTAATGTATAGAATGTCCCTCTGCTCCCAGGCAGTGAATAAGTAAAGCACGCTTTCTAGCAGCCAAAATCTCCCCTTGGTCAGCAGCAATAATGTAATTATCAAACATATGGATCCAAGCAGTAAAAAGTATGGTAGGCTCACCAGGGTTTGGAAGAAAAGGTGCAGGCTGCTGCAGAGGTAGAAGAGACATCCTCGTTGCCAATCTGTTGTATTTTGATAGCCAAGAATTACTATATGAGTATAACAGTGCTTTATTAGCAGGCTCATGCAGTGATTACACAACAGTAACCTAAACACTAATGCTCTAAACAGTATAGTAACTTTGCACAGTATAGGTCTTGAGCACAGTGACATCTACAGGCCATTTGTATAAACACCACGTCTATTTGCTTTGTGCATTTACAACTGTACGCAATTACCTGCCATGGCACAGACACTAAAATGAGACTTTCACAGAGGTTTGAAATGAGGTGAACAAATGTTAAAAACATGAAAGAAAATCATAATATCATAATGTCAAATGTGGCAAACTATAAAAATAGAAATAATGTACAGAATTTGTAAACAAAGTATGACACCCCATTGAGCTAAAGACCACATTTGCTTTGTAAAAATTAGCTTGAGCTCTGGTAACACTTTGCATGAAGATTCATGCAGTACTAGAAAACTATGTATTATTGGCCCATAAAATGGTTTTTAAATAACAGGAGTCTGTAATTACTTAGATTCCATCTAGTGTAATACAATAACTCTTTGTCAATGCCAACACAGTAATATGACCGGTGGCTAATCACTTGAAACATTTTGCACATTTTTAATGAAAATAAAATCTAAAGATTACTTCAACAGTTACAATATCAATACTGTAATATAAAACATATTTAATTACAATTATTTTGACATTATTAATCTTTGCTCTTTCACTTCATGACATGATATTATTGGATGAAAAGCCTTTAGGCTTTGATTAATTTGTTACGTAACCAAGACAGACATTTTGGTAATATCTTAGAGAAACAAATTATAATTAAATGATTCCCAGAAATGTAAATAAATATTAACTCTGCCTTTTCAATAATGGGTCCTGGCATCAGATGTTTAATAATATATTTCTTTTTGAGTAGTCTAGTCTTGGCCAATTGATTAATTTTTTTTAGTTCCCAACTTTTCCTTTCTTTGTGGTTACTGAACATATCCAAAGACTATAGTTGTCCCAGACTTGAACTTTAAAGTGAAAATGTCTAGATTAAATCCTTACACAATCTTATACAAAGAAGATTAAATAACCATTATCAGGTTTATATCAGACCTTCCTGTACTTTTATTTATCATGAGTAATAGTAATGGATGGAGTTGCACAAGTTTGAAGGAGCTGTAAGGCAATTTTTCTTTTGAGCAGTCAAAGTGCCAAGTTTTTTTTAAATAAAGTGTTGTATACCTATAAGTAAGAGTGGCCTAAAACTAGAGATTTTTTAACATGCACTACCAACTTTAGATAATCTATATGCCAGAGTCTAAATAAGATTCTTCTAAAATATGTTAGAAAGCATCTTCAGTAATGTGCCTGAAGTGTTTCTAGGTCTTAGATAAAATGTGCTGATTGCTTTTTCCTCTGGATGCATTATTGCCCTATACAGGCTCTACAAGAGTATCCAACAGAGGGTTTCATGAATAAACTCAGAAAGTTATTTTCTTTGTGTTTTAGGAAAAGAGATTTCCATTGCAATTTATTTAATCTATGCAGTTCCAAGGAATGTCTTGAGAGTACAAAACAGGTACAGTAATTACAAACAAATATACCTTTTGTGGGGAACCAGGAGGTGACTTGCCCCATTGCCTGTGCTCCTATAGAAAAGGACAAAATATTTAGCAACAGACAGCCCACTTTAGTGGCCTGATGGTAATTTCAAGTAGGTGATTATGTTTAGCATGAAGTTAAAACACAATGGGTGACATTTATAAACACTGGTCAAATTTGCACCCAGGCAGTAACTTATTTCAACCAATCAGTGACCAGCTGCAGGTTGAACACTGAAAGCAATCATCTGATCTGGTTGTCATGTGTTACTGCCCAGGTGCAACTTTGCCCAGTGTTTATAAATAACACCCACATAGTCCATAATCCTTCAACAGATGTATCAACAATAAACATATTTTGTTCTGGTGTAAATGCAACAAATCCTTTTTTGTGTTGGTTGTATGCTACAAATACCTGAATATTATTACATACAGTTTTGATAATTCTTATTTTATGTTCAGAGGATATTTTTGCATATGAAATTATAATTTTGAGATTTGAAGCAATGCAGTACATTGTTGTAGTTCCATAACATGTCTTTAGCTATTTATACCAGCTGTATAGTGCACATAATATATTATGAGGGTAGGTGAGCTTACAACCTCCCTCAAGGTGATAAAGTGAAATCTATGAGTGACCGCAGGGCTGATACATTTATCTTACAAAATACCTTTTAAAGTACAAGGAAAGTCTAAAAAAGAATAAGGCTAGAAATGCTGTATTTTGTATATTAACCATAAACATGAACTTACTACACCACAAAGCCTAATCAAACAAATGATTTATGCTTTCAAAGTTGGGCACAGGAGACTGTCATCTTGCAACTTTGTTGAATATCTTTGCAAGACCAAGACTGTACACATGATCAGTGTGGCCTGTGCTGCTTAGGGATCATCATAAATTATCAAAACAACACAAGTCAAATAATATCTGCCTGATGCAGCAAGAATGATTAATAATCAGAATATACAGACTGCACTGGGGCATCTGACAATTAGTAAATTAAGGGACAATTTCACTGAATACAGTCAGTCAAGTATATTGGAGATAGATTTCATTAAAGAAAGTAAAATGGAATTTTATGTTTTTGCCTTTACTTGTCCTTTAAAAGATGCATTTGAAAGATAAATTCAAAAATAGATTTGAAGATAAATTGCACATATTCTAGTTTTGACCTGTTGGTTAATAATACACACTACGCATGTACAGTAGATTTGTATGTATAATGTAGCATAACATAGTCAAAACATAGGTCCTTAACCAAACATACAATAATTACATTTAAGATTATGGGGGATCTGAATTTTTTTTTTTTTAACATCAACTACATAAAATGTCATAACCACAACAAAAAATTGGCATATTAGATCATCACTACATTTTTTTGTCCAGCATGGTTCTTGGCCTTGGGGAAAAACTAACAGAACACCATACCACCATTTTACTAACCATTCCCTAGAATTGATTTACATTCTTGATTTACACACATGTGCATGAAGCAGTGAAATACAAACTTTACTCTACTGCAGATCAGCAAGCCTTAGACCAAGCAAAGGATGCCTAGAAATAGCGTAAAGTTTGTTGTGATGTGATGTTTTACTAGTTTTTTTTCCATGGGACAATATTTTATTCCGGATAAACTATGTTTGACGTGCCTTTGTCTGTCTTTTAAATGCATTTAAAATTGTTTAAGGAATTGTACTCCGAATTACCTCTTACTGTACCTTGAATCTCCCAGATGCCAAGCATTCCAGATAATAGATCTCATACCTGTGTGTCCATCTGGCTAATGACACATCCGCAACAAGAAGTTTCTTAACAGAGATACTGTCTTGTGGTTATAGATATCAGCATAGATGATCTTTCGTGTTTATCCTTGAAATATGCTTAAGCCATCTGTAGTAAAGACATGTTTTTAAAATATTACAGATTTGCTGGCATTTAACCCGCCAAAAAATCTTTTTTCAATCTAGTGGATTAGTCATTAGTGGATTAAAATCAGTGGTACATCAGGGCCATGATCTGAAACCTATACATCAACAGAGGGGCCATTCATAGTTGTGATTTATGAAACAAATATCCTTATTCATAATACTGAAAGTTAAGTAGCAATCTGTGTTTTTTTTCTAAAGAATGGTCATTCAGGTTAACACCATTGTGTGCTTGACCCTGACTGCAAAGAATGTATTCATTCTACAGGACCATATTTAGTTTCATGTTTTTTTTATAATTTCCAGACCAGGAACATTTTAACGGTGTTTTGCTTAACATGATTTGTCAGCTTTTCTATCCAAAGAATAATGATAGATAATAGTGGAAGCTAGTGCTCTTTTAGAACAGCTTGATCTCAAGCCAAAGAAATTTCATTATTCAACCTCTTACTCCTCAATATATTTTTTTTCATTGTTGTTGCATTTCCCTTTATTAAAATATTCTACTTCATCAATTTTTTTGAGAAATGTTACTCTTGTAAACTGTCAGACAGATGGAAATATTTATTTTGGACTCAACACCATCAGGGTTCTTTGTAGTTATGTTTCACAAAATCACCTTTCAAATCTTTGCAGCTGGGCAACTCTTTGAATAATTAAATGTATGAAGAATAGTCTGTTTCAGAGAGTCAGATGCATGTTGATAATTTGCCTGTTACCCTTTTGCTGGGATCTATAACCTTAATAGATAAGGGACCTCTATAGATAAAGGATATTTCCTTGATATGTATTTCCATACCTAAGTCTTCTTAAAAAAATAATTTTAAACATAAAATAATAAATCCAAAAAGATTAGTTTGGCACCAATAAGGATTAATTATAGCTTAGCTTGGATCAAATATAAGGTACAGTTTTATTCTAACAGAGAAAAGGGGAAATTATTGTTAAGAATCTGAATTATTTGATTAAAATTAAGCATATGGGAGATGGCCTTCTCTTTATTTGGAGCTTACTGGATAACTGTGTATAAAGGATCATATAACTGTAGTATTTCAATTTTTTCCCCCTATTTTCCCCCCATTTTATATTGCAGGGCCACTCAATATTTCATTTCCTCTGGTGCCTAAAAATATCTGTAGCAAATCTCTTAAAACAAATACATATTCATTAGTGAAATAACTGAGGTGAAAAGCAGATAACTTTGACATGAAAATTAAAATTAAGAGGGGGAGTTAATGTGGTGGGAATAAATGAACTGAAGGAGCCAGCAAAGGTCTTGTGTACAATCTGAGGGATTGTAGTTGCTCCAACTTCCGACAGAAATGTTTTGACAGAAGACCATCCACCCATTCGGGCCAACTCATTACTCTGTGTTGTACAATAGATGGATGTATAGATGGAATTTACACCAAAAATTTGAACACTACAAGAAGTAAAGAGGGCTCTGCTAAATACTACTTACAATCTATAGACTTGAACTCATGCTCCATAATTGTGCAGTGTGATTTAAACAATCAGACTGGGCCCCTAGAAAATGTGTCAGAGAACCAGATATGCAGGCCCAACATGGTTGATTATAAACATAGGAAAGTGGTCCTGGGCTGAGGCATGGAAGCAGCAACAGGGAGCCAGTGGCCCCTAGTGCGAGATCGGCCAGGGGCCCAAGTCAGCATCAGCAGACATGTGAAATCTACATGTCCTGCTGTTGCCCACACTTCCTGGCCCTCCAGCTCTACCCCCCACCAGTGGCGTAACTACCAGGGGAGCAGGGGGTGCAATTGCACCAGGGCCTGCTCCCTCTCGGGGCCTGCCAGAGAGTCTAGGAGAATTCATTGGGGGAGAGCCCGAGAGGGGGCCTGGGTGCCAATCCTGCTCCAGGGCCCACCAGCGAGTAGTTACGCCACTGCCCCCCACCGCATACAACGATGAAGACTGCCTCTTCCAGTTCCAGTCTTGTCTTCAGCCCTCCTGGATGATCCTCAGCTTTGACACCACAGGTTAGTGTCCCCCACACACAAAAAGCAATGCACACTTACATTCACACTTACACAAACATATACAATTTTGGAGGATCATGGGGGTCACACACATTCACAACACTCACACACATTTGCACACACTTGCACAATTTATGATTTGTGTGGTTTTATTGGATTTTAGAAAATGTATTGCATTTCACACTATTCTTTGTTAAGGTGGCCATACAGGGGCCAATAAAAGCTGCCATAAGACCGAGTCGGCAGCTTATTGGCCCGTGTATGGAGCCCTCCAAAGGGCTTTCCTGATCGATATCTGATGAAAATCGTTCAGATGTTGATTAGACTGGACTAAAAATTAGTTAGCAGCCACATCTGTTCGTTGGTGCGGTCCCGTGATCCAGATCTGACCACCCGTATCTCCACCATTGTGATCATTGGGCCCTAGGGCCCACAATTGTATCAGTCTGGCATCGCTCACCTCAAGGTGGGCATATCGGGGAGAAATCCATTAATTTGGTAACATCACGAAACTAGCGGATCTCTCTGTGTATGGCCACCTTTTTTGCCCATGGAAATGTTGTCTGCTATATATCCATTTGGGGATGTCTCTGTGCTCCAAATAGTTTTGTATATCTATGCATATTGGGCATCAAACTGTTCAGTAGATCCCTGGCATTCATATTTCCCCCTGTCATTCATATTTAGGATATTTTATGCTCATAAATTATGAAAAGTGGGGCATATAATCAGGGCCGTATTTATATATACAGTAGGCCCCCGAGGGCCTGTGCCAATGGCACCCTCCACACCCTTTGGATAGGAAATCCGGTGACGGAGCTGAGGGTAGAGAGGAGGAGGAAAAATGCGGAAGTGATGTCACAAGCACGGAGAGCTGACGTCACTTCCACTGAATACGCCATGTGATGTCAGCTTGCATGGCATGTGACATCAGCTGGCAGTGTGGTGTGGGATGTACAGGGCTGCCATTAGAAATCACAGGGCCCCGCACAACCAAATTTTTGGGGCCC
>CM044432.1:38365238-38391741 GCA_024363595.1 Xenopus borealis
TGTATTACTGGGATTGGGACTATTAAAGGAAAACCATACCCCCATAATTAATACTTGTGCCTCCGTTTATTTCAAATTAAGTGACATATTAAAACATTTCCCCAAACTGGTATAAATATATTTAAAAAAATATTTCCCTTTTACATCTCTTGCCTTGAACCACCATTTCGTGATGGTCTGTGTGCTGCCTCAGAGATCACCTGATCAGAAATACTACAACAATGTAACAGGAAGAAATGTGGATTCAAAAGACAGAACTCTGTCTGTTAATTGGCTCATGTGACCTATCAAGCATGGTTTGTTTGGTATGTTTGTGTGCACTGTGAATCATACGATCTTAGAGGATGCCCTTATTTTTCTTAAATGGATGTTTTCTATTTATGATTACCCAATGGCATATACTACTAAAAAGTATATTATTATGAAAATAGTTAATTTACATGAAGCAGGGTTTTACATATGAGCTGTTCTATGCAATATATTTTTATAGAGACCTACATTGTTTGAGGGGTATAGTTTTCCTTTAAGAAGAAAACCTTCATTAACTGGTTCATCATTTGTGTAGAAAGATCAAAATACCAGTTCAGGATCAACCAGCTGATCCCCCTCTGACATTGTGGGTCCCACCCCTTCCTGCTTAATATTTTTTATTATTTAAATATACATATAAAAAATAATTTTGAGTTTGTGTTACTGCTTACTGTAATATCCTTTTCCATATAGATTGGATGACCCATTAGATGACCTTGTCCTGTCAAATTTTGCACATTTAAAATCTAGTGTTTGTATATGTGCCATTTAAAAAGTTGTAATTAGTGATGGGCGAATTTATTCGCCTGGGGCGAATTCACTGTGAATTCCCGCGATTGGCCACAGGCAAATAAATTCACAAAATTGCAGAAAAATTTTTCCTGGCAAAAACAAAAGTCCCACGTCAAAAAACGGACCCCCACGTCCAAAACTAGACGTGGCGGTGTTTCTCCGTTTCACGAATTTCTACTAGAAGCTTGCAAGATTTCTGCCCCAGATTCGCCCATCACTAATTGTAATCTAAATCTAGATTGTGCTAATCAATTAAGAGTGAACTACTTTCCTAGTCCAGTGGATTTATTAGCAAGCTGAAATTAGTTTAATAGGACTGGAAAAAGTTTGTTTTACCATACAAATGCTTGAAATAAAACTTATGTGGACCATGACGGCAGGGCAGTTCCTTTATACACAAAGCATTGCATTAGTTATTTAAATATGCTGAATAGCCTTTTCCATGGAGTTTGCATGTATTGATTGTACCAGAAATGCTGTAAGATAATTACTGCACAGTGCCGTAGCTGCACTCTAGCAGTCTACTTGGTCTTTTTACTGCCTGTTCTGAATGTTGTAAATGCTGACAATGTTCATTAATGACCACTTGTATGGGGAACATCATGTTCCTAAGGCTCTTTTAGCAATGCAGAGGAAAGGACATTATGAAAGGACAGTAGAGCTGATGTTCAGTTAACCTGATTTTGTTGGAAATATACTTTAGCCTTTAGAAAGATTATGCAGTTATTATTGGGGTGCATAGTATACATATGGGTGCAATGCAAAGGGTTTGTGTTTGGCATACTTTCTGGAAACTAATAATTGAAACAAGCAAATGCTTAGTAATGAATGTACTTTTATCTTAAATGTGATATTCGCTTTTTGGTTATCCAGAGTAATTGGGAGAGAAGGTAGTTAATGAGCAGTTGTCACTGTTAAACCCAGTGCGTAATATATTCCTCATATTTGAAAGCCACAGTCAAACTCAGCAACTGAAAAAAGTTGGGACCTTCTATAAAAAGTCTAGTGAAAAGAACTTTCATGATTACAATTAGGCAGAATTAATAATGATACAAATACACTCCATAATTCTTTATATTAAAATAAAAAAACAGGCCGGATATCATTCAGGCAAGTTTGATTTTCCCCTTGATCGAGGACCACATTGGACAGTTGATGTGATCCTTGTCCCATTGGTGCCCATTTCCATCATTGTAATAGGGTATGGCCACCTTTTGAGAAGACCACAAAAAGCAGTCAGAACAGGAGTGTCTCATTACAAAACCATTTGTATTTACATGAAGTTCAAGTTACTAGCCACTACTCTTATGAAAAGGCTTTGCACTAGATGTTGTTCCTTCCATTCAGCTGGAATATTGTCTCTAAGATTGTGACATTAGTAGGCTAACCAGTTGGCATTTCTGTTCATCCCATTTTGGTTAAGGGAAGGCCTCTGTGCAGGCCAGGCAGTCAAGTTCTTCCACTCCAATCTCAGCAAACCAATGAATTTTGCATAGGGCCATTTTATTGCTTAAGCATGCCAGGGCCTCCCTAAGTAGAATGCAAGGAATTGTCAAGAGTGTGGTAAATTGCAATGTTAAGGTTTGCCTTTTCTTGAACCAAGGGCCTTCTTCCAGGCCTGAATAAGTCCCAGAAAGTTATTCATATATCACCAAAATATACCACTGGCAGATTCAGGCAGGCACTTTGCTATCTTTGCGTACATTTAACTGCTTATTGAAGCCAAAACCAGCCTATTGAGTTTATTTCTTGTTTAAATGATTTTCTAGTAGACTTAAGGTATGAAGATCCAAATTAAGGAAAGATCCATTATCTGGAAAGTCCAGTGTCCTGAGCATTCTGCATAAAAGGCCCCATACCTGTAGAACATTTCAGTAGTTAATATACTGTAGACAGCACTGGACAAAATATTTCATAAATATAAAGTCTACAGGAATACATAATCATCTGTCCAAAAAAACATGCTTGTAATATACAGTTTACTTGCAAAATGTTGTAACTGAATTGAATCAATAAATGAAAAGGGATGTCACTGAACTACAAGGACATCAAACTTAAACAACAGCAATAGCACCCGGTCTTTAAAATATTTTTAGAATTGCTTACTTTGAGGTTAATAAAAATGAGCACAAATGTAATACCACCAAAATCAGGTCATGTCCATTATAACCACTCTACAATAAAGATTTTTTCTTTTAAAGTAACATTTTTGGCACAAAAGGGGGCATGCCATGACACCTCTGCCATGTCCCTGGTATGTGTCCTCAACCTTCCCTGGATAGGGAACCTTGCTGGTTTTTGAAATACCACTATTAGAATTTATAGGTGCTTTGCAGTGACAGCACATCCAGTCTGGGTGCTAAAAAGTTGCAAACTTCTACACATAAATTCTTGATATACCTATTCCAACTTCCAATATAAAATAAATCAGATTATTTTGTGTAGAAGACTTCACAGTGAGACTTCTAAGAGCCAATCTGGAAGTACTATTTATTTTTTAAATTTAATGATTAAGACATTTACATCCTGCCGAAACCATTGTTTTCTTTATGATGCTCACTTATGTTCACTAATAAACATGATACTGATACTGCTTGTATAGAATTTTGTACCTAGGAGAAAGTGTTATTTTTAGTAAATACTAAATTATATGATATGTCTTGGAGATTGCAGTTTGTTTTAAATGCTTGGCTCCAGCTGAGATGACACCCTATGCTATTTAATAGAGGACATTTAAATAAATAGTGAACATGATTGAATATGTACAGTAAGTGGGTTAAAAGCATTTCAACATAACAGTTTATCTTATAAATTCAATTATTAGTCAGATAACAAATTTTCATAGAGAATTAGCAAGTGATTTCTTATAAAGGTAAGGCGGGACAGATTTTGCCAGAAACTGCAGCTGTTTATTTCAAATTGATCATTAAAGAGGTCCTATTTAGGAAAGCCCTAAACTGTGGGGCTGTTCCCCACACCACTAAAGGACTTAACTAAAGGGTTAATGGTTGGAAGGCTAAATCTTAACAGGATATTATCTAAGGTGAATATGTTCTAATAGTGAAGGGCTATCTGCTGCATTTCGCTTGCCCAAATTTATCGCTAATTTCTCAGGAAATTAGTGAAACTGCAAAAAATGAGGAAAACGCTGTTTCGAAAGTTTATTTGCAATCGGTGAATCATGGGGATTCGCCACGAATTCGCCCCAGGTGAATAAATCCGTCCATCACTATGTTCTAATAAAGCGCTCACACAGGGTGGATTTTGGTCTGCACATGTGCATTTTCAGTCCACAATATGCAGGCATGAGCAGTGATAAGTGGGTGCTATGCCTGTCAATGCTTATTGAACAGAATTTTCCAACATCAGAGAAGACACTCCATGTGACCTATGCATTTTACTCTGTTTACGTCATAATCATTGTTTCATACTTAAAAATGTAAAATACAGATGCAGTCACTTGGATGCGTCGTGACTCAGGGCTAATTGAAACTGTGTTATCCAAAGTTATCTTAACTCATTTAATGCATTTAACCTTTTCATTAGCATACCAAAGCCCCATTGTTTTCAATGGTGAACTCTTTAATTGGATGGGATGCTGTGACACAATATTCTGTGCTAAGTGGGATAAATGGGATAGATGAGTTAAGTCACGACGCATTTAACACACAAATCCAAGTGACTGCATCTGTATTTGAAGGGGATGTCCACCTTTTTGTCAAATTTGTTCATCAAGACCCTTTTAGATAACTTTGTGTTGATTGGAGGGTTTTGTACTGTTCTTCAGAGTTTCCAGTTAACATCTAAACAATTAAACCCAGCCTTTCTCCATTCATGATCTGCCCAACATGCCCTGCTATTTCTAGTGGCCCAGCCTGTCCCCATGGTGTATTGACTGTGTGTGTGTGATAGAGGAAAAAAGAGAAAAAAAGGGATTGAAAAGTGTTGCACAGGAGAGGTACAAGATGTAATGTAAGATAATAGGATGGTAGGAGGGATTGGGAGGTACAGAAAGTGATTTAAAAAGTATGTAGAGAACACCAAAGATGTGAGGAAAGATGGGTGATCCACTGGCAGAGGTAAGAGTGAACGTTGGACAAAGGAATGTTTAGGAGATGAAAAAAAGAATATATGGTATGGGACCGCTGTGTCATGAAATGCTGGAGGCTAATGGAACAAAATAGAGAGGTGAAAAGGCAGGGTTACAGCAACTATTTGCCCACCCAGTCCTGAAACCACTTGCCAGCCAGCCTACTAGTAGGTCCCAACAAAATGGTCACAGTTGGGTCCCATGGTTAATAAGACCAGCACTGGTAGTAGAGGTGGAAGTCTGAGATACCCTTACCACCACAGAGCATAACCCAACATAATAGCCGATTTCTTTTTAAAATTTAAAGGAAACTAGAGGAGTTGTTCACTTCAGATTGTTCTCAGAAATAAACTTTTCCAATTACTTTCTATTTTCTGTTTGTGACCGTTTTTCTAATATTGAACTATAAATTAAAAATTTTCAACTTCTAAAGCAGTTTGGGGAGGTTGTCGACTCTTCAACTATTTTAAATTGATAACACATCGTTCATTCAGGTCTTTGTCCCTGCAGAGCCAAATCCCTGAGCTTCATTACAGGCAGCTGATAAATGTAATAACTTATGCAGCCACTAAATGTATCCAATTGCATCAGTTCAGAAAGCTCCTGGATCACTGAGCTGCCAGACTGAGACAAAAAATGGAAAGCAAAGGAAAGTCTTTATTTCTGGTTAACAATCTGAAAACAACTGAACTAAAAAACAGTGTTTGGAAGGTGAGCTATTCCTGTAAATATTCTCAAAATAATGATTTTGGCAAAAGGATGCTCCTGCATCAGAGAAAGGACTGCACTCTAGTAATGTGTGACCCAACCCTAACACAATGCATGTCCATGTTTATGTGCTCACTCCACCCACTCTGAATTCAAGGAAGGGGTGTGGCTCACAGGCACCAGTGTATAAAAAGCCACACATGGAGGCAGAAGCAGGGGACTTTAAGTTTGCAGGAGGGGTGGACCCAGGTTAATGTACAGCCCGAACCTGCTCATGGCCTGAGGAAATTGTGCAGCTAGACATCGGCTAGGACCTTCCCAACCCTCGGGTAAACCCACATGCACCCTGGGATTTGGCCTGTTCATCACTACTGTACCTTTCTCCAGATTAAAAGAATTATTTGCAAAATATGTAGGCTATTTTTCTATTTTGTTGTGTTCTTTTTGTGGAAAGAACAGTAACAATATCTACTGTGTGTATGCTGGGGAATAAATTGTATTGTATTTTCCTTTTCAAAAGATTGGCCCTATAATCTTTTTGCAAAGAAGATAATAGCATTCCATCTCATGGCAATCTTCTTTCTAAGAGCAATAATCTTTGTTTTACTTGCAGAAAGGTTGCTTAGAACATATGGAAATCCACCATTCATCTTGTCTTACCTCCTAAATCTTATTGGGATTGACTGTAGCCATCTGTGCTCATTACTGTACAGACTAAATAGCTTTACAATAGTAACAATCCTTTCAAATAAAAGAAATAGTCTTTCCTAAACTACTTTTTGTATGAAATGAGCACCAAGTTAAAACATAGCTAAATACCAATTTAAAAACTCCAGTTTAATGCTACATTATTGAAATGTTTTGTGTTCCTTGCAAGCTAACATATACATATAGTTAACATAGGTTAAAGAAGTTAGATTGATGAACTGTATCTCAGGCAGATGTACATTTCTTCTAAATATACCCCATAGTCAGAGACTTTCACCCTCTGCCTTACTGTGATTCTCCTTTGATGAACAAATCTCAGGCTGGAAGCATTGCTTTTGCAGAATAATATTTTGTGTGTGTGTGTGTGTATATATGTACAGGTATGGGGCCTTTCATCCAGAATGCTCAGCACCTGGGGTTTACCATATAGGGTGTTTTTCTGTAATTTGGATCTTCTTACCTTAAGTCTGTTTAAAAATAATTTAGACATTAATTAAACCCAACAGGATTATTTTGCATCCAATTAAGATTAATTATATTTTAGTTGGGATCTACTGTTTTATTATTACAGAGAAAAAGGAAATTATTTTTAAAAAGAGAGTGGGGGAAATTCACTAAGAAGTGAAGCTGCGCTAGCTCCGCGTTCACCAGACTTTGCCTGGAGAATTTTCGCCAGCGCTTGTCCAATTCACTAAAAAGCAAAGTTGCGTTCATCTAAGCGAACGGTAGCGAAATAGAGTATGTTACAGTTCAAACATTACACTACACAAGCCCAGGGAACCCTAATAAAGCATAATCTAGTTGTTTTATTGCCCTACACATGTGCCCCTAGTCTAGTATATTTGCCCTATGTTAGGAAATTAAGGGGGGAGCAGGGTACCCAAAAAAAATTTTTTCGTTGATTTTTTTACCCTATGCTAAGGAAAAAACGCCAGCGTTTTCAACTTTTTTTTACAAAATCTCATATCTACTCTATTGCACTTCGCCTGCTCTAACCTGGCGAAGTGAACTCTGGCGAAGGGGCTAACGTTCAGAAAAATTACTAACTTAGTGAATTGGCGAGTTTTCTTCGCTAGAGTGCAATTTTGCCAGCGTTAGGGTGCGAAGTTGTGCTAGACTATCTACATCGCTGGCGAATTTACGCCAGTGATGGACTTAGTAAATTTGCGAAGTTATGATTTGCACCAACGCTGGCGAATTTATGCCACTTCGCGCTTTAGTGAATTCCCCCCAGTGAGAGAGAGAAAGAGAGATCAATATATTTAAATATATTAGATACAGATTTGGAGCTTTGTCCACACTAACTTCTGCAGAAATAACCACAAAGCAAAATACATAATTATAATACTGGTATGATGGAAAGCAAATTTGTTATCAAATTTGTCTTCAAATCTGTTATTTACAATTTTTATAATAACTTGCTTAAATCCTTTCTTTTCTCTATAAAGTATTGGAATATGAGGAAAAATCAACATATCAACCTTACTTTACTCCTGTTGGAAGCTATTAGCGGGGTTTGGGCACTCTCCAAACACCTAATTACATTAAACATGTTGCTGTAGGCTCTCAGCAAGAGCATAGTTAGACCTTTATATCCAGTGTGCTCAGTTCTGTAGTTGGAGTAGTAAAAGGAAAGAAAAAGTTCTAAAACGGCAGCTCCCAATAGTGAGAACAAATAAGGCACCATTGAATCCAGAAGAACAAAGCATGGATAAATTCCTATGAGTTTTGTGCAAATGCAACTTTATGGGGCAGGTGATGAGATTATACACTGAAATATTCAAGTGCTGTGAGCAAAATGCACAGCTAAGATTGATGTGATCTGCAGAATGTAGTACGTGTACTATATATACAATGCAGTCGGGCTTTATAGTCATATTTAATGACAGTGCTTCTTGTGGTGAGTTTCCTTTCACCTGGTTTGTTTCAAGTGTCCCTAGAAATGTTCTTCTGATGTTGGTAATTTTACCTTTATATTCCTTTTAGTATGCCTCACAAAATACTGTGAATAAATGTGCATGTTGTATTTCATTAACCACTTACTGTGTATTGGAAATTTACATTGCTGCTATCTTTGGGAATATAACTTCAACATTAAAGCTTGTTCTTTCCTTATCCTCTTTGAGGCTTTGCCTGCCTTTGTTTGTCACATTGTCCTTCATATGTATCCGTTCATTTGTGTCTTACTAAATCTCAGATGAGAGGTTTCTGTAATCACCACTCATTACTATGATGCTGTCTTCTGGCACAGCAGGGACATCTATATTTTGATTTTACTAGCCAGGTTTCCAATTTCACCTATCACAGAAAATCAAGCTCTTACTGTCTGATACCATTGTGTTTCATGAAATGTTCATGATATGAATCCTTAGGGTAAAATGGTTATTTTGTTAGAATACTAATGCTTTGTGTGCCTGCCTGAAAACCTAACATTATAGCAGTTTTAGTGTTAAATAAAAATTTTATGAAGACAGGTGAGAAAATGAAGTGTCCATAAAGGGAATTAGTTCACCATTCTGCCTTTTATTAATGCAAAACTACTATTGTTGACATATTTTCTTTCTGACAAAATTTCATTAATTACAGACGACAATAGTCAGATTATGTTAGCCTGAACAAGCACATCACTTCAAATGTCCAAGTTATGTGTTCAGAGCTGCCTGAGCTCACTGTCTTCTCAATCAACAGTTTGCTAAGATAACTAATTTTCTGGTCCTCAAGCAAACCATGTAGATATCAATATACATATCTGGGCAGATGATTTCAAAGGTGTATTCTAAATACTTTTAATTTATATCAAATAAATATGGTTTTTAATTTGGGTTTATAATTTTCAATTTTATACAAGCACATTTTGTATTATGCTCCTCATATCTTAAATGAGTTGACCATAAGATACAAAAATGAGTAGGTTGTGCTCATCACTAAATGCTAAATCATTAAGTGGGGATGCAATGAGGCTATGCCCACAAAATTCATACATACAAAAACAAGAGATCCTCTGAACTCAACCCATCATCAATATATTAAGTACGGTTCAATATTTTGTTGAGTTAGTAAAACAAAACCTGCTTTGTTTAGGGGAGGGCATTTCTAGTAGCTTAATGCACAAATTTCTCAGTTTACTAATTAACTGTGTTAAACCCTGTTACATAGCAGGTATCAATTGTTCTGAAGTCATATTTATCCTAAATATAAATAAATAAATATATATATGTATATATATATATATATATATATATATATTAATATTGAATAGATCCATACTCCATTGCTGTATGAAAATTCAAATCTTCTTTATTGTGTACATAAATCCGACGTTTCTGCCCCCATTGGGGCCTTTTTCAAGGATATATATATATATATATATATATATATACTGTATAGTAATTACCGGCACTCTCGATAAAGTGGTTTATGTTGCCTGGGTGCTATAGAAATCTCATCAAGAAGAAGCACTCACAGGTCTTATGGTGAGATAATGAGCATTTTTATTGTGGAAGCTTTAGCAAGCGCAGCTGACGTTTCAGCTGGAACCCAAAATGCAACAAGTAATACAGACACAATTTTTAAATACATCTTGCGATGGGAACCTAGCATAACCCATCACTAATTGTGACGTCAAACCGGGGAGTAAAGGGTACTAAAAAAATTCCCTCTATCTAAACAGGATGAACAGTGTGATATTTGTGACAAGGTCATGGGGTGGTGAAGGTAATAGAACCGTATGGTCATGACACATAGTAATACATAATAACATAAAATCTATACATTGTAATTAGTAGGTAGACCCAGAGAGTAGTAACATTATGTGCAAACTTTTAAACCTGGAAAAAGTACAAAACAAACAAATAAAAACAAAAAATAAATAAAAAAGGAAAAATGTAGTTACATAGAAGGAAACTAGTAAGGGGAAAAATTATTGTACCTCATGGGAATGGGTGTAAAATAACTGAAGGGGGATTATTGGGAATGGAACAGTTAATCATCCCTTCAAGGGGTAGAGTTGTATACAGTAATACAACACCCGGTATTTAGACAGGAGTACGCTGTTAGCTTGGACTTTATGGATACAAGACATGCAAATGCATGTCTGAGCTATGCATTTGCACGTCTCGTGTTTCTTATAATGCATCCAATACCTGTATAAAGATAGGGACACTTTATGTAGCAATACGGGCTGCAGGGAAAAGGGCCAACGTCTGTGGTTGGTGGTAGGGTTTAGGTCTCCTTTAAGTATGTGCTTAGTATAAGACCAGTCTTAATTTTAGAAGATCCAGGGATTGTTCTACTTGCATCAAGAAGGACTGAATAATATTTCTACCTTGAAGGCATTCTGAAGGTATACTGAAAATGCCCCAGTTAGAGGGTTTTTGAAGGTTGCTTAGAAGCCCATATCATCTATAAAGCAATTACATTTTACTGGTCTGGTGCAATAAAATGAAAATAGAAGCATCTGAATGCTGCGAGTTTCTGCAAATGTGTCCTCTGTTAGTTGACCTTGAACCATTGTCTTCTTCCATGTTCCACAGTAGAGTAAAGTTAAGTTTTTGTGCTATGACTTCCCTAGGAAACTACTGAATTGTAGAGACATTCTATTTTGATTGAATATAGTGGGGGTGATTGCATTTTGCTTGTTGGCTGAAAATGTGTGTCATGGACTTGGTCTTGGTTGTAGAGGCAAGCTGGTCTTTTTGGATTCAGCAATTACATGTTACAATCACTAGGTTTTAATGATTATATATATTAACCTATATCGGTCCTTTTGACAATAGCTTGGGCTTTTGGAGATTACTGACTTAAGTAATACAAAACAACAGTTTGAGCAGAGGATGAGCAGAGAAAAAATACCCTGGTTAAATTTAACCATCTGAGAATTGAGCTGACTGCACACAGGGTGCATTCTCCACCAACCTTTCTCAGCATTGTCATTCATTTATATGGGAAATGTATGACAGTGCTCTAGAATTTGCACATTTCAGCCTTAAAACATTCACTTGAACATTTTTGGGGTAAAAATTGCTTGCAGCAGATGCATCAATAAAGTCTACCATATCTGAATACAGAATATCTCTCTCTCTGGCTCCCTCATAGTCTGTCTTTATTGCTGTCATCGTTCATTATCGATTTACTTTTACCTCAGCTTTTTGTAATATGCTTTATATCTTTTGGGTTTGCTATGGCAGCAACACAGAAATAAAACCAATTTAAAGAAATTTTGATATTTATCCACTTCATGCTATTATTTTGGTACAGATGCAGTCACTTGGATTTGTAAGTTAAATGCGTCATAACTCAGGGCTAATTGAAGAAACTGTTTTATCCAAAGTTATCTTAACTCATTTAATGCATTTAACCTTTTCATTAGCATACCAAAGTACCATTGTTTTCAATGGTGAACTCTTTAATTGGATGGGATGCTGTGACACAATATTCTGTGCTAAGTGGGATAAATGGGATAGATGAGTTAAGTCACAACGCATTTAACTCACAAATCCAAGTGACTGCATCTGTAGCTTTGTTGCGTGGGATACTTACTGTATTTACGTTCATGTAATTTTGCTTTCACATTATGGGGCACATTTACTAAGGGTAGAAGTGAATTTTCAAATTAAATAAAAAAATTTAAAATTCAAATTTCAAAGTAATTTACTTTGACTATCAAATAGCCCAAAATTTGATCTGAATTTGAAAAATTCAATTTCAAAGTACTGGCCCTTTAAAAAATTTAAATTCGACTATTCGCCACCTTAAAGCTGCCGAATTACAATTTTAGCCTATGGGAGAACCTCTTGAAAGCTTTCCTGAAAATTCTTGGAAAATCGACATTTTTTTTGAAAATCGTTCGATTCCAATAATGCGAACAATGCAATAGTTCGATTCAAACGATTTTAATTCGATCAAAAATGACCCCCCTAAATAATTAGATGGTTGAATTTCAAATTTTTTTTATTCAAAATTCAACCAATAGTAAATCTGCCCCTATGTTAAGATTTTGTCATCTAATCATTAAGAATATTTGATTTTGTCAATAATGTTTACATTTTAACTGGTTATTATTCAGTCAATAACAACATATTACTTACAGGGAAAAAAGTGCAACTAGAAAACTGTAATGCACTTATGTACTTTCTGAATTGACAGCAGGCCTTTCAGTAGCTTAATTTAGATCTTTTTCAGCCAGGCAACTTGCTCATTAGAGCAAGGAACCTGCCAGAAGCAGTCAGCCATGGTGAAGGAACAAAAGACACTACAGTTTACTGTTTTGTGTTTGGCATCTGTCAGTATAATTTCTTAAGTATAAAGTTCACTTATTTTAAATATTTCATGAGTTGGAGAAAAAGTGTTGGAGAAATAGAAATTATGCATTAAGGCAGAAACTTATTTGTTACTGCAATAAGACTACAAAACATATTATTATTACTCGTTATTAAATGCTAACATGTAGTTACTCATGATATCAATTGACTGTGATTCATTTAGAAAATGTAGGCATCCTATTGCGAGCACATTGTCAACTAAGTTACTCTATATTGTTCCCTGTTGCTAAAGTTGTGAAAGATTGGCCACACACTATTTACAAGATATGTAACTTTTCTTCCAATTATAATTTCAAACCATACAAATTATTAATTCATAGCTAATGGGTTCACTTTAGGCTTACTTTGTTTAGGTATATAGAGGCCTTTATAATAATAACCCTCTGGGGTCATATCAAGTTATTTGGATGCACTTCCTCAACTGTTTGTTCCTCTGACCTTAAAGTGATACTGACACTATAAAACAACATTTTAAAATATGAAAGTGCATGTAAAGCTACTGTAAGTAACTGTTACTTGAATTTCCTACACCTGACTTGTTTGCCCACCTGACTGTCCCATCTTAGCCTGTCAGTTTAGATACCACATACACAAAGTTACCAAGTTTCTAGGGTCTAACATACCCAACCTTATTAGTATGTAATAAATTACTTGAATATTCCCACAAAAAAAATGACCCCCCCCAAAAAAAAAATTAGATGCATGCATGCAAATATGGTTTCCTTTAAATCTATTGAAGTCAGGTATGTCTGTGTTACAAAAAACACACCTAGTCCTGAGACAAAATTCTGCAATTAGTTTTATTAGCTCTTCATCTGATGAAAATAGCATAGAAATAATACAAACTACTATACAGATATACTTTTATTTTTATATATATACTTTTTCTTTTCCCTTTTTTTTTGTCTGTAGATGAAAAGTTTTATAGCATATTAGGAAGGAAACAGCAGGACCTCCGAAATAAGGGGGAGGTTGAAATAGTGATGCCTTCCAAGGAAGGTTAAACATTTTGCATTAGGGAACTGACTTTTACTCATAAAATTGGTCTGTACCATTCATTATAAGCATTATGCTGTACTCGAAAGGGGAAAACCATGTGGGATGCAATCAGTGAGTATAGAAAGTAACAATGGCTGAATATGCTAGATTAGGTATTGCAATAAATGTGTATGGATGAAGTGCTTGAAAAATAGGGTAGGAGGAAACAGTATAGCAAAACTGGCATAAATACAATAAAATAAAGGAAACCTTAGCACATACAGTAAGACACAGCAGCAGTGATCTTGGAATTCAGCATAAGAAAATAAGTAGTTTATTAACATTCAGCTTTTTCCTTGGAATTAAATCTACAGTAGTTATGGATTTAATATATGATTAAAAAAAATATACTACCCTTAAAAAATCTGGTCTCACCACAACGCATTGTTCCTACATTTTACTTTAACCAACAGCTTACAAAAGGGATATTTCTCCTCACAAAGTCAATATTGTATAGTTTTAAATAACTGAATTGCAATTTTAAAGAATTGCTTCAAAATATATATATCTATAGACCAGATGTTCCACACAGTTCAGAAATGTGTTTTAGGGAATAGCTGTAAATAGATGAAATGGATGGCCTATCAAAAAGGAGTGTGAAAGAAAAAGAGAACATTTATGGGGAGAATGTAATAAAAGTTGGTAACGGAAAAACTGTTCGCAATGCAAAAAGTTATGCTTCTGCACAAACAATTTCTGCTTTGATGCAAATTTAATATAGCTTTTGCAAACCAGAAACTGTTTAGCGACCACTTCTGACAGTGGAAGAGAATTTGCTAATTTTACAGCTTGCCCCAATGTGCAGTCAATAATAAATAATAAAACTTCTTACTGAAAAACTTGTCATGTTTGCTCCAAAAGATTACGACACCTTCAAGCACGTCTTAAGAGTGCGCAATTAAAATTTGAAGTGCTTAATTAAAATTCGCAATGCAATAACAGATTAAGGAACAATACTACATTGCGAGATGTGCATTTTTATTCTTATTGGTGCAAATTGTGACTTTAATTACATTCCCCCCTTAATGTGTAAAAAACTATGCAATGCAGAAACCACATTATACTGTATGTAGAGGGAACAATATAAAATGAAACACACAACTAATCTCTTTCCATAAAGGTTTACATGGAGAATAGGTGGTTGAGCTGGATGCATAAATTAAGGGTAAATAAAGTAAAAAGCATTAGTTTCAAAAACAAATGCACATATAAATTATTTAAGAGTTTGATTGTATGTCTGTAAAATGTGAGATTTATTAAGTTTAAAAACAATAAAAACCTCTGATACAAAAAGTAAAAGTTTTTGAGGTCCTATAGACGTGAATGGACCACGTTTAATCAATTTTTGAATTATTATACTTAAGGTTTTAGAGAGATTATAATTTTTTAACACACATTTTTGCATTAGTACTTTTTATCTTTTAATAAATTCCATGACATTCATGGTTTTAGAGAATGTAAGTCTAGTCGTGGTTTAAAAAATCTCTAGAACCACGAAAGTGAGAATGTTGATAAATAACATGTTGCAGTGCCTGCTTCAAAGTTGTTTTATGTAAGGACTAAAATATTAGGATTTCCAACACCATTTTTCCAAAGGCTAACTAAGAAGTAGGCTTGGGGCACAGGTCTAATTTATTTTTTTAAGCACTGAAACTGCAGGTACCGTTAATATTTATATATATTTATATTACTAAACAGAGCTGGAACTGAATATATATTCAAGTAGATTTCATTGTATTGTTCATTAACAGAGAAGGCAGATGCTACCATCTTAGTTTATAAGTAAAAGAGGTGCAACTTAAATTTTCTAGTGCTTAAATTAATGACCATCATTATCTCATCTGACTTCATGTTCACTGCTGTGTGTGTTTGTAAAATGTTTGTTTCAGAATTGCTGACTGAAGTTTTTGCCTTTAGTTTTCTCATCAATTATTGTAAAAATCTTTGAACAGTTTTTCATCTCTGTGTTTAGTGGTGTTTGCTTTCCTTTCTGTTTTTGGATTCCAGTATTGATTAGTTTTAGAGGATGGCTTGAGTTCTTACTTTGTTTTTGAGATACAGTATATAAGTAACTTCCAAAATAAGCACTTGAATTATTTAGGGTAACAGAGTATAATGAAAGCAGGTGTCTTGATACACATTTGATGAATTAGGAAATAAACATTGCATCATTGAAGCAATCTGTTTTAATATGATGTTGGAGACAATTTGCCCAATATGTTGTCTCTTGATGTCAGTGAAAAAGAACTCACTGGCATTGAGATATGACGGCCATGTTTGGCTGGAGTTATTGTGACAAAGGCTTCTCAGCCTGCTGACAGGCCACAAGGAACATTATCTAAGAAAGAAAGTTTGATGTTTGCCTTTTCATTACTATAATATGCACATCATGAAGACAAGCAACTCTGAAATACTTGACTGCACAAGAAACTGAAGACCAGTTGCTTCTTGAGCAAGGAATTCATTAGAGGAATCCTATTGTATACTTTGTTTAGGTAGATGTGCATTAGCACCACTGCGCATAAAAGCTGGCAGTGCCACTGTGTGTATTAACAGAAATTTTAATTTATTAAATCAGCGACCCACTGAAATTGTATTCAATCAGAATAATTAAAGGGATACATTCCCTCAAACTCTCCATATTCCTAGCTCTTTTAGTAAGGGTCATGGATAACTTGACAATATATCCAGGCTACCCTTGTTGGTTCTTTTTATACTCTGAGGACTACTTGTTACTGGATAATAGTGATGGGCGAATTTATTCGCCAGGGGCGAATTCCCGCGATTCGCGAGTCGCGCGTCTTTTTTGAAAACGACGCAACGCGCGCCGAAAACTACGCGACGCGTCAGAAACTACGCGACGCGCGTCGGAAACGACGCGTGACTCGTTTCGCAAAGATTTCTTGTGGCTCTGGTGGGCCCTAGGGGAGATCACAGCATGGTATACGGTCAGGACAGAGGAGAGACTACAGCTTTTTCTGAGTATAATTTCTAACAGGCTGCATCAATTTATACTAGTGATGGGCGAATCTCAGGAGATTCGCTTTGCACGACTTGTTTTTTCCGCGAATTTTCACCAAGCGAAATTTTGCTGGCGATTCGCGAATTTATTCGCCAGCGGCGAATCGCGGGAGTTCGCCCCTGGTGAATAAATTCGCCCATCACTAATTTATACATGAAATTTGCAATCCTGCTATGGGTTCTGGTGGTATTTATACATGAAATTGCCACTGTTCCATCCTGTTTTAGTGAGGGACACGTCCACAAAAGTTTTCTAGAATCTCCATGCTGCCAGATTCCTTTGCCCATAGCGTTTGCCTATGGACATGGCTACACACACCACCCATACCATCCCTTCACCTTTTTTTCCCAATTCAAGCACTGTGTATATAAGGATCCTCCTTCTGCCCTTCAACAAGATGGCGTCCGTGACTATGGAGCTTCTTTGACGCGGGCGTCAGTGCGCACGCGGGCGTCAAGACGTACGCGGGCGTCAATGCGCGCGCGGGCGTCAGTACGCACGCGGGCGTCAGTACGCACGCGGGCGTCAGTACGTACGCGGGCGTCAATGCGCACGCTGGCGCCAATTCTGACGCATGCGCAAGGGGTTTAAATAGACGCCAATTATTGGAAATCCTTGCGAAGTGATCATCGCTCCTGTGTTTTCACCAAGCTATTCTATTTTCAATTGAAGTTTCCTGTGTACCGACTCGGCCTGTTTCCTGGATATTGCTGCCTGCTCTACTCCCTTTGACCTCGGCCTGTTTCCTGGATACTTCTGCCTGCTCTTCTCCCTCTGACCTCGGCCTGTTCGACCACTCTCCAGTTCTACGATTTGGGTTTTGATATTGGACATTTTCCGGCACTCCTGCCACTCCTCCACTAGGGGCAGTCCTGTCCTAACCTCAGTGCCTGCTTCCTCAGTGGGAGGTGTAGGAGAGGTCATCCTTCTACAAATCTCTTCCACTTACAAATCCTGACAGTGTAGGGATATCATGCACTAAATATTTTGACCTAACCGCTTACCTTTAATGCACCTGATGAGTCTGTTAGACTGATTAGTATGTTTCCTTCAAATTGCCTAACAAGGCCCCATTTTGGTTAAGACAGATAGGCTGGTGTTTGGTGAAACCCTTGTTTAGGATATGTAAAGCTGATATTGCTTAAGTTCTGTGCCTTTGACACCCAGGACACTTGGCACAAATCATATTAGTGATGCTTATACAGTTAAACCTGACTTTATTGTAGGACTGTGAGAATTCTGGATGCTATTCGTACCCTAATCCCCCCCCCACACCCACACATACACATTACTCTTGTGTGAACAATGCTAACTTTGAAACATTGGCATATATTTGTATATTCTAATATCATTTTACAATCTCATTGTTATTTCTGTGTTTTACACATCTCATTGACTGGAGAATGAATCATTTCTCTAAGAAAGAAAGTATTTTATGCTCCACATGGTTAGCACGCTTCCAAATACTGATGAGCAATTCATTATTTTTTTAGTTCTCTGCTTTTTTCTAATATCATCTTTAGTAACAATTTTATTCTCTTAGGAATCATTCTGTAGCATATATCCACTACTTATGTCTGTTATGTGTCATGGCTACTTGTACATGTATGCTTATCTTGCTAATAAAATCTTGTCTTTACAGTTATAAGTTTACTCATGTAAAAGTAAGCTTATGGTGTAAAACTTTTGCACAGATTTTTTTTATAATTGGGGGAGTTTGTAAGCATAAAACTCTCTAACTTTGGCAAGGTGGAGCCCATGTATATTAAAATATAGGGCACAAGAAGACACACATTTTACCTATAATATAGTGGACAAATGGAAAACATTTTGATTTCTTCTGTCAATATTTGGTGGCTGCTCCTTCCAAACACAAGTGGTCCTTATTAGTACAAAACATAAAAAAATAAGAGTGTGTGCCAATAGTGTAATAAACCTTCCACACTTCTGCATCGAAGTTGAACAAGATCTCACTGGCACTCAATGGTTTCCTCAGTGATCCAGAGTATTTCCCAAGAGGCCTCTAATGGACTGATATCTAATTTGAAAATCTTAAATGAAAAGTCGCCTGCGCCTATTCACACGCGGTGCTACGTGGCAATTTCCATCGCCTTAGGAAATCGCAGCAAATAAAATTCATTTTAGCTGGTGCGAGACAGGGGTAAGCAATTCAGGAAGATTAGTCGCCCCAAAGAAGCGGCGATTAGTCACCAAGCGACAAATCTCCATGAATCTTCCCATGTGGACTAGCCCTAATGCCTCCATCTTGAGGAACTATTTTGTCACCAACCAAAAACTGTATTTTCTTCATTACTTATTGCTTGGGCTTTAATGTGCACCATTCAGGAAGATATGAAGTATATTGCGTGGGCTGTTTAGCCATATTGCACGTTGCTTTTTGCATTGAATATGTAGTTGGTACACTGTCTATATGTATACATTTTTCTCACATCTGATCTGCATGTAATATACATAATATATATAGTGGGATTTTATGTTCCTGCAAAAGGGATCCCTTCCTCTATATGCAGTGCTGCTTGTTTTTAATTGTATGTCATTTTAACCTTTTGTCATGGCATGGTGGTGAATAAATATTGCCTTTTATTTTATTACTATTATTACTTGGCTTGATATATAGATATATATACAACATTACAATTTCCAAGGGTTTGAGACTGAAGGTGAAGTCCCAATTTTGGAACATGTATATTTATAATTGATTGTTTGTGGACACTCCAATTCCCATAACCTTGGCTACAATTAATTATTAAAACCCTCTGCTAATTTTAAATTTTGGGTACTTTCACTTTCAAGTTTAATTTGACTTTTTGAGGTTTTTTTGCATTTGATAAATCACAAATATTCAAGTATGAAACACTAACTTGAATGTATTCATAGTATCTTTTTTTCCCCTGCGATTGTTATGAATTATGGGAAGAATATGATCTTGAATATTGATCTTTGCCACTCAGTGAGCTGTGGATCTTGCTACGGGTTGTAATCATACACTGATGATTGTATGCAAATTTTATGTATGCACACCACAACTCACATCAAAAACATTTTTTTGGCAAGTTTACATTCTATCCTTTAAAGGATAAGTAAACCTTTAAAATAAGTGAATGTAAGAGTTTTAGGAAGAATTCAGTGCAATTTCTTTTACAGGCCTTTTGAAGTTCATGAAGATGGTGGTAGACATACAGTATTGGGTCTGTTATCCAGAATGCATGCTAGAAAAAAATGTAAACATTAAATAAACTCAATAGATTGGTTCTGCTTCCAATAAGGATTATTACAGAGAAAAATGAAATGCTTTTAAAAATTTGGATCCAAAGTTGCACCAGCGCCAGCTTTGCCGTACTTCGCCAGGTTTAGTTTCACCAGCATTATGCAAATTCACAAAAATGCAAAGTTGTGCTCAGGGAGGCGAGCGGTAGAGAAGTTGTGCTACCGTTACTTAGCTGGGGATCAGGAGATCTCAAGACATTGTCAACAAACCGCTTGTCTAAATCACCCTCTTATTTTATTCAGAAATGTATTATGTTTAGGTAACATAAGAAATAGCTGTTTGTTCAACATAGCAATTTACATTTTCCCCATAAATCAGTATTTAAGTAATATTTTCCATGGAACAGAATGCTAACAACGCTTCTATGGATATAGACCATAATAGGGCAACATCCCTAATTGTAGACCTCACATTATATATGGGAGTTCCTGGTTTTAATGATAATCACGGGAAAAAATATATCTATAGGTTAGGTAAACCTTCAGTCAGGCCCAGACTGGCATTCTGTGGGTTCTGGCAAATGCCAGAGGAGCTGCTATAAGGTCCCATAGAAAGTTAGTATTTAGTGGGTTGTTGGGGGTTGTTTGGGCCTCTATATGGGCTGATTGAGTCTCTGTTTATCTGAAATGCCATGGCCTATTTTAATTCTCAGTCTGGACCTGCCTTCAGTTAAACAAATGACTGTTTATATATTTCTTATATTACTTTCTTAGCCTTACACTTGACCTTCTTTTACCCTTCACAGGCATTGATAAGATCATGCTCTGTCAGGAATGCATTTTGTTGAAGTTAATTACAAAACTGCCTAAAAATCTCAAGTAGTCAGCTGTGATCATCTGCCAGCTCTGCATTTATATTTTTGTTTAACCTTGTCTGCCGTTTACCAGCCAGACCTGCATTTTAATGCAGATACTCTTCAGGGCAGGCTCTTCAGCTGTTGCTGAACTAAATGCCTCAGAATCCCTAGCCGCACCTGCTACCCTGCTCTAAAGAACAAACACACTACCTCGAGGATACTGCATAATATTATTTCTAGATACCGCCACAAGCTTTCACATGGACAGAGCGAATTGATTGCTGACTGTCTGGAAAGCCATACAACATTATTGGGATTTGTCCTTGATCTGATTCTGGAGTTGTTAGTTCATTTAGAATAGGTTCTAAATATGCAATTAATGGTTCTTTGGGTTCTCAAGCTACTATAAGTCCAAATTTAAAACTTCCATTAAGAAAAGTTTCATTTAGGTTGCAAAAACATTTGGAAGCATAAAGGTTAATAAATGTGTTAAGCAGATTGAACTGCTGGAAATCCTTCTGTTTTGTAGTTTGAGCTTTAATGAATCTGCCCCTACGTTTTTGCTGTGTGATCTTTTACAGCATAATTAGGGATGCACCAAATCCAGGATTCAGTTTAGGATTCAGCCTTTACAGAAGGATTTGGCAAAATCCTTGTGCCTATCTGAACTGAATCCTTGAAATTACACAAACAAAGAAGTAAAAAAATGTTTAACAGCATGTGGTTCTCTTTTACCCTTCCCATAGTTGATTTGCATAAGCAAATTAGGATTCCGATTTTGTTACTTTTATCAGCATCTGGGTTTAATAAATTGGGAAAAATTAAGTTTTTTTTTTCTCTGAAAAAGAAATGAAGGTAGTTACTGTGACCAGCAGTGCATGCTACAAGCTCCACATGGCTGTGTATCACAAATAAAGGGGGAACAAGAACTCAGCACCACACAAATTGGGGGTCATCAGAAGGTATTTTTCTAGTAATCACTCAAAAAACTGACAAGTAGACGCTAAGATCTTGTTGGGTGCACTTTGATCAATAGTTTCTTCTAGTGATGGGCGAATTTATTCGCCAGGGGCGAATTCGCGGCGAATTCCCGCGATTCGCCGCTGGCGAATAAATTAGCGAAACGGCAGCAAAAATTTGGCAAAAAAACGAGTCGCGCGTCGTTAACGACGCGACGCGTCGGAAATGATGCGCCCTGATTTACGCGACACGCGACTCGTTTCGCGATTTTTTTCGCCAATTCGCGAATTTCTCTGGAAATTCGCTAATTTTTCGGCAAAGCGAAACGCGGGAGATTCGCCCATCACTAGTTTCTTCTAATAGGCAAAAGCCATTAATATCCTGTAATTACATGCTTATAAATGACTCTTGGTGAAGTCATTTTTGTCACATGGCTCACAAAAAGTAGTATATTGTAATAAATAAAGTACCCCTTTTTGGAAAATATGAGTATATTAGAAGTAACCTCGGAGTTCCATCAACTGTATAAAAGTACTTTACTAAGGGCAAAGTGTCCGTTGCTAGCGATAATTCACTAGAAATACAATTTGTAGGGACAGGTGTAAAGGACAATTCACTAGTGAAAGAGAATACAGTAGCTCAGTTTTGCACCATATTGCCAGGCAAATTGTTGCCCAGGCGAATGTTAGTTACTTGGCAAAATCGCGAATTTTAACGTTTTCTCTTTTGCCATCTTAGACCTGGCGAACTGATAAGATGAAGCTACATCCTCCTCAATCTTATGACCATGACATCATATCCTGTATGCTGGAAAACTAATAAAAGATATAAAAAAGGCTGGCATTTTTTCACATTTCAAAGTGGGATTACCTTCAAAGTCCTAACTATTAAAGATTTTTTCAATCATTTTAGGGGCATGCCACATTTGTTTTAGTGTGGGCTCATGTTTAGGGCATTAGAGGAACTCTTTTGTCTTTATTTAGCTTCCTAAATTTTTAATTATAAGAAGCCACTTCAAGCTTTTGCACCAACATCACTAATAAAGACGTCCTTACGAAGTTCAAATCACCATGTTTTCTTCAATTATCGTCTTAAACAAGATGCATTAGAACAAGGATGCACGTGACAGTTTGTACACAAAGTCACAGCTTAATCATAATTTTATATCGCCTTTGAAGGCAGAATAATACATTTGGACATTCTTACAGTTATGTGCCAATAAAATAAATATTTAGTTTTTTAAACAGTTCACATCTGCTGAAAGGTTTGCCATCTGCCTCTGAAACCATTATTTATGTTATCAGAACTCTTTCAGTGTACTCCATAAACAGGATTATTGCTGAAGTAATGTGTTACCTTGTGAAATGTGTTTATATTTTGTAAAGCTTAAGTTAAATGCTAACCTTATAGAGATTATGTTATTGACAAAAATATTACTGGAAAGCAAGAGATGATACCAGTATGTTTTTTAAGTTTCCTTTGTCCTGTTACTATTGCTATTATTTTTATATAGAAAAAAATCAAGGTCAACAATGACATTCTACGAGTTCTGGAATGAAGACATAAAAAAGTGTAAACCCTCAAATTTAAGTAAAAATCTTTAATTAATTTTTTTTTATAGTTTTCAAGATGTAAGCAGTTTTTCAACCACTACTGGAAGTATATATAAACGTGTTATCCAGAAAGTTCCAAATTATGGAAAGGCCATCTCAAAACTAGTTCCCATTAGTTTGAGTAGTGCAGTAAAACATTTTTTCTTGTTTTGTGCTTCTACATGCCACAATCAGCCAGAAGTTAACTTTATATCTTTAGGTTTTAATTCCTTTCAGTGTACTTAATGCATTAGTTGTCATTGTTTTTCTTCTAGGGCTAGTCAACATTGAAGTTCTGGGATTAAAAAGTCTGTAGCCTATCATGGAATTAAAACATTGCTAGAGTAAGTGGCTAATCTAAATTTCAGGTGCCAGTGCCAAAAAAGAGACAGCAAAATAAATACAACAAATAGTTCAACGTATATTTTTATATTTAAAACTGGTGGGTGTAATGGCCCTTTATGTACATAGATATGTGGATTATTATAAATTTAAAGAATATTTCTTTCTAAATTAAAATATTACTATACTTGATAGTACCAAAATTTCCACTTTCAGTCACACATTGTGGAATAAAAAGGATCATCAGCCATGGCCTTCTGTGTTCTTTCTTGCAACCCTGTGAGTTAGGAGCAGAAAATAATGGCATACAGATCCGCTATTGGGCATGTTTGAAGAAGGAAATAAAGAGTTTGCTTTTTTAGACAAGTTTTAACAGTAAAGAAGGAAGCTGCCATATACATGGTGCACTTGAAATGTATGAGCTATAATAGGAGAAAAAGCTGCAAAACTGAAAAGTTGTGGGCAAATTTAAGAGGGTCAGAAACAAGGGATCAATCTTGCAATTTAAAGCAACAAGCATGGGTTAAAGTTGAAACTGCAGATTTATAGCAGGGTTAGTTATTACAGATGTGAATAGATGAAGCTTTTGAAAATATGTTCTTCTGGTTAAAAAATTAAGCATGGAGATATAACAAATATGCAGTAGAAACTACCCATTGAAATTGGATGAGATGCTGTTTACCAATAAAGCCATAGAAAAAACAGTTTTCAGAAAACTTTCCCCCCCCCCCATATGCAATAAAAGGCACTAAGTTTGCCCAGGAGCAGTAACCCAAATGGTTGCTATGAGTTACTGCTCCTGGGCAAAGTTATTACATAACCCCCTATATGTATTATTCATTGATTATCGGAAGAGTTCAGTGTAAAAATAAAATCTGAGTAAATAGGCTGTGCAAAATAAAAAATGTTTCTTATATAGTCAGACAAAAATTTAAAACCGTATATAAAGACTGTGACTGGCTATCTAACATAACAGAACACAAAACAACTTCCTGCTTTACAACTTTCTAGCTCTTAGTGGCATATTTATTATGCAAAAAAAGGTGTAAAAGCTGTGTAAAATAAATGAGAACCACATTTTACACTGTTTTTTAAACCGCTTTTCACACTGTGAAACATGGGGATGCGTGGTGTATCATCCCATCATTTTTTAACCAGCATAATAAATATGCACCTTAGATAATCAGTGACTTGAAGAGGGCCAACATGGGACATAACTGTCTGTGAGTTTCCTTTTGATCCATAGCATTCAAAAGCAAACAGTTATAACCCATGTACCCCCCCATCAAGTCATCGATTGGTTACTGCCTGGTAACCAATCAATATTTTATTAATTTTCCCCTTCATATGTCATTGTTGTTAAAGTGACAGGAAAATGTGCAAGTATTTAATTTGCAGCAAAATCAGTTTTCTTGTAACAAGCAATTGCAAACCATGACATTCCTCATTCGCCAAAGCAGGCCCTTCCCTTTGACCAATTGATATCCTTGCTCTCTTGTGGCTCAGGGAGCCTTGGACAGACTCGAAGTTCTGTGTTTAATTTAGTTTCTGGTGGAAACCCTTCCCAAAAAAATAAACAAAGCAAGAAAAAATTAAGGAAAATGTATAAAATAAATACAGTGTACATTTTGTCTGTTTATTAAATGAACTTTGAAGACATCACAGAAGTACTGTAATATTATTCTGTATTTCAGTCTACCTTGTATTATCTACATATAAAAGCATCACCTGGTCAAAAGTGGTCAAAAGTAGTAGGACTTTTGGTGTTAATGACTGCAGCAATGTGTTCTCATAGGCATATATCTACTATTATAATGTGATTGAGATGATTCTTTAAGAGAGTTATGCTCACATAGTAATTGAGTATCATCCTGCAAGCCACCTCCACTGAACTGACACATCTGTGAGAAGTGGCCCAGGTCCTTGCAGTTGATGACCCTAGAGCAGTGATCCCCAACCAGTACCTCGTGAGCAACATGTTGCTCTCTAATCCAACCAAGTTTTTGTTGCATAAAAACCATGTGTATTGCCAAACAGAGTCTCCTGTAGGCTGCCAGTCCACATAGGGGCTACCAAATGGCCAATCACAGCCCTTGTTTGGCACCCCAAGAATGTTTTTCATGGTAGCGTTGCTCCCCAACTCCTTTTGCATCTGATTGTTGCTCACGGGTTGAAAAGGTTGGGGATCCCTGCCCTAGAGATATACTGAATTATGTCAGATTGGTTAATGCTATTGTGTGTGTGTGTGTGTGCACCAGAGGTTCTCCAGCTACATCACACAACTGTGATCTTTCCTAATGCAGGTATGGGACTTATTATACAGAATGCTTGGGACCTTTGGTTTTCTGAATAATGGATCTTTCTGTAATTTGGATATAAATACCTTATGTCTAGTACAAAATTATGCAAACAATAAATAAACTCAATAGGCTGATTTTGCTTCCAATAAGGATTAATAATATATTAGTTGGCATCAAGTACAATGTACTGTTTTATTACTACAGAGAAAAAGGAAATCATTTAAAAAGTTTTTAATTATTTCATTATAATGGAGTCTACAGGAGCCATTCTGTAATTTGGGACTTTCTGGATAACAGGTTTCCAGATAAGGAATCCCATACATGTATAGACATGCTGAACCTTTAGGCTGCTTCAACAATTTCAGTATATAAAATTCCTGAATACCTAATGAATTGTGACAATTCAAATATTATTAATCTTAATAGAGCTCTAACTACCTCAGTACCCTAATACTGTATTACTTAGGATGTTACAAGGGTATGTCATGTGGATGTGGTTCCTGAATGTGAGTCTGT
>CM044432.1:38407612-38424409 GCA_024363595.1 Xenopus borealis
ATCGAATTTCGAATCATTCATGTGAATTTGATAAATCTGCCCCTCAGTGTATTCTTCTTTAACCATCCTTTGGTAGAACAACTTTTGTGCTTAGCATCATTGTCTTGCTGCATGGCCACTGTCTTTTAAGATCCAGTTCATGGACAGTCTTGCCATTTTCCTTTAGAATTAAGGTGGCCATACACGAAGAGATCCGCTCGTTTGGCGATGTTTACAAACGAGCGGATCTCTCCCCGATATGCCCACCTTGAGGTGGGCGATATCGGGCTGATCCGATCGTGGGCCCTAGGGCCCAGCGTTCGGATCAGTATGGGCGGTCGGATCGCGGGACCGCATCAACGAACAGATGCGGCCGCGATCCGACGGGATTTTTAAACCTGCCCGATCGACGTCTGGCCGACTTTCGGCCAGATATCGATCGGGAAAGCCCGTCGGAGGGCCCCCCACACGGGCAGATAAGCTGCTGACACAGTCTGTCGGCAGCTTTTATCTGCCCGTGTATGGCCACCTTTAGAATCTGGTATAGTTCAGAATTCCTTATTCCATTAATCATGGCAAGCGGTTCAGGTGCAGCAAAACAAGCCCAGACCAGAACACTCCCCTGTGGGATAATGTGTTTATGATGGAATGCGGTGTTCTTCTTTTTCCAAATGTAATGCTCATAAATAAAGTTCTATTTGGCTTCATCCATCCACAAAACTTTCTTATAGTATCCTTCTTGTTTGTCCACATGATCATTAGCAGACTGTAGATGGTCTTGAATTTCCTCCATTTCTGCACATTCTTTCTGACTGTTGATGGTGGATTCTAGTCTGTGTAGAGATAGCCTTATAACCTTTTCCAGCTTTATGGACATCAACAACTCTTTTTCTGAGAGAGAGAGGGATGATAACCATCCACAATGTGTTGAATGTGTGATCATGCTTTGCACCTAATTGTAATCCCATTGACTGAAAACACTCTAGCTGTCCATTGTTCTGTTGATAAGTTCTGTAGAAAAGAACTCCAATGGCACACAGAACTGCTGCAGGCAAGAAGCACCTTGCACATTTAATGGGGAAGTGTCCACATTAAACATAAAGGTTCTCCTTGCCTGCAGCAGTTCTGTGTGCCATTGGAGTTCTTTTCTACTTAATTGTTTTGAGGTGGCCAAGCTTCTACCATTGAGAACCAGACATCTCTTTTTGAAGTAGGCAAGGGTGGGCAAGAGCCTGTTGTGTTGCAGCCAAGATTCTTATGCCACTTAAAGGGATACTGTCATGGGAAAACATGTTTCAATATGCATTAGTTAATAGTGCTGCTCCAGTAGACTTCTGCACTGAATCCAATTTTCAAATGAGCAAACAGATTTTTTTATATTTGGCTTTAAAATCTGATATGGGGCTGGATATTTTGTAAATTTCCCAGCTGCCCCTGGTCATGTGACTTATGCCAGCACTTTAGGATGGAACTACATTCTGGCAGGCTGTTGTTTTTCCTTCACAATGTAAATGAAGGAGTGGGACATGGGTTTTTACTATTGAGTGTTGTTATTAGATCTACCAGGCAGCTCTTATCTTGTGTTAAGCTGGCCAAAGACGGGCAGATAAAGCTGCCGATATTGGTAATTTAGACCAAATTGACAGCTTATCTTCCCGATCGATATCTGGCCACAATATCGAACGGGAAGGTTTTTACTCTAACCTGACCAACCTTCTGGAAATCCATTACTCCTGTTGTAATATGATCATTTGGTCATACGGCCAAAAGTTTGGATTACCTTGATATAGCCCTGCCGTTACATTGAGTTAGGGAGCTGTTACCTGGTTACCTTCTCACTGCTCTGTTGTTTGGCTGCTGGAGGGAGGGGGGGGAATGGAGGAGGTGATATCACTACAACTTGCACTACAGCAGTAAGAGCAAAAGTCACATTACTTGGGGCAGCTGGGAAATTGACAATATGTCTAGCCCCATGTCAGATTTCAAAATGAAATATAAAAAAAATTGTTTGATCTTCTGCACTGAAATCTTTTGGATTTCAGTGCAGAAGACTGCTGGAGCAGCACTATTAATTGATGTATTTTGAAAAATAGTTTTTATCCTATAACAGTATTCCTTTAATATGATGTAAACTATCTGTTGCTTAAGTATTCATTTTGAGGGTATAGTTTTCCTTTAATCCAATTTGCAATGAAACCTAATTTTTGTAGTGCGGCTCTCTGAACTGATTATTTTACATCTAATAAAAAGTGATGGAAGAATCTGTCCCATTTCACAGAAAAATCAGTGAAACAGCAAAAAAACAGTTTCGAAACGGCGAAAAAAAAAACATTGATGTCAATGGACGTCAAAATAATTTTGATGTGCAACAATATTGACCAGAGCGACAATTTTTATACACAAGTCTAATTTGTTCAAATACATTAAAGTCATTATGCATCCGAATAATTATTACTGCTGGGGGTGGTGCGATCACTCCATAGGCTAATTACAAATGGAAACAGCCTATGGAGGGATTGCCCAGCTGAAACAACAAAGCAAGATGATTTAATGGTGTCAGTATTTAATTTATGGTATTTAACTTGTTCATTAATGACTTAGGGGAGGGAGTTGTAAGTAATGTATCAGTGTTTGCAGATGACACAAAACTATCCAGCCCAACTAATTCCATCCAGGATGTGGCATCCTTGCAACAGGATCTTGACAAACTGGCAATCTGGGCAGCTAAGTGGCAAATGAGATTCAATGTTGATAAATGTAAAGTCATGTACCTGGGATGTAAAAATATTCAAGCCACTTATACCCTTAATGACACTGCACTAGGCAAATCCATTATGGAAAAGGACCTTGGAGTCCTTGTAGATGATAAACTTGGCTGTAGCAAGCAATGCCAGTCAGCAGCATCAAGGGCAAATAAGTTCTTGAGCTGCATTAAAAGGGGCATAGAGTCACGGGAGGAGGGGGTCATTCTTCCACTTTATAGAGCACTTGTAAGGCCACATCTAGAATATGCCGTACAGTTTTGGTCTCCCTCACTCAAACAGGACATTATTGTATTAGAGAGGGTACAGAGAAGGGCAACTAAGCTGGTAAAAGGTATGGAAAATCTTAGCTATAAGGAAAGACTGGCCAAATTGGAGATGCTTAAGGGGTGATATGATAACTATGTATAAATAAATAATCTCTCTAATGCTTTATTCACCAGTAGGTCTTTCCAGCTGACACAAGGTCACACATTCGGTTTAGAAGAAAAGAGGTTCCGCCTAAATATTCGGAAGTTGTTTTTTTACAGTGAGAGCTGTGAAGATGTGGAATTCTCTTCCTAAATCAGTGGTACAGGCTGATACATTAGATAGCTTTAAGAAGGGGTTGGATGGCTTTTTAGCAAGTGAGGGAATACAGGACTATGGTAGATAGCTCATAGTACAAGTTGATCCAGGGACTAGTCCAATTGCCATTTTGGAGTCAAGATTTTTTCCCCCCTCTGAGGCAAATTGGAGAGGCTTCAGATTGGGTTTTTTTCCTTCCTCTGGATCAATTAGCAGTTAGGCTAACTTACTATGTTACTATGATGTTACCATGAATAACATTCACTGGGCTGGGGGCGGCTTTGGGAGACTTTTAGCTGCTTATATTTTGGGTGCAGCCTCTCTTCACTGATACCAACACATTCCTATTTTTATATGAATGTGTCAGTATCACTTTAAAGCACGAGGACCACATATAAATTTATGCAGATCGTAGAACTCAGTTTACAACTAATATAATGTTTTAAAACAGGAAGAGGACTTTTTTTTAATAACACAGGGTATCATTTGTTTCATATTTTACACAGTACAAATGTAATATGTAATTCAGTTATATTTTATAATACAACAATTCTAATCAAGTCTAATAATACATCTGTGTGGACTGTAATAAACCTCAAGTTTTTAATGCTTAAAATATTTAACTTTCAGAAAGATAAACCCAAATATATATTTAATATTGTGAAAATGTTACATTTTAATATTTATAAGGTAACCATCGAGGGGCAGATTTATCAAGGGTCAAAATGAAAATTCGAATTTTAGAAATTTTTTAATTTTGAAGTAACTCTTGGGTACTTTGACTAACGAGTAGTCCAAAATTCAATTCGAATTGAAAAAATTTGACTATGCAAATATCGAAGTACTGTCTCTTTAAAACCTTCGACTTCGACTATTCACCACCTTAAACCTGCCAAATTGCTGTTTTAGCCTATGGGGGACCTCCTATAATGTATATGGAGTCGTTTGGTAAGTTTGTTCAATTCAAAACAATTTAATCTTACAATTCGAGCAATTCAAATTTGAACGAAAACGGACCTGTATGATCGAAAAACAGTCTGTTTTCATTAAAAAAAAAAACACTTTGACTGGGTGAATTTGGAAGTATTTTCACTTCGAAATATGACCCTTGATAAATCTGTCCCTCGATGTAGGAGTTAATAGGTTTCTTGTACAAGTTATGATTAAAGGGGTGGTTCACCTTCAGGTTAACTTTTAGTATGTTATAGAATGGCCAATTCTAAGCAACCTTTCAATTGGTCTTCATTATTTATTTTTTATAGTTTATAAATTATTTGTCTTCTTCTCCTGAATCTTTCTAGCTTTTAAAAGGGGGTCACTGACACCCTCAAAAAAGAAATCCTCTCTGAAGCTGCACATTTATTGTTATTGCTACTTTTTATTATTCGTCTTTATTTCCTGACCCTATCCTATTAATATTCCATATTCCCATTCAAATCAATGCATGGTTGCTAGGGTAAATTGGACCCTAACAACCAGATTGCTGACACTGCAAACTGGAAAGCTGCTAAATAAAAAGCTAAATAACTCAAAAATCACAAATAATAAAAAATGAAAACCAATTACAAATTGCCTCAGAATACCACTCTCTACATCATACTAAAAGTCAACAAAAAGGTGAACAACCCCTTTAAGCCAAACCCATTCTATCTTGGAATATTAGTGCATGGTTGCTAATTGTGTAGAAAATCCTACTTTATTGGTTTCAGATTTTATATGCAGGTCATACTTTTGCTTAGTCAGGTGATAAGGAGTTTTTGGTGGTTGGGTTTCTCAGCTCTGATTCTTTTACGATCCCTAAATAAATATTCATGCAAATGTTCGCAGCGCTCTTCGAATTTTTACCTTGGGGATTTATATTACATCTGTTCGGCGTTCTGGCTATTATTACTAAATCATATCTCAGTATTAGTTTTTTTCCCCATAGAATACAGTAATAAACAGCATTCAGGATTCTGCATTACTTTTTATTAGCAGTCATTTTTCTTGTCATTGAACTTGTTGATGTATTTATTGGTTTTGTAATATTTTGTAAAGCTGGGCACTTGTGAATCATTGTTTTTTATTTAAGCCTCCAAATGTGTTTTAGCATCATAGAAATTCTAAAGAGTTAATTACCCCACACGTTTTCTGGGTTACTAAACAAGCTGGAAAGGACAGAGACACATTTATCTGTATAAAGATCAAATGGTCTGATTAATATTTGATCAAGCTCCCAAAAAAGTATACTATTAGAAAGTACAATATATTTAGCACTGTCTCCATTTGGAAGATCTGTATTCATGAGTAGTGATGGGCGAATTTATTCGCCAGGGGCGAATTAGCGGCGAATTCCCACGATTCACCGCTGGCGAATATATTCGCGAAATGCCAGCAAAAATTCGGCAGAAAAAAATTTGCCAAAAAAAAACGAGTCGCAAACAACGCGTCGGAAACGACGCGACGCGCGTCAAAAATGACGTACGACTCGTTTCGCGAATTTTTTCGCCAATTCGTGAATTTCCAGCGAAAATTTTTCGGCGAAGCGGAACGGGTGAGATTCGCCTATCACTATTCATGAGGTGTGGCTGGAGGCAGGACATGGGCATGCCTTTGAATGCCCATAGCTTGGGAGAGTAAAGGGAGAACCCTGTGCTCTGTGCCATGCATTTTATTTTTAATCTGGTGCAAGGTGCAGAGTGGAGACTGCAGAAACCATATCCCCAGATGTAGTGTTTAAGTTAATGGGTGTTTGCTCTTGTGGGTAGGACACAGTTAAATGACTGAAAATATAAATGTTTTGGGGTGATAAAACTGAATTAAATATAAAGTACATTATTAGAGAAAGGTAATGAAAGTTCTTAATGGAAAAACATTGTTCATAGAATAAAACAGACTTTAAAACATCTAGAAAGTAAAAATAAATGGAGAGGTACATTAATGCTGAAATGTAAGACAAATGCACTTATTTACAAATCCATTTTAGTGGAGACACATATACATAGTGCATTTTCTGTGTGGCATTAAATAAATGACCTACTTATTGCTTCTCATTATATTGATGCAGTGTAATTAGGGACTGATGATCTGTAGCTGAAGTCCCTCACTGTTGTATTTTGAAGTGGTTGCTGTAATTATTGTAGTAATCTGTCATTAACCTTTGATATAACATATAATTTATGCCTTGAATTATTATATTATTTTGGATATATGAAAACATTTTAACAGTCTATTAATAAATAACTTGGGGTAATTTGGGGGATTGTTGGGAGTGTACAGCCTTATAGCTTTGTTCATACTACACATTTATCAAGAACATAAATATATAACTTTCCTTCTAGATTTTCAGACTTCTTAAAAGAAGAAGGAAAGCTACTGAGGCAGTTTATTACCAGTATATGAGCCATAATAGTGCAAGCTATAATACTATATTTATTCTGTATAATACTTTACATACTGGAGTAAACAGCTCTAGGAGCTCTCTCTGTTTGGGATACAGCTGCCATATTAGCATGGTGTGACAGGAGAGAGGGAGAGAGGAGCAAACTGAGCATGCTCACACCCAGGGAAAAGAGGTTTAAGTTGAAGGCAAGAAGTCTGATACAGACGTCCATGTGTATACAATAGAAGGAAAGAAATGTAGTTTCTTTTGACAGATGACTTGAAACATCATTACTTTGAGGGTTTATAGGTGCATTTATATAGACCTTTCTGATAAAGCTTACTTAGTTTTAACCTTTCTTTCTCCTTTAAAGTGACACTGACAGAATTTGACAGGAATGTGTGCCACTAATATAATTGCTATTATTTTTTTCTGTCAGCTAACTTCTTCTAGCTTCTAGCTTCTTCAGTCTCTAGTATAGACAAGTCTCAAGTGGGGCTTCTATCCACATGGTAGAAAGTGAGTTACACTCACACACCCTGGTGCTCAAAACCCAGGTGCGTAGCTGAAGAGGAATCGGCAACCTTGCACCCAACAGGGAATAAAGAAGCAAATCACTGGTACACAGGAGTTGTGCAGGCAGGGCAAGCTCTTGCTAATTTATAGCTACTAACACATTTCTATAAAATGTGGAATGCCTCAGTAACAGTTTAAGGGGTAATTCCCTAAAATTGAAAGGAATATAAAATATCACTAAGATTTCAAAACAATTTCAGGTCTTAGGTGTTACAAGACATAATGTAGTGATGTCAACCATGTAAAGGTTACAATTTAAAGAGCATATCTGAGCAGCAATCCAATATTGGTAATATCTACTGTTTCAAAAAGTTCAAGGAAGTTACCTAGATATGTAGAACATGTTATATGCAGATTTTACCTGTATATCTATCATAATACTGAGGAACCCATTACCAATATGCACATGTTCTATACTGAACTATTCTTCAATAAAAGAAATGCATCAAAAGCCCATTAACTGCATGAGCATTTACTTGACATTTTGAGTTATAGCTTTTTAAAGTGCTTTTTCCTGTCTGAATCAATCATTTATCACAGTTATTGCTGCAAATAATATTTAGAAACCAAAGCAAGTACCTGTCCCTGGCAGATAATAAATAGGTAAATTGATATTTAGATCTCGGAAATAGCATGTATAAATAGGAAATCTTCAACTACAGTATATACAAACAAAAGAATGGCTTACATTTTAAATTAATATGTAATTTCTACCATGTCTTATGTAATGTTGAATAAATGATATATTTCAGATTCCAAATAGGCAAGAAACAGTGGAAATCAACCATGAAATTTGCTGTAACAAAGTTATTAAATAAAAATCTTATTCCAGGAATGAAATGTGAACTTGAATAACAGAAGAACTGTTTGCTTTCTTATAATTTACACAATCAAATCTGTTACAAAGGAGTAAAAATAATTTATTTTGCAAATTAGGGGTTGACTTTCAGTCAGATGTGGAGGATTAGGCATTGAGCCAAGTCCAAAAACTATTAATTGTATCATTGTTTACCTACCAGAATAAAGAAGATTGCGTGTTTTATTTTATGCAATAAAATGGAGAAAAGTCCTCAAGGAGGTCATTTTTCCATAATGTTTTTTTATTTATCTTTAGATTGCAAAATAATAACAAAAATTAATAACATATTAACAAATAAAAATTAACAGTTGTCAATTATGATTCAAATGGAGTCAGAGTCAGAAAGCCAGAAGTTTCTCAAGGCCAATGATATGTTTTACGAAATGCCTCTATTATTATCCTGGGAGGATGAGCGTCTTTGATGGTTTGTTTGAATAGGTGGTATGCATTGATAATTATTATCTTTATTTTTGTTACCATAAATGATGACTCCTGGGGGGTTCCACTGCGTTTGGTTAATGTAGGTTCTCCACATTCATAAGTGATTGTTCCGCCTCCCGGTCAGATTCGGTTCCCCTTATTCATTCATACCATGTAGTATGATGAAAAATTTGTATGGTTAGATGTCTGGTTGTTGGGGATAGGGTGTTTATATAGGTTAGCCAGGTGTTTTTCTTTGTTCGTCAGAGTTTCCACCCAATCTAAATGAAAGATATGGTGCAATTTATGTTTTACAAGAGATGGGGGGAGTGTGATAGCCACTTATGTAAAATAGATTTCCTAGCTTCTACTGTTAGTCGTTCTACTAAAGCTTTACCAGTCTTGAAATATTTGTGCTAGGAGAGGATTTGCTAAATATGGCCCAAGCAGCAGTAACATGTATCGGTTTCCCAGTTAAGTTTGTCCAATAACTGGCAATTTCCTTCCAAAATTTCTGAATTTGTGGGCATAGCCATAGACAATGCACAGTTCTGCTCTAGGTTCCCTGCATTTAAAACAGTAGTCCGTATATGAAATCTTTTCACCTGAAGGAGGTCTTGAAAATTTGCAAAAAATTGTTGTTAATTTAACAACAAACACCTACATTCTCTTAATAAAGTAACATTAAAGTTAAGAAAATAAATATGTGCAGTGTCATTTTGACAATTGGTAATTGGAAATCTGCAAAAATTTTAATTATGAAATCTGCAAAAAATTTTCAATGCACTTGTTCACTGTTGGGGGAATGTAATATGTTTCATTAGCACAAAATCCATTTGAAATGACCATTGCAAGTGTTAGCAACCATTTTTGCTTCCTTTTTGACTATTTACAGACCTCAATGACTCTAAGAAGTCTAAGATGACTTTAAGAAAAATATTTCAAAGGGTTGCTAAATTATAAGAAACCAAAACTTACTATTGAGCATACCTTTAATCAAATCAAAGTTTTTGACTGGATAAATCACTTTTAACTTTAACTTCCATTGAGAATAGCTCAGAAAATAAGTTTGTAGATACTTCTGGGCAGAAACAGACAGAAAAACATGAATATAAGCCTGCTCACAATTTTTGTGTGATGTTAATGAGGTTATATTTAAATACATGCATAACGATTATGCTGATTATTCATAAAATGCTTATCAATGCAATGTAGCCATCACATAATTTGTGTGCCCACCTTCAAAACAATGCTTACTGTGCCTGTTCCCATTACTGACCAAAGTGACCAGGATGCCAGGAAAAGTCCCAGTGGGACCAGCTGGCAATGGACCCTCTTGTTGACCAAACCATTTGGCTTTGTATGTCCATGTCTTGGCAATTCTCCATGTCTACACAGAACAAAAATAGAAAGAAGATAGAGAAGAGTGAGAAGAAGGTTTTCTGGTTGTGTCCTGTTATCTCAGTACAACACTGGAGAGAGTCAAAGCAAACTGTAATTCTGATCAAGAATTATCAGTATACAGTATGACTCATAAGGCAGAAGAGAGTCTAAGAATATGAAAGATATACATTATTTTGTAACAAATTAGCCTTTTGGAAGGTGCTAAAGATGTAACATTATAATAAACCATTATTGTTTTGCATGTGCTAAGGCTCTGCATAGACTATGTGGCTCCACATACTGAATATAATCACATAGCATTCAACAAAAACTGAATACATCTGCATATTTCTAGTCTCTGAAGCAGACCTCATCCAGGTCATTCGTTAAGGTGCTGACAAGTGGTTGTTTGAGAGCCAGAGAACATGGGAGTAAGGACAAAAAAATAATGGAAAAAGTTTCAGAGGTTTTACCTTCATGAAACTATAAGTAGCTAAAACATTGACATAAATAACTGGTATATTAAGAGAAAGTAAAGTGTAACAGTGGATAATAGAAAGAGGCAAATAAAAAAAAGAGGTAAACTATAAGGGGCAGATTTACAAAATTAACGTGAATAATTCGAAGTTCAATCAAATTCGATTGAATTCCTATCGTACGATTTTATCAGACAATGGAATATGCAAATTTGGCCACTTCAATCATCAAATACGCAAAATTCGAGCATATCGAATAGATCGAATATTCGATCGAATACAATTTGTACAATCGAACGCCTCGATCTTTCGAATCATACGAATTTAATGAACGATCAAAGGAAATTTCACAATTTTTCCGTGAAATCGAACGATCGGTATTCGATCGTATGATTTTTTTGAGAACTCGAATAGCTTAGAAAAAATAGCCTACAACTATTCGATAGTCAAATTATTATCGAAATCATGAATAATGATAAATTTGCCCCTAAGTCTCTACAACTTTGACTTAACTGGTACATGAAGAGGACGTAAAGTGTAATGGTGGAGAGTAAAAAGAGAAAGAGGCAACAGCAGCTATGAGAACATAACGTGACCTACTCTGTTACTGCTGTCATAAATAATTGTAATAAAGATCCGGTGATTTGCTTGCAACTTTAAAAAAAGATAAATATGAAATGATGTAACAGTTAATTCTTACTGCACATGTTGAACTGTTTGAAGATTTAAACCAGCCCAAATACTCAAAATGTCTTATTGGCCTAAATTTCCTCTGTTCACGTGTGAATATTGGTTTAATTAGAATGGCAATTCTGAACACAGATATTTGAAAGTAAACATTCAAAGAACATTTCCTATAGAAGACATTTGAAGATGTCCCACTCGCTAAAGTGAGTTACTCATTTCTATTATTCAGAACACATTTTGGATAATATAATGCTTTATCAGTCTGACCAACAGAATTGACAGTCAAATTTTAGTGGCTGGGACATAAAGAGATTAATTGACTTCACCAAGGCAGCAATTAGATGGCACAGAAGTCATTGCAATAATTGGAGTTTGAATCAGAGTAATGTGGCCTAGTGAGTTATCCATTCTTTTTGGTTGTGGTAGTCATCATCTAAAGTATACATTAAAATTGGTTATTTTATATTCAGCAGGATTTCTTAGTAGTTGCATTCAAAGAACAGAAGCATCTATATGTAGAAAAAACTATATAACTAACTGTGTGTTTGCATGATATATTTTCAAATGAATGACTAGCCAAACTAGAAAAGTGTATAACTGTTAACACTATAAGTTAATTTTTTACTACATATATCAAAAATAATCAGGAAACTGAATATCTTATGTTTTGATTCTAAATCTGATTGCAACCACGGATGTTATGTACACAATGGATGTAAAAACAGCTGGAGCTAAAAACCATTAAAACTGCAGCAGTGAAATTACATATTGTGTCAGCTTAATTACAGTTCCTTGCAGCTTGTTTGAGATTTCTTTTTTAAATGTTCTAGTACAGCAGAATTTTATTGTTGCAAAATTCTCACTGTGAGAAAATGAATAACCTGTGATGTCTTATTATGTGCTATTTTGTTCTGCAAAAAAAAAAGAAAAAACTCTAAAAATTTAAGTAAAAACCAATGTGACTAATACTATATTAACAAAATATTTTTTTTATAACTTTTCTGTAAAGTTACATGTATTCTAACTCAGTAATGTATGCTTTTTATTTATTTTGCTTGCTTGCCCACTCAGGAGGTGGAGGTTTGTATGATTTTTGTGTTTCTTTAGTATTCCCGTATATATATATATAATATATATCCTTTTTGCATGTTATTATCCAGCTGACTATTGAAGTTCTTTTTAATACTGAACCATTTTTTAGTAATTTCTTTCTTGTCTTTTAGGATGATTATTTTCGCACTTGGAATCCGGGTAGACCTTTTGATCAAGGTAATTATTTAATCAGATTTTCAAACATATTTTTATCATTTCATGTTTAGAGACATATTTGCAATTTAATACATTATTCATCTTCAACAAGGCTAATTAGTAATTAATTCAGAGTCTCATTACATGATACCAGTGCATTTTGCATCAGAGTTTAATAATCAGCCCTTTAGCATCAGCTTATATTTATTTTCTGCTTGATGATTTGCAAAGATCCCCAAATTTATCTTTCCAACAACTGCTTAGTGTATGCTGAGCATGTGTATGTGTGTCACTCACACTCCTGTGATGGTGAGATGGTAAGATCCTTTGACAGGTTTGATGGCTTGGATCATTACCATTATACGGGTGCTGGTTCATTAAGCTCAGTATAAAAATATGGCATTTCAAGCCTTGTTTGTAGGGTTTAATTCTCCTTAAAAAATTTCTTAGTGCCTGTACAGTGTTTCTACTCCCATGCAATTCTAGTAGGCTCATTTAGGCTTCTTGTTCCCCCTAAATGACATTTTCTGCCTTTGAAGTGTTGAAGAAGAGGAGAACAATTATACGTATGTCAATATATTTTAGGTAAAAAAAAACAGATTAGTGCATTATTTGCATTTAAATATATCTTGTGAGAAATATGAGTTCTCGGGGGGATAAGAAAACACAACTTGAGGTCATTGCATAATAATGTGTTATCTCATAGTCAGCAAATCAGCATATTATAGTATGAATAAATACCCCAAAATACCATGAGTGCTCTTTCAATGTAAAGATTAAAGCAGACACATGGAATTTGAGAAAACCCAATGTTTGGGAGCAAAGTTCTTTATTAGTTGAGTTCTGTTGACTAAAGTAGAACAGTTCTGCTGGTCCCCATGCAAGAGAGAAGATTTGTTTAGAAGTTATTGCTTGGTTAATCTGAGCAAGCAACCAGATATTTTTACTAATAATTTGGCCCCTGGGGCTTTCTATTTGGTAATGCTTTTTAACTCAAAGAAACAACATGCTGGGTGTTTCTATTTTATGTTCATGAGTATGTACACAAATATTTGAACACTCACAGTTTGTTGTGCACTTATAATCCTGAAAAAAAGGATAAATGGAGGATAAACAACTGCTTAACATCATGCTGTTTTCCACAATATGTTGACATATTTTCTTATTTAAAAAATGAATGGTGCCACTGATGGATATGGACCTGAGGCTCCATTACTCTTGGAATTACATATCAAATCTGAGCCAAGTCTTGAGTCCCATGCTGCTTTGCATTCATAGCCTACACATTTTGGCTTTTAACTTGATGTAGCTTGCAAAAGCTGATTATATCAATGGAATGAGAAATAAAGAAAGGGAAATAAGAAGGCGGAATTAAATGTAAAGCAATGAGGTGCAGTTTTAGTAAGCAATAACAACAAACCAGAAATGACAGCATTTTAACCAAGCTGTCAACCTGAAGGATGGAGCTTTTCATGTGTTCAGTTAGTGGCAAGAATGTTGAAATGGATAATGTGTGAACCCACCTTTATAGGTCAGAAACATACAGTAACTCAGAACTCAGCTTAGAGCAATAACTTTGTACATAATATGTAAATATTGGCTATGGAAGCATGCACATTAGAAAGGTGTCCAAAGTTCATAGTTGTGATGGGGAAAAATGAGCAACAATATTTTCCATGTTTTAAAATACTGTACTGTACCTATGGTTCGGTGCTGTCAGTGTAGCAAATACAGTACAAAAACAAAGTCTTACTTGCAAACCATTTTTGCAATGCTTTCAGGTCATTAAAAATATATGAATTCATGACATGGTGTCAGTTGATGCTTCTTCTTCAGTGTTATGCTTTACTTACTGCCAGTTGTTAATAGAAAAGGTGGATGCCTGGATCATTTTAGTACTTGGGCAAAAGGAGGAATATATGTTTGTGTGCTCATTTGACTTTATGCTGTTGGTTATCACAAAGCAAATTAAAGAAATACTGACACCTGAAATTAAACTCTTTTTATACATCTATTACTATTATAATATTGGCTTTGAAATCTAACTTTGCCATTAAATATTTGCATGACGTTTTTACATTACCTGTCTGTTGCCCCATGTTCCTGTATGAGGGGGCTGCCATATTTGTGCAGCAGGAATCCATTAGCATTAGAAACTGTAACTAACAGACTGAGATGGGACAGCCAGGTTGGCAAAGTCAGAGTGTCAGAGTATCATAGAGTCAGGCTTAGGAACTTCAACAATTACATACAAAAACAAACCTCTCAGAAAAAAATGAACATGACCTATAGGTAACATTTAGGGGCAGATTTACTAAGGTTCAAAATCGAGGGTTAAAAAACCCTCAAATCCGACCATCAAATTTTTATTGAATTTTAACCCTTTCAATTCGATATTCAAAAGAAAGAGTTTTTAACGTTATTCAATTAATCGAACAATCGAATAAAAAAAATTGACCGATCGATAAAATCGAATGGTCGAATGCTAAAATAGATTTCTATTCGATCTATTCGAATCATTGGATTCCATCAAATTTTTAAAATTCTATGGTCAGTGGGCAAAAAACTATTCAAAAATTCAAATTCAAATTTTTTTCAAAATTCGATCGAATTTCAAATCATTCACTTGAATTTAGTAAATCTGCCCCTTAATCTACATTCATATTGTTTATTGTCAGTATCACTTTAAGAAATCCTTAGTTATAGTTTGCAAATTGTATACTGGTCAAAAACTATGCATTGTGGGTGAAAAAACACATTGACAAGGTCACTGAATTCCAAATTGAGGCATCCATGGCTGCAAAATCATCATCCCATGACCTCACCTCCTCGGACTCTGTTGAATGACCGCACCCATGGACCAGCACCAATTTCTGAGGTGCAGTGCCTGATTGCCATTGTTTTTAGAGTTCCTGGGTGCAGTATTATTGTCTTCTTTTCCTGGTGTACTGGTTTCTGACTTTTTAGCCTGTTTCTGGCCATTCTTTGTCCTGCTTGCTCTGCTTAGAGTTATTTAACCCTTCATATACTGGTTTATTGGGCTTGTTCTCCAGTTTCATGCTTCGCCTAAAGTAGATATTAAGTATTGAAAAATGTATTTCAATTCTACAGGTGATAAAGTAACTAATGAGAACTCTAAACCAAATTTATATTTTGTTGTTTTAAATATTGACATTTAATGGAATGTTATCTTTGATACCATTGTGGAGTTGATTCAGTAAACACAGGCAAATGCATGAAATGAGACAAAGTGGCTTTTTAAATATTTAAAAATGTAATGTTCCAAAGCCATCTCCTGCCCAGCTGTACATGCTCATCAGGAAGGAGACTGAGGCAGGGTGATTTCCCCTCCTCCAGTCCAGCATGATTGACACAACTGCAGTTGGTTAAGTACCACTCAGCTGAGGCTGGCTTTGGGGGACATTTGGCTAGCTAAATTTTTGCAAATATTTTGTAATACTGACACATTCCTTTGGATTTTCATAGGAACTTGTCAGTCTCACTTAAATGTTTTGGCTCAGAAGCTTATCAGTAGATATTGTGTATTGAGGTTAATTTAGTGTAACAATGTTATCTTCATCTTCAGATTCCTTTATTTCTGATTTAAAGAAAGTGACGGTATATAGGTTCTTCCATGAAAGAAATCTTTAGAAATATTTGCTTTATCTGAAGCACCATGATTAAAAAACCAAGGCCTCGCAGTCTGAGAAAGACTGATGCAATTTATAGGCTCTGGATCTGTTAGAGTTTTGATTCCCTTGCTGTGGCTATTATGTGTTTCCACTGCAGAACTGCATGAGTTAATCTGATTCATTATTTCCAGTTGTGGCTCACTGAACTACAGGGAACCACTGAACCCAGGAGGAATGCAACTTGATGTTTTCCACCTGCATTCTGTAGTTTTATACACTGCAGGTAGCCCAAGCAAAGAATGGGCTGCGGTAATTCATGCGATCCCTTGTACTGAGGGGGGAACACATTTCCAAACTTTTGTGTATAAGAGCCCTTGTAAACATAGGTGTGGTAACCACTAGCCAAGTTGGAAAGACCAGATTGGTTACTATTGTCAGTTTAGCACTGATATTCATAAATTTGTAAGTCCCCTGTGCCTGAAATGTTCAAACACTCCACGGTTTAATGTATAAGAATGTTTGTACCCAAGACTTTACATATTACTTTTACAGCTTAAAATCACCAGATATTGGTACGTCCACCATTCACTTTAAGTTATATTCTTCAGTGTACCATTTTCTTCTAAGACAGGGGTTGTCCAAAGGTAGATTGGAATCTACCAGTGGACCTTCTGGATTTCAAGACTCTGTTAACAAACAGCTTGTCTAAATCACCCTCCTCATGCTTTTCATTTAGATATTTTTTACAGTTACATATTTACATAGTTGCATAGTTACCTAGTTAAATTGGGTTGACAAAGTCCATCAAATTCAACCCCTCCAAATTAAAACCCAGCATACACACACA
>CM044432.1:38457882-38472015 GCA_024363595.1 Xenopus borealis
CAACAGTGAACATCCGATAGGTCAAAAGATTATAATGTGATCCACTCTAGCAATATAGATCCAGTTCAGAATGGAGCTTAGCAAATACTACTGGACTAGTGGAATAAACAACAGACAAATATCAGAGGGGACAAGAAGAGGAAAGATGGGCCAAAACAAAGCAAACCACTAAATAAATGATGCATGTGTAACATGACATGGCCTTTTTCATTTCCTGTCCAAAAATAACATTTGAGCCAGAGCCACAGGTATTACAACTAAGCACATTAAATTATATGATTAATGTACTTGGAGGCCTACTTATATTCTAGCCGATCATTTTGCATTGAGTTATATACTATAATATATATGAGTTATATACTTGGGGGCAGGCTTAATAAAATGTTATGCACAGTTTTCTTAATGCCACAAACATCATCCTATGATCAAAATGGTACAATAGGAAATAAGTGATGAGCATGGATTCTCAGCGAAATTCCACACTTCCCCCACCGGAAAAAAGTTCCTGCTTCCTTCATGTAGGGTATTTCCATTGTTTATGTTGCTAAACCTTAAAGGAGAAGGAAAGTTTAAAAAGTAAGTAAGCATTATCAGAAAGATCTATATAAATACACCACTAAACCTTCAAAATAATGCTGCCCTGAGTCCCATGCTCTGAATTTATGGAGCAATTTAAAATGTACAGCACAGGATTGGGACCTGTTATCCAGAATGCTCAGGACTTGGAGCTTTCGGACAATAGATCTTTCCGTACTTTGGATCGACAAACCTTGTCTATTACGAAATCATGTAAACATGAAATGAACCCAATAGGCTGGTTTTGCTTCTGATAAGGATTAATTATATCTTAGTTTGGGTCATCTACAATGTGCTGTTTTATTATTACAGAGTAAAATTTTTGGATTATTTGGATAAAATGGAGTCTATGGGAGACAGCCTTAATGGAGATCCTACTGGATAACAGGTTGCTGGATAATGGATCCCATACCTGCATATACAGTAAAATAATAAAATGTACAATACTAGGCTTATTAGTAATTTTTCCAATTTTTTCCTATTTCAAAAATATGGAAGCCTAGAAACTAGTGAATTCTGAACATACCTGAGACCTCACTTTCTACTATTTTGATCATTTCAATGCTCTCAGCAATAGCCTAGATCAGCGGTCCCCAACCTTTTTCATCCGTGAGCAACATTCAGATTTCAAAAGAGTTGGGGAGCAACACATGCATCAAAAATGTTCCTGGGTGGTGCCAAATAAGGGTTGTGATTGACTATTGGTAGCCCCTATGTGTACTGGCAGCCTACATGAGCCTCTGTTTGGCAGTACACCTGGTTGTTATGCAACCAAAACTTTCCTCCAAGCCTGGAATTCAAAAATGAGCACCTGCTCTGATGCCACTCAGAGCAACATCCAAGGGGTTGGGGAGTAACATGTTGCTCACGAGCTACTGGTTGGGGATCACTGGCCTAGATCATAGGGGGAAGGCTTATCAAAATGTGAAATTAGAGCTAAACACAGAAAGTGGGGTTTTTTCTGTGGTTAGCTTGAATCCCACACTGTGGTAAATTGGCCACTGCATCTAAAGTGTCACTGGGAATATAAAAGATGGCCTAAAAAGAAAACTAGATGATGAGGATGTGCTGTGGACAAATCTGGACGTGTGTTAAAATACAGTATTTCTAGACATGTTCGTTTTTTATTTTCCCTTAAAGTTTTGACAATACTGCTATGGATCATGTTACAAATTGGTTATCAATATCATTGTACCATGCTGATTCAGGGGCTGATAAAACTTGTATTTTGTAGTTTCTTCTCATTTGTATCAACTACAGCTACTTGTATTTGAGCCAAGAACTTCGCCAACGTGAATGTTTTAACCTATGATTGCATATCTTACTATACATACAGAAAACCATTTCTCCAGTTATTTTCCCTTATATATACATGAGTGTGGGAGGCATTCTGAGGTGTTTTCCATGACTCGTCAAATGTACATAATCCTTGTTCATATCTGATTGCTGGTTTTGTATCATTGCTGTCCACAAAGAGAACCTGAGCACTGCAGAATGCGTACACTATGGGGGGTTATTAAAGTCCGAATGCTGAAAACTGGAAATTTTTTACTATAAAATTTAAATTATTGGTGGAAAAAATTTTTTTTTCATGATTTATTAAAGCCTGATGCTGCAAAAAGTCTGAATCTGTCATCTCACACCTGCTGAGGTTGTAGATAGTTCAATGGGGAGAGGTTCCTATACTATTTGGAAGTTTCTGTGGTTTGCACTGGAATTAGCCCAAAAATCCGGCCATTTCAGACGTTTCAGGCAAAAATCCGAGAGATTTACACAAGCAGTTTGGGTTTTCACTTGATTTTATCGAGTTTTTCCCCAATCTGATTAACTTGTGCTTTAATCATAATAAATAATGCCCAATCGTTGATTCTAGTTTGGTCGTACTTTTTATTTAAATACTCAGATTTTGATAAATAATCCCTTATATGCAGATATGAAATGTTTATAGCATACAGTAAGCTATGAACTCATGCTGTTTTTAAAAAAAATACTTTTGTATATATCCCTTAGAACAAAAACACAGAGAAAACTAAGGAAGGAAAACAAGGAAGAACTATTTTAGACCCCAATAGTCATCATTTGACTGACCCAATCATTGGCATACAGTGTAAAATGTTTCAAAGACATTCTTTTCAAGAACAGAGGACTGGTAAAACTTTTAGAGACCTGAAGGCATTGGTGATGTATATTTCCCCCCTGAGTATGTTGAAATAACAGTGCAAAATATATTAAGACCAGTAAGTCTTTTATTTCAACTTTAGGTTAAATAAACTACACTAAGGGGTCTTCTGTAGCTGATGAGCTCATGACAGCTTTATGCCGCAATTAAAAGGATGTCTAGAGGGACCAATAGAAAGCAATAATATATTAGTTTGGTATTACAAATGGTTCCACTTCAGCAATGCTGGCCCCTTGGTCTTATTGTTTGTACTAGACAAGAGCAGAACTGTAGGAGACATAACAGTAAATTGTTGAGTAACCCATAGAGGCTTTTGGACTCTGGAAATTAATGAGATTCAACTAAGCTGAACACTTTCATTAGACTGCTCTACTTGAACCTATTCACATTACGGCTAATAGTTGGGTTATATAAAACAGACATTTAATATAGCAATAAGTCAGGAGAATTCTGCTCACTCCAATTTCAAATCCCTTGACTATAAAGCTGCTTCACTGGCATGGTTTGCACATTTCTCTTATTGTATTAGGACCACTAATAAAGAAATTTAAATTGTATCACGTGTGTTTTAAAGCATCAAAAGACCTGAAAATCTGGAGCCTCTTGTCCAGCAGCATTGATGTGTTTGTGTCAGTCCCATCATCTTTATATGAATGGTATACGTATATTTTAACATCTCTGTGAATATCAACAGTGTTAGTGTTAGTTTGCATATGTGTGTATCTGTTCCGTATACATTTTTAAACAACTCCTGCATCTTCAGCTGTTGGTGTGCTAAGCGGTGTATGTTATATATGATGTATGACGAGATATACATTTTAAGCTGTGGCTGCTTTGACTCTAGGGACATTCCAGTTGTTGTACTTCAATAAAAATGATTTGTCATTTCCCTATGTAGGACAGAGTGGCTCTCTGATTGGAAACATTGCTAGAAAGGTCCAATCAAAGCACAGTTCTCTTTTAAAGACAGGAAAATACAGTATACCAAGATTTGGTATTTCTGTATTAGTTGCAGGTAGCACTATCTTATTGAAAGGAAAGAGAGATGCATATTGACTTGAAAAGGCAGGATATTCAAATGCCTGTCATCACATAGATCTCCTTGCTACCATTTAGAAAGAACTCAATATACAGTTACTAATAGGGCTTCAATCAGCCGCAGTCAAATCATAAGGCAAATGCCTATTAGGGATGCACTGATAACATTGTGGAAAGAAAAGGGGCATACATTGCTTTCATGCACAAATACATATTCTATAATAAAATTATATGTTTAATAAAATATGATATAAAAATGCAAGTCTTAAAACTGAAAACATTTTTTATATATGTCTGCACCTCCTAACAAAACACCAATGCCATTAGTAAGTCTAATCTTCTTAATGAATGTGCTGTCAACTCTATACATATAAATGAAAAAAGGATCCCAAAAGAAAGGAACTATCAAGAAGAGTTTTTTAGCATTTAACATTTAATTGCATTTAATTGCTTTAATTAGTTTAAACAAATAATTAATGAGGACAAAATTAATCATCTTACAGAACAATTAAAGTCTTAAAATTATATATTTTTTTATTATCAACACTACAGAATGGTGTTAATTATACACTGTATTTATGCACACATATATCTTCTAAAAGGAAAGGGATAAAAACAAAAAAAGATAAAAGTCCACTTTCTTTTGGCATAAGATACAGATGGAGGGTTTCTGACAAACTGCTGATGTCATCACTGACACGGCAATCAGTCTGTGTTTCAGAAATCATTCAACCAGTGTAGAAAAGTGATGCCGTTATTAGACTTAATACAGTCATTGCTGGAGAGCTGAAATGGAACAAAAGCAAGTGCACAGCTGATGGAATTTGACAGATCTCTTGAGTTGAAAGCAATTGAGCTAATAATCAACACATCCATTTCTTCAAATATTATACATGGTTTGTGATTAAAAATGTATGACTAGATAGACGATTCCCTTGCATTCATTTTGGTGCTTTTTTATTTAAAAGAAAAGTCAAGTGGATAATTTGTGATGGTTTATCATTGGGAAATGTATTTCTGGTTACATATTTTTGAAGATCAGTAATACACTGCTTAGTTCAAATGAGTTACTGTGTTATAACTGTTCTAAATTATGTTGTGCATTCGCTTTACATACTGACTACATGATTATTTTGACACCAAGCACATTCTCATCACCAAATATTAAATAAAATGTCAGTCATGTTTGCATTCAATGGGAGCTGCACTGACCATATTGGATCATTTTAAATCAATTTATATTTTGTAGATATTTTCTTGGTTTTTTTTCCACTAGTAATTGTCCACAAAACTGGGATGTTTAGAGGTTTGAGGGTGGTTTGCATGTTTTAGGGCATCGTCCAGCATTTTTTTCATTCATATTTTTTTATTCTGATCTTTTAATATCTTTCATTGCATTGGGAATATAATATGTTGCACTAATACAAAAAATATTAGCAACTATGTATGCGTAATTTTTGACTGATTAAAGACCTCAACAACTTCCTTGCCTCAACCACTTCCGTGACCAAATTGCTTTTGTGAACTTTTGCAGTATATGTAATAAAATTTCGCAATCGCAAACCATTTTGTGCAAAAAAATTTTTTTACGAAATTGCAGAGCAGGTGTTCAATGTTCGCAACATACAATTAAGATTTGCAATGCAATAAAAGCCTAAAGAAGAATATTACATTGTGTCAGAGGAAGTAGTAGGGACCAAGGAGGAAGCTTCAGGGTAAAAGTCCAAGTTCAAGGTACAGGCAAGGATTCAGGAAAGAAGTGAAAAGGCAGGCAGAAAGTCTCAATGTCAGAGTTCAGGCTGGGCCAAAGTCCAGTAATCGATGCAGTAACAAAAATGGCAACCAGGAACGTTAGCAAACAGGACCTATACTTGGGCATTGAACCTGCATACTGGGCGTCCTTTTATTCTAATCTGGTGCTGATTTGTGAAGTCATCACGCTGGCATTCTGACGCCTGCCAGTGCCGCTACCCTTATACAACTGAATGGTTCTGCCACGTGGGTCCACCACAACCGCCAGGAAGGTTAGATGCACAACCAGGAAGGTAAGCCGCACCACCGGGCACTCCTGGCAGTCTGACACATTGCGACAGGGGAATTTTTATTTTCAAAACTGCTCTTTAGCAATTTTATCACATTTACCCAATAGAGTTTCATTATAGTTTCATAAATTTGCTGCTACACCGGGCACATGCCCCCTAAGTCTTTACTTACCCCTCGGTGCAGATTCTGTCCAGCGGTGTTCACGGCAGCCTTCTTCTTCTCTTCGGTAATCTTCAAAAGGAGAGTGGTGTATCAGCGCATGGGCAGTTGGAGCAATCTTCCACTTTCGCATTCGCCGAAAGTCACAGAAACTGCTTATATGCCGATCCCATTCTGAAGAGCCGTAAGATGGCTGCCATGAACTCTGCACAGAAGAAACTGTAGGGGAAGTAAAGACTTAGGGGCATTTGCCCAGGTTAGCAGGTATGCTGGCTGGTCTATGTAGGGTACGGGGGTGGGTTTTTTTTACTTTGGGGTTGAATTCTCCTTTAAAGGAACTATAACACCCATTATCAAAAAAATACAATTTTTTTCCCAAAATAACTGTCAATTTCTAATAAATTATCTGAAAACAAAAGAAAAGAATAGCAGTTATAGTTTAATTTTGAAACAACAACTGGATATGTTTCCCATGGTGAACAAAACAATAGCAAAGAATGATTAACTTTAGACTTTATGTCTCAGAAATGGCAGACCCATCACATTAATCAAGCAGGCTATCTCTATGATTTTCATGAAATTGTGAAGATCCTTTAATGGAAAACCATACCCCCAAAATGAAGTTTAACTAACAGACAGCTCTATCTGTAACTTTGGAAGCAAAATATTTGGGGTAGATTCATCAAAGAGTGAAGTTAAGAGTGGAGTTCCGCCACTAGAGTGAAATTCCGCCACTGTCCATTCATTTCTATGGGATTTTTAAAAGCGTATTCATCAAAGGGTGAACTTTCACTTCACCCATTGATGAATACGCCTTGCAAAATCCCATCGAAATGAATTGAGAGCTACGGAATTTCCCTCTAGTGGTGGAACTTCACTCTTCGATGCTACCCCATAGTCTTTCACATTGATGCCACCCAATGGGAAAAGGGGAGCTCTGACATCTATCCTTTTCCCATGGCCCATCTACCTACCCCATGACCTCCACCATTCGTCCAGGAACACTCAGATGTTCCAAATAAACCGATCCACAGACAAATGGATGACATCTTCCCTATAAAACCTTGTCATAATTGTCTACACTTATTATTTATATTATGTTATATATTTTCGTGCCTTAACATCCCCATACCAGAGGAACACATGAACACATTTCTGCATGGCCCTGCTAATTTTCTTTCTGGCCTTCTTTATGCCTTGGGTGGAAATAGTGCTTCTCCATTTGCTCCTTTGTTTGATGTCTGATCCAGCCATTCCCCTGACTTTTCCACTTCTTAACATCTCCATCAGTCCCCATGGCCTCAATGAGTGCCAGGGTCTTAAAATTGTTTATAAAAAAACTTTCGACTTTTGCACCTGGTCTAGTAACTGGTATGACCAGTCGGATGCTATTTATTAACTATTCACCAGTTATTGCTACCTGTTAATTTAAATTGGTTGCTAGACCTCTTCACTTATTTTATTAATCACCTTAATAGTAATATGCATGCTTCAGAACCAAGCATAAACAAATGCCAAATAATGTATGCTAGTGTATTTTACTAAATGTATTTTACAAAAAGAAGTGAAGCCCTGAATCAATATGGTATAAATGTTTAAGTCACTGCTGAACACATTTGTTGTAGTGTGTGCATAATGTTGTACAGTTATTGTAATACCTTTGGTACATTAATTTATGATAATGGCCCTTACAGTAGTTTGGCATCTGACTTTAAACGAAAACTATACCCCTGAACAATATAGTTCTCTATAAAAAAAATATATTGCATAAAAGAGCTTAAATGTAAAACATTGTTTCATGTAAATAAACCATTTTCATAATAATATACTGTTTAGTAGTAATTGGTAACTTTTTACGATGACTTTCTGCTTTCGATGTGTGACCGTTTTTCTAATATTGAACTATAAAGTTAAATGTTACACCTTCTGAAGCAGCTCGGGGGGGGGGGGGGGGGGGGGGAATCGCCAACCCTGTAAACTGTATAAATAGATACATTTAGTTGTCCCTGCTAAGCAGAATCTCTGGGTTTCATTACAGGCAGCTGTTAGAATTGATACAATAGTTAATACTCCAGAGAGGCTGCTGAGAAATGTTTCTACTCAATGTTGCACCTGAATTACTGAGCTGCCAGACTCAAACACCACAGACACAAACATTCAACTTTAAACTTAGATTTTGGAAACACAGTAAAAAATAAATAATGGAAAGTCTTTATTTCTGGGGGAATAATCTAAAAACAACTGAATTGAAAACAGTGTTTGGCAGGTGAACAACCCCTTTAATAGAAAATTGCTATTTTAAGAACTAAGGACTGCCCCCTGGGATCCTAGGATACACTGTGCACACATACAAACCAAGGACACACATAACAGACAAAATTATTTTGCTTCCACACTTCTTCCTGTTAAGCTCCCCATAGACGCAACAATCTTTCCCTGCCAAAATCTGTCAAATTATCGTGTGGTTAGTGGGATACAAACGATCGTACATCTTATGATTTTTCGTCCGACATCAGTCTGAAAATTGATCGGCCAGGTTAGAAAATATTTATCGGTCCCCATGCAATCTACCTATGTTTGCAGGGCCAAGCAGGCAGCCACCCTGCAGTTTTACTGGCAATATCACCTGAAATGGTCTTTTTAGTTGATGGACACATTGGACATTTAAAAGATCGTTTTGAGACAATCGTGGTCTCACGATAACCATTGGATCTTTCAAAAATCTTTATGTCTATGGCCAGCTTTACAGTTAGATCTGCAGTATTTCTGGTCGGGTGATCTCTGAGGCAGATGTACAAGAGATGTAAAATGGTAATATTTACTCATATCATATATATATATATATCAATACAATATATATATTCCAGTGTTGTAAGATTTTTTAAAGGAACAGCTCAGGGTAAAAGTAAAAACTGGGTAAATAGGCTGTGCAAAATAAAAAATGTTTCTATTATAGTTAGTTAGGCAAAAACGTAATGTATAAAGGCTGGAGTGACTGAAAGTCTAACATAATAGCCAGAACACTACTTCCTACGTTTCAGCTCTCTAAATCTGAGTTAGTCAGTGACTTGAAGGGGGGCCACATGTAACATAACTGTTCAGTGAGTTTGCAATTGATCCTCAGCATTCAGCTCAGATTCAAAAGCAACAGTTATGTCCCATGTGGCCTTCCCTCAATTCACTGATTGGATACTGACTGGTAACCAGGGTAACCAGTCAGTGTAAACCAAGAGAGCTGAAAAGCAAGAAGTAGTGTTCTGTTCTGTTAGGTTAGACTTACAGTCACTTCAGCCTTTGTACATTACATTTTTGCCTAACTAACTATATTTAAAACATATTTTATTTTGCACAGCCTATTTACCCAGTTTTTACTTTTATACTGAAAAATTCCTTTAATAGGCCACTTTATATGATATAAACAATATTTCTTAATTTGCTGCTAAAGTATTTGTTTTGGGGTTAAAGTTTTCTTTGATGTAAAAATCTTCTGGCGTCATATCCATGGTTTAGATTTAGAAAGCAGGTTTACTTTTCCTTTTGTGATTGTTACAAATGGAGTCTAATGTAATCATGTATCATCACCAAACTGTAGGATTTTGTGTAGTTTGTGTGAACTATTTACTTGGTTCTTCCCAAAGCCTGTAGATGAAATCTATTTCTAATACCTTAAGCAGATATATGTGTGTCGGTGATCTGTTGTATATTTAGTATAGTTAGTTTTCTCTTTAATGAACATGATTAGTAAAGATTACAGTTTATTGCCAATAGGTTTGCCACAATAGTGCAAGCTATAACACTATATTTATTCTACAGAATACTTTACCATACCTGAGTACACCACTCTAGAAGCTCTCTCTTTTTTGTTTAGGATAGCAGCTGCCATATTACCTTGGTGTGGCATCACTTCCTGCCTGAGTCTCTCCCTGCTTATGGTTCTGACCTCAGATTACAGCAGGGAAGGGAGGATGGAGGAGGGAGGGGGAGAAGAGCAAACTGAGCATGCTCAAGCCCTAGCCCTGGAGATTTAAGCTGAAAACAGGAAGTCTGATACAGAACCCCATGTGTACACAATAGAAGGAAAGAAATGTTTGTTAATTTTGACAGAGGACTCAGAGCAGCATTACTTTGAGGGTTTACTAGTGTATTTATATAGACCTTTCTGATAAAGCTTACTTAATTTTAATCTTTCCTTCTCCTTTAATTGCTTTATATGTGTGGAGAGCCGATATGACATTTGTTTGCTGGTTGGTTTACATAGTTACATAGTTAAATTGGATTGAAAAAAGACAAAGTTATACCCATATCTATACTAACAATAGAGTTTTGTATCACAATAGCCCTTGATATTATGTCTGTCTAAGAAATCATCAAAGCCACTCTTAAAGGCAGTTACAGAATCAGCCATCACAACATCACCCGGCAGTGCATTCCACAACCTCACTGTCCTCACTGTGAAGAACCGCCTACACTGCTTCAAATGAAAGTTCTTCTAGTCTGAAGGGGTGGCCTCTGGTACAGTGATCCTCTTTATGGGTAAAAAGGTCCCCTGCTATTTGTCTATAATGTCCTCGAATGTATTTGTAAAGTGTAATCATGTCCCCTTACAAGCACCTATTTTCCATAGAAACAGCGACCTTGGCAGTCTACCCTCATAGTTTAAGTCTTCCATCCCACGTCTCTGCACTCTCTCCAGCTCATTTAAATCCCTCCTAAGGACCAGAGTCCAAAACTCCACTACATATTCCAGGCGAGGCCTTACCAGGGACCTATAAAGAGGTATAATTATGTTTTCATCCCTTTTTTATGCAAGACAGAACTTTATTTGCTTTGGTATCCACAGATTGACACTGCCTAGAATTAGACAACTTATCTACAAAAAAATCCTTCCTCATTAAAGGAAACTCCCAACACACTGCCATTTAGTGTATAACTTGCATTTATATTATTTTTGCCAAAGTGCATAACCTTGCATTTATCAACATTGAACCTTATTTTCCAGTTTGCTGCCCAGTTTCCCAACTTAGACAAATCACTCTGCAAAGTGGGAGCATCCTGCATGGAACCTATAGCTCTGCACAATTTAGTATCATCTGTAAAAATAGAAACTGTACTTTCAATGCCCACATCCAGGTCAGTAATAAACAATTTGAAAAGCAAGGGACCCAGTACAGAGCCGTGCGGTACCCCACTAACAACACTGGACCAATTAGAAAATGTTCCATTTACCACCACTATTTGTAGTCTATCTTTTAGCCAGTTCTCTATCCAGGTACAAATACAATGTTCCAGGCCAACATTCCTTAATTTAACCAGTGTTCACCTTCTCATAAAAAAATGAAGTAAAATCGATTACATATGCTTTACTTTTTTCTTTTGCAATTATCTTGTTTGGTTAGTTTTTTTTATATCCACGTGCAACTTTAATTGTTATAAAAAATTACCTTTGTTTTAGTGTCTTGAATCTGCCTAGTATGTATGCTTTTTATGGCCACTGGCATTGATTGTAACAGCAGAGATTCTTCGATTAGTGAAGACCTGAAGCAGAAGGCAGATATCGGAGTGAAATTTGTCTATTTAAGTATGCATATGTTTGATTACTGTCTAACCTTTACTGTCTGTCTTAGGTCATTAAATATTCATTTGTAAATCCTTCAAGTAAAATTATAATCTGAATAGACCTAAATTGGAGTAAGACAATTTAATGTTAGGTTTTTAAATGCGACTAACTGCTCTGAGTTTGATAAAAGAAAACGCTTTCCCTTTGTTAGTTATTTCATGTAGCCACTTAAAGCCCACATTTGCATTTTGTAAAAGGCAGCTGAGGGAAACAAAGCTCAAAGAGAACATCCTTGTGAATTATTGTTTGCATGTGCAAAAAAAAGTATAATATTTTAAACAGGATTTTACTAGTCATGGAAAGATACAAAAAAGACCTAAAGATGTGTCAGACTTCTAATGAATGGATTTCTTCCTGACAAAAGGTATCCTAAATGTACTTAAAAGTATATATTCATTTTAATAATGACTGAGGTGAAACAAATCTACTCTTTGGCACTGTATGTTAATTCCTAACACAATGTAAGATAATTATAGGGACTGGGTCTAATTCAGTGTTTGAGTCTGGATCTTCATAAGTAATGAATGATCTAAATAATATGAGATTATGTACAACAAATGAAATGTGTTTTATTTACCTATGAGAGAGTAAAGTATATGCTATTTGTATATAAAGAGAAGAGAAGAGTTTCCTGTGTAACATATTTTCAAGCATCATAAAGATATGTAATCAAAGACTACACTTCTTGAATTTATAAAACAATAAATGAATTAGGGATGCACCAAATCCACTATTTTATTTGGCTGAACCAAATCCAAACTTAAATTTGCATATGTAAATTAGGGAAATGAGGCAGACTGAGAACAGCATGTGGTTAAACAAATTTCCTTGTTTGTGCAATGAAAAGGCACAGGATTTTTTGGATTTGGTTCAGCCAGGTACTTGGATTCCAAACTGAATCCTGGATTCTGCACATCCCTAAAATGTACTGGAATTCTTAGGAAAGATTTGATGATAGTATTGATTTAACAGAAGAGTTTCTGACTGATGGCACTCATTTCCTGAAAGAGCTGATGATAAGATCTTTCATTGGATTGGATTTCTTTTGCTATTTTAGTGTGCACAGACCGGGAGTTCAGAGAGATTGCCAACAGACTGAGAGAATGGTTTAAAGCACTTCATGAAAGTGGTTTCCAGAATAAGAAGAGCAAGACTGTAACCAGAGCAGAAAGAAGCAGTAAGATATTTCAATGCTGTTCTATATGCACAGTTGTACTAATGTATGTGTCTAGCATTGGAAATGGAGAAGTCTTGCATGAAATCATGCAGTTTCTCGCTGGAGAAACCCATTTTGTAAGTTTTACAAGAAATGATAGCATGAGCATAACAATGTTGTATGGCAAAGCTCACATGTCAGAACTACAGTATAAGTAAAGCAATAGATTCACAGTATGTACATATTGTATGCGCCTCCCCATGATACCCATCCATGATAGATTGACAATTATGCCATCAGTGTGTATTGTGTAGATACAGCTGTTTTATTCAACGAGTGCAGACTACTCTTACCTATTATGTATAACTCGCCTTTTTTTTCACCCACAGGGTTTGATACCAGCATCTTGCCAATTTGCAGAGATTCACTTGGATGGATGTTCAATAGACTTGATACAAACTATGATCTCCTGCTGGACCAGTCAGAGCTTGGAAGCATTTATATTGACAAGAATGAGCAATGCACTAAGGCCTTTTTCAACACATGTGATACATATAAGGACAGCTTAATATCCAACAATGAATGGTGCTACTGTTTCCAGAGACAACAAGGTAAAAAGGAGGGTACATCATATATTAAAGAATATATACAATTTGGTATTTTTATTTCAACAGTGGTTTGAATGATAAACTGCAAACATTGACTATGTTTTAAAGAGTAAATATATTCCACAATAATGTTTATTAATACAAAACAGCAAAAATAGAGAATATTCCAAGTCTACAGTGGCTACCAGATGAAGAAATATGGAGTTAGGCAATTTTTTTTGATAGCCATGTAGGGTACATGTACCTTCTGTAGAGGATCTTCTTTAAAGTCTCACTGTGTTGTTGGTATTTTGAATATTTCTTAACGGATGTTAATGCAGTCTGCCATTGTGTGATGGTGAACGTTTGTTTGTCTCTTTCCTACTGAAATAAAAATTTAAATGTTGTGAATAATGGGTGAAGTAGCCCTCTCTAGCTAAAATTCGACAGAAATGCAATCTGCAGGGACATTGCCAAATTCCTAACTAACTTCGTTAGCAAAAGAATACATTGCTAGAGCAATTTTGAGCCCTTTCTCCAGGCAAATTTTCAAGCGAGCAAATGTTACTCCGCAAATTCAAATTGGCAATTTTATCATTAAGTTACCCCTTTCGCCAGTTTCTTTTGCCAAGTTATACCTGGTAAACTGATAATATGAAGCTACATTCTCCTCAGTCTCCGTGACATCCTATCCTGTATGCTGAAAAAAATATAGAATATTTTAAATTAAGAATGTAACTGTTAAATATTTTTGTTTTAGTATTTTTTAACAATTTGA
>CM044432.1:38528061-38543390 GCA_024363595.1 Xenopus borealis
CATCTGGTGTTGTGTTTGGCCATAGTACGAGTACCATAGGAACAGTCCTCCATAAAGGGCAGTGAGCTATCATGTAATAGGGCTGTCAGATATTCCATTCTCCTTATTTTCTGTATTTTGTTGATTAACTCTGATGTGGTCGGGGTGGAAAAGTCCTTCCAGTGTGCGGCTATCAAGCATCTCGTTCCCATTAATATAGTTTGATCTACTTTTTGATTGTCTTTGCCTACATTGTCAATTGGTAGGCCCAACAAGTGAGTTAGTGGGTCTTTCACTATTTCCATGCATGTGATCTTTGATAAAATATCAGTTATTGCATCCCATAAGGGTTTTATAACTGGCCACATCAAGTATATGTGTAGTAACGTGGCTGGAATGTATATTAATATTTTGAAAAGTAATTTTTTAGTGTCAATAGTTTAAGGGCGTTGACCACATTAGGAAGGCATAGATGCTCGGTTAGGTTAGGAAAGAGTGGAAGTAGATTGGTGGTGGAGTAGGGAGTTAATATAAGGAGGGGCTAAAGATGTACCTGCTCTTCCATGGCAGCAGTGTTGAGAGCTACATCCCATCTTTATTTTAGTGTGGGGGAAGTTGCCTGTTTCCTCACAGCAGTGGCGTGGAGTCAGGAGGGAATACCTGCCAGGTGGGGAGGGACTTCAATTCCCTGGTTTTGTGGAGTACATTTCAGTATCTCCTTGGGTATTGGTCTCAAGCGGTAGCTGTGCAGGGTGAGGCTTACCTGCTTTGCCTATCAGAGCGTGGCTGTGCTGGTGGCTGCCATGGCAGGTGGCTCATCCACTCCTGTAGAGTTTTGTGGGCAAGCATTCCCAAGTCAATTATAGCTATGTTATTACTGTTATTTATAATTGTTGTGAAAATTAAAGCTGTTGCCTTTCACATCCATCCTTAGTGACATAGTGTTACAGACTGGTCATTGGGGGTATAACTTTTAATCGGAGACCTTGATGATGCACTGGTCAATAACATCCCCATAATTGCCTTAGATACCACTGCTGCATAAATAACAAAATGACTGCAAGATTAGACAATAAAACAGAATTACACATTATTGCAGCTGGAGGGCAGACGCTGAGAGTCAGTGAGTGAGCTTGTGAAATAAACCTACAGGTATCAGATCTTTTGTGTCCTCTGGGTGTGGTACTAGAAGTGCAATAATTACTTTTACTTTTTACTAGGTAAATGCAAACATAAATTATACCTTTGTACGGTATCATTATGTTAGATGCTGCAGTGCCATGTAAGAATCATAATGTCTTGTATTTTACATCATAACAATTGCAAACACAATGCCATTGTGTTCAATGCCCCACAACCTCTTGCCCGCTTTGCAGTCATTTTTCTTTTTCTCAATCCAAATCTCTGACCACCAAAGCATTCTCTGTTTCACCTCTCACAATATAATCTGCAAACAATGCTAAAAGACAGAAAAGCCAAGTTCTCTTTGCTGAACAATATTTACTTGCAGCAATGCTATCCATCATCACAAGGCCATATAGGGGAGATTCATCAAAGAGTGAAGTGAAGAGTGAAGTTCCACCACTAGAGGGAAATTACACAGCTCTCAATTCATTTCTATGGGATTTTGAAAGGCGTATTCATCAAAAGGTGAACTTTCACTTCACCCATTGAAGAATATGCCTTTCAAAATCCCATAACAATGAATTGAGAGCTGTGTAATTTCCCTCTAGTGGGGGAACTTCACTCTTTGATGAATCTCCCCCATAGAGTGAAGCATTGCTTCACAGGGGCCTATTATAGCATCATACCTTGTCTGCCTTGTACGCATGCTTCAGAAAATGTATATCCATCAAGGTAAATAATAGAATAAAGTAAACAACAGAATAACAAATCAATACCTAAAAATACAGTCCTACTGTAGTACCCACCGTGGGCCTTGCACCAAGTAGTTATGATGTTGGTCTCTCCTTGAGCTTCCCTTCCTTGCAATAATTCACATGGCAGGAGGAAGGTGTAAAAATCAGGGTAGGATCGATTTTATATACAGTACTACTACTGGAACTGCACAATAGTGGCCAGTCATACCTGGGCGATAAAAATAAATAGACATTTGTATCTGGATTAATCTCAAAGAGAACAATAATTGAAAATGCATACTGTGAGCTCTCCAGGACATTGCTTTTAATTTTAATAGGATAATAACAGGGTTTACAATGTATACAGATCTTTTAATGAAGAGCATGTAGGCAAAACTATAGATAGAAACATCTAGCGAGAACTGCTGTACAAAAGGATTAGAGTTAAATGCAAACATCACTATAATCAGAAAGAAACATATAATTTATTATACTAAAGCAATAAATATCAACCTGAACAAATGTACAGTAGCAAACTACCATACACTGATATATCTACAGCACAGGATAATTCTATATGCAGTGTATAAGATTGCCACCTTTCATGGAAAAAATACAGGCTATATTTTTATCTTTCTTCCTTATGAATAACATTGGCATCAAGTACCTTCAAGGCGTAGTTGTTTGGCATATACTGTACATGTAATCCCGTGTTTACAGTCTCCAGAGAACAGACTCAAGTTAGTTAACTCCTGTGCTGGAATTGGAATGCACTAATAACCACTGCACAGGAATGCAGGTTAAATCACCATTGTTAAAGTCATTATCCTGTGACTCCTCATGTCTGGGGCCCACTAGGGCTGCTGCCTCAGCCCCCTTCAACCTCTCAGGACCCCCATCACCCAATTGTGAGGTGATGCCACAGCTGGACACATTTGCCCCATACATTATGTTTCTCTGTTTGCAGGAGGTCTGGGGGATGCAGTGAGAGTTTCCATTGGGGTGAGGAGTGGAGCAAGACTGGGTTGTCAGAGCTCATGAGGACCAGGACCCAACAGGTATTTTTTCCCATGTCCCACCAGCCCAGTCCAACACTGAGCTGATTGATTTAATCCTACAATGCATCAACTGTAAAACAAGAAGTCAATATTCTGTAATTGTTCAGTGTACATAATGGGTATTAATAACAAATCATGAAAAAAATCAATACTGAATCTTAGGATTGACACATAGGGGCAGATTCACTAAAGCACGAAGCGTCTAACGCTATCGCTAATTCGCCAGTGTGACGTCATTTCGCAACTTTGCAACTTCGCAACTTTGCACATTCACTAACATGGACACTGGCAAATTTTCAATAGCGAAGTAGATAGACTTGTGCAACTTCGCACCCTTACACCAGGCGAAGTTGCGCACTGACGAAGGATCGTAACTTCGCAAATTCACTAAGATGAACATTTTCCTCAATGTTAGCACTTACGCTAGACGTTACTTCGCCTGGTCTGACCGGAGGAGGTTGAAAAAAAAATATCGATCATTTTTTTGGGGGGTTACCCTTCCTACATTTCCTAACATATGGCAACACAACTATACAGGGGGAACATGTAGGGCAATAGGACAACTTTATATAATTTATTAAAGGTTTCCTGGGCTTGTGTAGTGGAATGTAGTGGCTGTAACATATACTTCTATTATAAGTTAAAGTTCCCGCCGTATGCAAATTAGGCTTCGCTAGCGTAACAGCGCTCTGCCTAGCGAAGTAAAACTGGTGCAACTACACTACCATTCGCCGACCTGAGCGTAAATTGGCACTTTAGTGGATTTGCGTAGTGCTGGCGAAAATTCGTCTGGTGATGTGCGGTGAGCGATAGCGAAGCCTACGCTGGCGAATTTTCGGATCTTAGTGAATCTGCCCCATAGAGTGGTGTGCAACACCTGTTTGGTGTCAGGTGCCTCCATGTGTGGGACCCTTAAATGCCAAGAGCCAAAATCAATAACTTGAGAAAACAATAACACCAGTGATACTACTGGTACAGATGAATTGGTGATGGTTGTTTATTCACTCATAAAGTGGTGGCAACTTTCTGGCCCTACACAGGGCCCCATATCTTGGGCTCCATTCTGGCTATTGCCAATATGGTCTTGATCTAACCTGATTTATCTTTGAGCCCCTGCCACCCTGCAGAAGTCCACCTTCCCCCTTCTTAGCCTGTGCTCAATTTATCCTTTTCTTCGTATGGCCTGAAAGGGGTCTACGTTTGTTCTGTATTTATTTATAGAATTGTTGAGTAGTTTATCTTCACTATTGTCGCAGCTTGGAGAACAACTAGCTATTATCCTTATTAATTAGTTTCCTGGCTAAAAAAAATAATGGCAGAATTATATTGGGATAGGTGGGCTAATGAAGGCATTAGGTTAGCTAGACTTCTGTATGCTTACATTTAAAGGTGTATCTAATATTGGTTTCATAAAATTAGCTGCAGCCATTCTGGTGTATTGTTTAACATTGGGTATGGTATATAAAGTGAATTAGTTATCATTAGGTACAGCATACCGACTGTGCTTGATATTTATATGGATAAACTTTTGACTAGAAGAACCTATCCCTATAGTAAAACCTTATTTTCATCATCTATAAGAGCACTACAAAATCCCTTGTTCCTGAGCAAAAAAAGTGATACAAGCCATTTAATCTATTTTAAGAGTAGTCATGTACAACACACCTCCTTATGGAGCTAGATTAGGGACTTTTATATTTGCATTTTTCCCTCAGCTCCTTCAAGTCTTTATTACCTTACTGTGTGTGTATGTCTGCAGCTAATCCTTTCCATCATTTTCTTTATTATATACTGCCTGATCCTTTCATTCATCTTTTCAATTCATTTTCTAAGTATGAACTTATACAGGAGACCCAATTTGACACAGCTGTACAATTGCACCATCAATCGAGTACATAAATGATATTTCAATAAAAATTCAAGGCTTGACTATTTATTGTCCTTAAAAGTCATAGTTCTGTCTTATCTATGCTAAACAGTGTTTCTCTCCCTGTCAGGCAATAAGACTTTTTTTACCAGGCCCATGGCAGCAATTGAGGTAAAACAAGAAAGGAATATTGGAATGTAATTCTGTATATAAGGCAGTAGCTCATCAAAGTAGAAGTGGGTTCCAGGTGCACTTATCAATGTGTGGTAATTTAGGTCTTCATTATGAGAAGTTTACAGTCTGTTTCATTTTCATTCTTTTATTTTGTAGATAATGACCCTTTCTCAGCCTGGTGTAATATCTCATCTTCTTCATTTTCCCTCTCTGTGGGATATATTCAAGGCTCAATACTTGGTTGGGTAAATGAATAAATAATTTTGTTCTTAACAACACCTGCATGCTAATGATATCATTATATATAGCCTTCCCTCAATTCTTTATTCATGTTTATTATGGTGTACCATTGTATATACATGTGTGGGATCCATTATCCAGGACCCCGTTATGCAAAAAGTTTTGAATTATAACTCCCATAGATTCAATCTTAATGAAATCATTCACATTTTAAAAAATGATTTCCTTTTTCTCTGTCATATCAACAAGTACCTTGTACTTGATCACAAGTTAGTTATTTATATTTACTGGAGGCAAAACAAACCTATTGGGTTTAATGAATGTTTGAATTATTTATTCAGTAGACAAGATATGACAATTCAAATAACCGAAAGATGCCTTATCGGGAAAACCCCAGATCCCAAGCATTCTTTATAACAAGTCCCATACCTGTACTCAGGGCTGGCATTAGAAATCACGGGGCCCGTACAACAAAATTTTCAGGGCCCCCTGGGCCCCGCCCACCCTGACATCCAGTCCCCACCCCTGATCCTGCCCACTCCCCATCAAAGTTAAAAGACCACACAGACATCAGCGCTAAAAAAGTAACCCCCCCCCACACATATTGATGGTCAGGGCTCCCTTATAAGTTTAAAAAAAACGTTAGCGCCAGGGTCTCCATAAAATATATTTTTTTTAAATTGGTGGCAGGGGATTTAAAAAAACCACATTGGTGTCAGTAGAATTGAACTTGTCGCTTCAGGACTTCAGTATCAGCTCCTTTTGTTTCTTTTCGCTGCTTCAGGTCTTCAGTGTCGACTCCTTCTTGACTTTGGGTCTTTCCGCCGCTTCAGGACATTCGACTGTTCGGCACTTCCGCAATCAGCTGTTCGGGAACATTGGGAAGTAGCATGTCTTTGGCGCTCGTAAGGGAGGCCAGGCTCTTCGAAAAGTGCAACACTGCCAGGACCTCCATCAGGCCCGGGCCCAGTATACTTGTCCCCCCCTGATGGTGGCCCTGCCTGTACTACATTTACTTTGATACCTTTCAGAATTCATTATTTGAAAAACAACAACAATGATCTGTTGCAATTCAAATTTTTCTTGTACTCCTACAGTTCTACCTTCCAACTCATCAAGCAAGGAAAAAATTTGAGATTTCTCTTGGGATTTAGGCAAACAGTAATGTTGCACTACAGTCAGGCACAGAGAGTGTTGAGAATAATAAGCATGGTCTGGATAATTAATAACAAAACATTGTTTGCTTTGCATATGTATGCTTAAACATTAATATATTTCATTAAGATTTGCATTATCTTGCATTCCTCAAATATTTTTTAGAAATTCTTGTTTTATTAATCTGAATCAAAAAGTAATAGATACAATGCATTGCTGCTTTAGCCTACATAATTTCTCAACTGAATCAACTTCACAAATATAGCTATATTGTTGTTGTGCTTTAGTACAGAAATCCATATTTTCATCCAGATCCAGAAAATCCAGAAATCCATAGTCAGTCCTAAACACCACACCAAGCATGTTTTCATAAATATTTTCTACACCCCTCCTATCATTAATACCCTATTCATTCATTTAGTACCCTCATAATTGTTTTCACCTCCAACTGCTCCAACAACATGAAATGCCCAGATGGGCCTAGGGGAACTGGCGGAGATTAAACAATAAGTAAGGTCTTTTACTATATTAAAAAGGGTATATTTTCACAGGAAGACAGGGTGAGGGTCATACTCCCACTGTACAAAGCATTGGTAAGGCCCCATCAATATAATAGAGTGCAATGCCATAACTATGACTGCATGAGCCTAGGTGCCAGATTTGTCCTAAAAGAAGCAATATATAAAGTAGTTACCAAATGACATTTCACACCAGCAAGACTTAGTAAGATATACCCACAAACCCAAAACAAGTTTTGGAAGTGTAATGAAAGTGTTGGTAATCATATACATATGTGGGTAACCTGCCCGGTGTTGAAAGAGTATTGGGCACAAATCCTAGAAAGTGTATTTAAAATCACTTCAGTTAGGATACGGATAGACGACCACACTGTACTGTATTGAATGAAAATATGGAGAACTTAAAGATGTTAGATGATCCACTTACCTTTCACTTAATCCAAATAGCTAAAATACTTATCCCAAAGCATTGAAAATCTAAGGAACCACCTTCCTTTAATGAATGGATGAGATCTGTAGAAGAATTAAGACAGTGTAACGGTCGGCACCCTAAACTCAGAACCAGTGACAAGCACCCTGGTCTCGGCTCGTGCTTCTGCCTATAACAGCCGCCTTTCACCTCGGGAGGAGCCCTTGGCTAATTGGATGCCGCCAGGTCTTAAAACGAGAGGTGCAAGACAAAAGGTTCTGAGCAGGCAAAGGGGCACAACTGTAAGCAAAAAGTCTTTGGGCAGAAGGTCGAAGTACAGAGGCGTGAGACAAAATCGAAGACAGGCTGGGTCGAGGCAGGCAGATAGTAAACGTAGTCAGTCAGGCAAAGGGTCAAAACCGGGTAATCAATCAGGTACGGATGAGGCAAAATCAGTAGTCAAATATCAGGCTCGGGTCAGGATACAGATAATCAGGATAGTCAGAAAGCCAGGCAGGGTCAAACACAGGAAACAGGAATACAAGAAGCTTTACATCACAGGGTTAGGCACCAGGAGCAAAATCCTATCACGGGCAACAAACGGTTTCAAAAAACCCCTTTAAATATCCCTTTAATTTTAGAATTTGGCGCGCGCACTAGGAAGTACAGCGGCAGCAGGAACAGAGCCGCGCGGCGGGCGTCCCCGTCGCACCACTAGAGCACCAGGGTAAGATTTCTTTACAGACAGGTAGAGGAATTAACATACATATACCATAACAATAGTATAACTTATTGGAAGATATAGACGCCCTGGTATATATTTAGTGAATCATTAGATCAAGAAGGAAATACAAGACCTGAATAAAAGCTGGGGATTTCAAAAGTGCAAGGGGGATAGCAGTAATAATAATTATGATAATCATGACGCTGATATGTATGTACCCCATACTTCACTCTTTTTTTCTGTTTATCTTTTCTGGTTGAGAAAATAAAAAAATAAGAAAAAAAAAAAGATTTGTCCTAGAGCCCCCTGCCATTTTGCAGAAGACCTCCCCCTCCATCCCTTCACAGCTCCTCCTCAATAAACCCTTTCTTTGCATGTCTCCAAAGGGGTCTGAAAGATGAGTCTGGTTGTTCTGTATTCATTTATTCTTTTAAAAGTGTTGAACAGTTTATCTTCAGTATATTCTTCATTATCCTTATCCATCCCTTTTTTGCCTACTTTGTTTTTTTTTCACCTTGTGTATGCCAAGTTATTCATCATGAATAATATGTTATTTTTCCATTAATTTAAATGTATAAGCAAGATCACATATTCATATGGTGTATCCTACTTATCACATTCTATATACCTCTGCTCCTTTGCCTTTCTATGTTATTTCCATACCCCAAGTATTAAATTAGTGGTCAGTGATCATGTCTACTTTCTATTTAGGGCATGGGGTAAGTGATATACCTGAAATATTGGCAGCCTATCATTGCCTGCACACCCTGTATGACCATTCTCCAGTACTGACCTATGAATATTAAAGTAGATTTGGTAGATTTCCAATTCTAAAATCAAAAAATTAGAAGAAACATGAGAATCCCAAACAAGAAACCATTAGTTCAATACAGTATGTATGTGGCAGACAAGGGATGGTTGAACACTTGAACAAACTTAAAGTACAGCTACAATTAAACTAAAAGCAATAAAATAAATTGTGAGCTGCGTTTGTTTCAAATATTTTTAATGCTATCTCTAAAGATTTCCCCGTTACATCATAATATAGCTTTTAGAAAAACCACATAGCTATATAGTTAAATTGGGGACCTTTGTTTATCTTAACATGTTCTATTCTCTTGAATTTACTTGTGTAAGAACCATGCAATAGGGATGGGCGGATTTTTTTCACCTTGTTTTGCCACAAAAATGATGCACATACACTTGAATGGACATTTCACTAGCGACAAATTTTTGCAGAAGCGAAACGGGTCAAATTCACCCACCCCTACAATGCAACATTAGTTGTATTAGCTGGTTCCATTAGCTGGTTCATTAGCTGGTTCCACATTTGTGTAGACTGACCAAAAATAGAATCTCTGCTTTTTTTCTGTTCTCTACAATCAACTCATCCCCCCTCTGATATGAAGGGTCCCACACCTCCCTGCTTCATTTTATTTTACTATTTACATATTAAACAATAATTTTGGATTCTTTTTACTGCTTGCTGCAATACCCTTTTCTATATGGATTTTAGCTTGTCAATTTTAGCCTTGTATTTTTTGCATGATTTATTGGCCTCCTTGTAAATGATAAACATTGTGGATGTCTCATCTAACGTGAAAGCTTTAAAAGCTTCTTACCCACATCAACACCAACACTACGATTGACTGGGCCAGATCCACACCCAGATCCAGAGACTTCTTATTGCCACAACTTCCCTTTTTGGGAGGTTGTGGCAAAAACATAGAGAGCACATGTGTTAAATCCTGTGAAAAGTATTTCCCACTTAATATGTTGTAGAGATGCCCTTATACTGTCAAAGTTTTGGTTACTCCTTTATAGAGTTGCCTCTGCAGCATAATATCAAAAAAATATCATTTATGATCAATATTCCCTAAATACGCACCCACACAAATGCTAGAGATTAGTTTGATATTATTCGTTATTTCAAGGTCCAAAAGAGAGTTATTCTTAGAAGCTGAATAAGAACAAAGAATTTGCCATTCAATAACATACTAAAAGTTAACTTAAAGGTGAACTATCCCTTTAAAGGGGCAGTAACACCAAAAAATTTAAGTATTTTAAAGTAAAGAATATATCATGTAGTGTTGTCCTGCACTGGTAAAACTGATCGGTTTGCTTCAGAAACACTACTATAGTACATATAAACAAGCTGCTGAATAGCAATGGTGGAAATTGAAACATAGCTACATGGAACAGGATAAGTAATAGACAACAGATAACATTATGTTCTACAGATCTTATCTGCTAACTGCTGTGTAACTTGAGCCTTTTCTCCTTTGACTAGCTGCCCCCATGGCTACACAACGGCATATTTATATAAACAATAGTAGTGCTTCTGAAGCAAACACTGCAGTATTACCAGTGCAGGGCAACACTGCATTAGATTTTTATTACTTTAAAGCAATTTCATTTTTTTGGATGTTACTGGTCCTTTAAGTTAGTATTTGCCTGTTTTCATTGTAACAGAAGGATCATCTTAGCTGATAAAATGCATGCCCCCACCCTTCATTCCTTACTATTTCCACTGCCCAGTCCACCCTAGCTTTCTCATAATTCTTTGGGTCACCCATCCCCCTTGTCTAGTTTAAACACCCCTCCAACCTCCTGGTCATTTTTCCCCTAGCACAGTGGACCCTCTTTCAATGAGGTGTAATCAATCACGACTATATAGATTGTGCCTTTAGGCAGTGCTGGAATTGGGGAGGGATGCACAGGGATGCCATCCTATCACTTCTCTATTTTTGTGAAAGTAAGTATTGAATCCTGGAGCTCTGTTGCTCCTCAACACTTCTGCATGAAAACAAAATGCAGAGGTAAAATAAAATATAGTTACATATGTAAAAGGTAAAAGGAGAGAAAAGATTACTCGCGAGAAGTGTTAAAGAAGGTAGGGGGAATCAGAGAGGGTTACAGAGAAAAGGAGAGAAGAAAAAAAGGGAAACAAAAAGAGAAAATGAAGGTATTAAACAGTAGCAGATTACAGAAAAGTGAGAGAATGATATATATGAAATAATCTTAGGTAATATAGAATAAGATGGGGTTGTGCTACGTTATGACACACAATACACAGGCAAGATGCTGTGTTTGCAGAATCTGAATTATCATCCAAGAAAAGTCATATGCACAATTTTCACTTTGGGGTCCCTACAGGTCACATACACAAACCCATGCATACTGGGCATTAAACTGTGCATTAGCAGGAAATACCAAAAAAAGTAAATAGCAAAATGACTTTGCTTTAAAGTAGGTGAAACCAGAAAGTATTGGGGTGAGGCTTATTATGAAAATGGGTGTGGCTTATGGTTGTGGGAGGGGCTTGTTTTAGCACACCATGCTATACTCACCACACAGAGCATCCCTCCACTTTCTTCACTCCAATTCAAGCACCGCCCTTAGGAAAATCAGCCCAGTGCCCTAAGAACCCAAACTCCTTCCTACACCAAGAGTTTAGTCACTTATTTAGCTCCCTAAGCTCCCACTGTCTTCCTAAACTTTCACATGGCACAGGAAAAATTTCAGAAAAAAGAAGACATTTCCTTAATCTCAGAGCCTAGATCCCTGAACTCACTCTTAAAAAGGGATAGTGACACTTCTCAGGTTTAGCATAATTTAATTATTCATCAATCTATGCCTATTAGAGCTTGCAAGGCGGAAGTTGAATGCTTAACTAACAGAATCTGGCATGCGCAATAAACACTCAAAGCTATTTGCTTGCATCTGACCCTCTGTGCCATTGGATTTTTTTTGGTTGTTAGAGAGATGAGCCCCATCTAAAATTGCCAGTCCAGAGTTGACGCCCCCATCTTCTTCACACAATCCGGTGAATCTGTTGGGATGTATAAACCCTAGAGCAGCCTTCCTTTTCCTTTTGCCCACACTACATTTTCTTACTGTCACCCAGCCAACTGCCTCATCATCCTACTGCTGTTCTCCTCTCCTTGTCAACTAAAGTGGCAATTAGGTCACAACTACCACAGAGGTAAGTCGTTTGAGACTCTTGCTTCATATCGGCATATATATATGGCAGATTGTGCACTGGATCAGACAGTCCATTTTGCTAGTGCTCATTACCCCAGTTACAGATTAAAAAAAAACTGGAACAGAAAACATATATACAAATATATAACAATCATTTTCATTTGTTTGAGCCTCCTTTTGCTTCAAACTCCTTTGTTTGGTACTCCACTACCAGAGATCTCACTTAAAGAGCAAACACTTAGAGAGAAGCTATACACTAATGCAAGCTCCACTGGAGCCCCAGGGGTTCCATTTATACTGTCTGCTCAGGCGCACTAATCAAAACCACCCACCTCAAAAAGAGGGAAATTTAACTGCAAGTAAGTAAAGAAGCTTAAAGCAAACAAAAATAGCACACCAAACTTTTCTATTTAGCAGCTTAGACTGAAAAGGTTTTAATAAATAAAACACAGTAGTTAGATATTCAAACCATTATTAAAGAATAATATAGTATGTAAATAAAAGACTAGCAGAATGGAGGTTGAGGAGAGAAAGAATTACTGAAAGTGGGCCCCTGGTCTAAGGTTTTTGGTGGGCCCATTGTGTCCCAGTCTGACACTGTAATATTAATATATATTTTGTAACATTTTGGATTCAACATGAATCACTTATGCAGCAGCCAAAGTAAACCCTCTTTTGTGTTTAAATTAATTATTGCATCATGGATCTTAGGTTAAATTCTGCTGAGGAAACCGATTAGAAACCTCAGATGCCCTTTTCCACCTACCTTCTCTTCAAAGCAACATCTGAAGATGTTTCTGTTTTCCTTCTGAAGGTATTTCTCTTTGACAATACAGTTGTGGGAAATGACCAACAGGTGCTGCCATTGTAACAAAATTCATTATTTTGGCAGATGCTAAAAACTTAAATAGCTATGAAACTGAAAAAATGAATTACAGAAACACCCTGAGAAATGCAACATTCGCATTTTTAAGGTTTACTTATCTTTTGACGCCCAACATAGGTCAAATGTCAGCATATTACAACTCCAATAAGGATCTTCACTTGTTTCCTTTACAATAAATTATGTTGTCTAGTAACAAAAGATGAGCTTTCTGCTGCCCTCTTAATCCATAACCATCTAAAAATACGTTTTCATTGATTTTCTGTCATAAAACAGTCAGCAATAGAAAGGTACATTCATTGTCAATCCCACCTGGAAAAAAAATAGCTTTATATAATGAGGGAAGAAAGACCTAGGTACATATAATGCCTATGCGAGTCATATCGATCATACAGTTTCTCTACAACAAATGACATATTGATTATAGCATCAAGTTTTAGTTTATTCTATATATACTGAATGACTGGCAGGGATTAATCACACAGTGATCAGAAGGATTATGTTATGAATGTTCTCAGTATTAAGAACTTCTGCATACTGTGCATATTCTGTCATATTCCTACATTGCAATGCATTTACTCTCTCTAGGTGAGGTGTCCAACCTGTACAAAGCTCTTTATATATTGCAACTTGAGCTAATAAGAAAATGTTGCATTTTGTAGACTGTGTGTCAATGACCCCTATGGTATGTGGACCAGAAAAGGAGATGGGGCTTATAAGAAAGAGGCAGGCTATATTTAAATCAGAGTCATAAATGGTTTAATGGACTTGCCCTACATTGGAGCCTACAAAATAATATGTTTATTCTATAAAAATCACTTGGGTTTAGATTAAAAGAAAATGAATGCTTCAATCCAATGGGGTGCCAGATGTTATGGTACCCTCCCAAGGATCGCAATGACTTATCTGATACTCTAGGCAGAGATCTGTTTGCAGAAAACTGCACCTGCCCAGTGCATTTGCTTCATTCTTTCTTTCTCAATTCAGGCACACATGGGCAGTAGAGTCAGAATTTAAATGGGACCTTTCCTCCAGACTATAAAGCTGTATGATAAAAGTCCTTTTCAAATTAAACATGAAATCCAAATTCTACTTTTAATAAAGCAATCATAGCTGTTGTAAACAAATTTTAAAATCTCGCTGCCAATCAAATATTGCCAGCTCCTCCTCTATGCCTTAGGCATAGAGGCAAAGCAGGCAGTTACTTTCACTTTCCATTCAGCACTTACTAGTTGTCACTGCACACCACACATTCCCCTTCTCGCTTTACAATTTAATTGTGTAACCTGTGCATGTCGAGGGAAAGAAGGCCCCCTAGTCTGGTGCACAAACAAGATTTTGAGAAGATGCAAAATTTGCCTTAATAACAGTGTCCTCAACATGGCTCCTGCCTGCTTGTTATAATTATGAATTCCCATTTTGGATTGGAGCTTTCCTTCTCCTTTAAAACTGGTAAGTACATGGGCTCCATGTAGATGTGTCTGAAATTATTATCATTGTGCCCACCTTGATATCCTCAGTGAACAGTAGGCCATCAGGCACAGGAGAAGCAGCAACAAAAACAGATCTTGCAATACAATCCTCCAAAAAGAAAGGACAGTGTTGTGCTTACAAGAAAGTTCTCAAACAACACATTAGAGTGTGGAATAGTGAACTGAATTTCTGCATAGTTTATGTGAGAGAGTTTTTTTAATGACAGAATGAAGTTATTTCTGCCTAAAAGGGGATACATTTTTGCTGTTTTTTGCTAACTTACTGATTGTTCAGTTTGTTGGCAAATCAACAAATGGAGGGCCACAGGCTGGGCAACCTTGATGTACAGGTTAGGTAACTCATCTATGTATCTAGTTGGACATGGCATCAGTTGGTTCTGTACATAACTGATCTTCTTTTAAAAATGCTTAGTTGTCACCTGCAAATATTTTTCACTAATCGCATATAGCTATGGATAGTCATGCAATTCTTTTATAAACAAGTCACCTTTAAGTTATCTGCAAAATGGGACATACTGTAATACCCAACCCATGTTCACTCTGTAGGGTTAAAAGAAAAATTGATAACAGAAATTGGCAAAGCTGTTATCATTTTAAATAACATCCATGAAAATGACATTACTGCAATGGCTCATGACATAACTGGGAATCATAAGTAATTGGGGGCTCTCTGGGCAAATACCTCTTCTGTCACCTACCCCTAGTCAGAACTGTCTGGGCACCTCTTGCTCCTTTGCCAACATGGACAATATAATGGCAAATCCACAGAACATTTTGTAGCAGCTTTGAGAGAGCTGGTTGTTACCTGTTAGTTTGGGAATCTAACAGATGAAATGCTAAGAGACCAAATAGTGGAAAAAACAAACTCACAACGCATTAGAGAGAGACTGTTCCTAGAGCAAGATTTAACCCTCGCAAATGCAAAGAGCTGTGGCAGAGGCTAAAACTCTCAGGGAACTGCTGGGAATGTACAGATTGTGAATTCA
>CM044432.1:38592877-38612980 GCA_024363595.1 Xenopus borealis
AGAAATGGATTTCAATGCAGAATTCTGCTGGAGCATCACTATTAACTGATGTGTTTTGAAAAAAAATGTTTTCCCATGACAGTGTCCCTTTAAGGTATGGGGTAAATTTACAAAAGAGCACCAGCGACGGCTTCACAGCCATTGCAACACTTCACCAGGTGAAAATTTGCTCAGACAATGCTAATTTACTAAGTAGCAAAGTTGCGGCGAACGCTGGTGAATTTTCGCTAGCGTTACTTCGGCAGAGTGAGCGAATCAAAGCAAAGATGCTCTAGTGTTCAACCAAGGAAACCTTAGAGTTGTTTTAATGCCCTATACATTAGCCCACTGTAAAATAATGTGCCATATGGTAGAAAATGTATGGGGGGAACCAGGTACCCGAAAAAAAATGTTATTCCTTTTTTATTCCTTTTTTTATTCCTTGATTGAGGAGACAGGATTCTCAGAAATCTCCTGGGTGCCTAGACTCCAGTGACCTGTGTGTGCCCAAACTACAGCTGCAGCTGGGAGGCATGCTGCCCCCTTAATATGTGCTGTTTTAGGCTCATGCCTTTGTGGCCTTGCTGCAAGTCCAGGCCTGTCTGTACTTGTTCAACATGTGTATGTTGAGGTTGATGAAAAATTGATGAAAAATATGAAAAATCATATACGCTAGTTACAGAGAGGCCCACCTCTCCTTTGCCAATAACTTGGCTTAAGATTTCATGTCATACTACTTGGTACCAAAAGATTTCCTTATATTTCCCTAAAGGATCACACTGTCATTATTATGGCTGCATATTTTCTGTAGGGTCAATGTATATGTGTATATAGCAATAATACTTGCAAAAGTGTGTATGGCTGTGTATTTATAACTGATGCTTCATGTCACAAAGCCCAGGTTGTGATACAAATCAAGTTCCCTTATCCTATTCAAATAAGGCCCGGTATTGTAAATCTCAAGTTACTAGCCACAACTAGTATGATAGTGTGCTAACTAAATTGCACACAGGGCCGCCATCGGGGGGGGGGGGGCCCAGGGCTGAAGGGGGTCCAGCAGTGCCACACTTTTCAAAGATCCGGGCCCCACTTACGAGCGCCGAAGCTATGCTGCTCCTTCCGCTTTCCTGAATGCAGAAGTGCCGAACAGATGCGAAGTCCTGAAGTGGCGGAAAGATCAGATTTTCACTGGTCTTTTTTTCTTTTATCCCCTGGCCACCAATGTTTTATTTTAATACTCAATAGGCCCCTGCCACCAATTTTTTTTTTTTAATTTTATGGGGCCCCAATTTTTTTTAACTTGTAAGGAGGGCTCTGGCCATCAATAGCTTTTTATAACTTTTGTGTGTGGGGGTGGTTACTATTTTAGCACTGATGTCTGTGTGGTCTTTTAACTGTGATGTGGAGTGGGCGGGATCAGAGGTGGGGCTTGGGTGCCAGGGTGGGCGGAAAATTTTGTTGTAAGGGGCCCCGTGATTTCTAATGGTGGCCCTGCTTGCACCAGTGCAGTTACCAATGGCAACTAAGCAGTAAATTAAAAAAAATAACAAAAAATCTGTCCCTTATCAAATCGTGACAAATACGACTAACATGATGTTATACTATTGAGATCTTAAAATATTCTCAGCTCTCCACTTTATGGGCTCTCTTGTATTACTTACTCTGAAACCCTTCCTATGAAATTAGAGTAAAATATAAATCTAACACCCTTGCACTTTGTAATGAACGTCACTTCGTCCTCAAATCCTGCTTCTTAATTAACTAAAGCGCAACTTGTTTAAACCAAAAAGAAGCAAAAAGAGACTCTTAGAAATAAACGCGCTATAAAAGGGAAAAAGATAAGAGGGGTAATTAAGCTTTCCTTTTAAAATATTCATAAGACTGTAAAAAAAGGAGCATGACACTCACTTTCGGAAGCCCTGTGAAGGAAGAAAGACACCTACTGCTGTCTGGAATATTAAGAAGCATATCTATCAAATTTTTATAGAACTGTAAAGTACAGTTACTCCCTCACCAAATTCACTTGGCTTTTGGGAAAGTCTATGGAGAATTTAGGGGATCATTTTCTGTAAACCTTTGATAAATATTCCCTGTATAATATTTTGTGACGCAGCACTAGACAGAAAACTATTTCTATTTAATAAAAAGAATAGACGGAATCTTTCAAAATGCATTTTTTGCCACAAATTTGAAATCGAAACAATCAGGGTGAAGTGGGGAAATGCCTAAATAGCAGTTAAATACAATCAATAACCCTAAATAGGCTACTGGTTCAGTGATATGGAGCAAGGTATTGTAGGGGACAGGTAAATATTTACCCTTTTCTGTGTGTAAGGAGATAGTATAAAGTTAAGACACAGGACGTCTGGTATTCAGGAGAGTGAAGTATAAAGGGATAAAAATAAAGAATACATTTTTATTATGTAAATACTTAAGCCAGGGCAGAAGAGGCACCTGCCTAGGGCGCAAAGATGTGGGGGCTCTGAGCAGATAACGATTCAAATCTTTTCTACCTACCCCTAGTTCCAGTGCCTCGCTCCCTTGCTGCTCTCGCCCTCCTCCTCTCACCACCCCTCTCCTCCCCTCTAGCACTTCAAACTGAGGTGATTTTACACCAGAGAGGGAAGGGGGCTCTTTAGCTATGGAGGAAAAAGGGTTCTCTTCCTGGCTCAACTCATGTCCCAAGAGTTCTCTAGTTTAGCCACAAGGGGGCAGAGTGTAGGTATATATATTAGGAAGCCACATTGTTCTAAGGGCTTTTTGCCTTTGGTTGCCTAGTAAATTTATTGGAGTCAAGAGTGGAACCCCAGACCAGTGCAGGATTTAGTGAGTGGTGGATTATCTCCTTTTATAGGTCTCTGTAGGACAGTTAGGCTCAGGGCTATTTCATTGAGCAGTTTTGGGCTCCACCAAGGGGTGTTAGAGGGGCTAGGTACCCTGTGACATTGTTGCTCAGCACTGGATCAGTGCGTAAATAGTTTTACCTAGGGGTCAACAAGAAAAGAGTTACTTACTGAGCCCCGTGATGCAAAATGTCAAACACTCCCAACTGAATTAAACAGCAAGTTGTTGCCGTCTAGTTTACTGGATATAAGACATGTTGCATATGAGGACTGCTTATACAGATAGTTTCCCTTAAATACCCAGTGATCTGAGGGCACAGAAATGTAAAGGGTCAGGTCTCTGATTCTTCATTTTTCTATTACTTTTATGGTAGTACTAATACTTTGGCTTTGTGCACCATTCAGTTTTTGTAATTATTGAGATCACTGAGGAAAGGAATTTTTCAAACCACTTACCATTGGCAAATATTATGAAAATTGTAATTTACTATGAAGGAGGCAAAGTCCCACATTAAAATCGAAAACATCAGGTAATATTTCTAAATGTAACCAATTTTTTGTTCCTTCAGTGGTATTTTATTAAAATGTAGCCTGTCTACTGTTTGTTTCTTTTGATGCAATTAAGATTTTATCTGCAGCACCTGTAAGGCATTCTTGCAGCTACAAATTTGGACGAAAAATTGCATAGAACATCAAAAACCGATAACTTGAAATGTTAAAATTAAGCATTTAAAAAGTAGGGAACATTTGTCTTAATAATAAACGCATTATGAGTTACTCATTTAAAAAAAAGCACACCAGCAGCATCTAGTGGTAAAACTATATATTGCAGTGTTCTGTATAATTCCAAGTTTTGGACAGGCGATATACCGTAAGGGATTATTTACAACTAGGAAGGTAGTGTTGGAAGCACAAAAGAATGGGTGCAATCCACCTATTTTTTGTACTTGGTACACAGGTCTTTGAGCTTCTTTTTGAAGCATTGGCAGTGCTGAGCTCATCAGAGATGACAGCATGGACACATGTAGGCCACATCATTCAAAATTAGGCAGTGGAAATAGACAATGGCTGTAATCAGTAGGGTTGCCACCTGGTCGGTTTTGACCCAGACGGCCTGGGTTTTTTAAGGGTTGTTCGGGTCAAAACTGGCTTCCCGGGCAGGATTCCTCTAGATCAGTGATCCCCAACCAGTAGCTCGCGAGCAACATGTTGCTCTCCAACCCCTTGGATGTTGCTCCCAGTGGCCTCAAAGCAGGTGCTTATTTTTGAATTACTGGCTTAGAGGCAAGTTTTGGTTGCATAAAAAACAGATGTCCTGCCAAACATTCTCTCCTGTAGGCTGCCAGTCCATATAGGGGCTACCAAAAAGCCAATCAGAGCTCTTATTTTACATCCACATGGACTTTTTCATGCTTGTGTTGCTCTCCAACTCTTTTTTAAATTTAAATGTGGCTCACGAGCAAAAAAGGTTGGGGACCCCTGCTCTAGATTGACAAAGCAAAATCCCTTACTGGTTAGAAATCCTCTAGTAGGCCAGATAAGAGTTGGACCTAAATTAGAGATGGAAGTGGGAATGCTTCCTTTTCCAGGTTGAAGTGTGCCCCTGGCAGTTCCAGATTTTGTTTCTTAAGTCTTTATATAAGAAAGGCACCGTGTGATCTTCAGCTGTGCCACATGATGAGGAAGATGGATGTCTGCTGAGAGCCTGGTACTTTGGTCCCATTAAGAAAGGCCCCAAGGGAGGTAGACCTTGGAGAAGTTGGGGAACAGGGTATGAATGAGCTATTAGATAGTGGTGTAGCCCCTGTCATAGTATACTTTCGGAATGTATGTCAGATTATTTAAGCCAGAAAGAGCAGTTTTGCTCTCCAATGTAGGATGATAGATTGGAGCTGGCTCTCCTAGGTGATACTGCCTGTTAGTGTAGGAATCATAGTGGAAAAGAAATCAGGTTAGATGATTTTCCTGGTTCTACTGGAGGTAGTCCACTAAAGGAAATCATAGATGTGAAGTTGGATTCCTGCTAAACCTGTCTCCAGAGGGGTGTCGCTTTGTGATAAACTGTTTTATCGAATGTGCCTTCACTCCTATGTCTCAGAGATTACATCACAGAAGCCTGTTCTCTGTGAGTACCATGTGACAGTACCAATTATTTTGGTAAAGTTCTCCTAAAACCTATTTTTTTGCAAACAAAAACAAACACAGTGGTTATGTAATAGAAAATAGCAAAACCTTTATGTAATTCTCAAACAATTCTCAAACAAAGTAAGGGTATTTTAGATAATTAAAGTGACATAATGAAGCCAGATATTGAGAACATACCATTGGCTCTTATAGGGTTCATAGATGTGTAGTGAGTGCAACCTGCTTCTGGAGCATTGAGCTTGATCAGGATCAGGAGTAACTGGCAACAAATAAGATTCAAAGTAAAATTTAAATTCTGTTGACAGAGGAATAACAATTAACTTTCTGCTACCATAAGAATATTAGAGTAATATATTAGAGTATAGTAATATTAATTTCAGCGTTCTTGAGGAACAATGGCTACAGGGTTTTATTGCTGTAGTAATGTGACATATTCCAGACTAGTTTGACTTTCTATGTGTATCCAGGTTGCAATACTGGGGACAGTTGGTGTGATCCAGTATATTCACTGCTCTGATTAGGTAAAGGAAGTTGCTATTCAAGAGTACCAGTTAGTTATTGTTTTTTTATCTCTAAAACATAGTTTCCAGTGTTGTCCATCCCAGCATGTATGGAACATGCCTCCCCCCTAACCTGTTGTATGCTACAGCTGTACCACCAACATCTACTGTATATGGAACAGATGGGAAAAAAATTTCTGGAACTGGTCTTTCTAGTGTCAGACTGGCCCACCAGAATACCTGGAAAACTCCCAATGCCCCAGGTGTCCGTGGGCCCTCCTGCTTTTAAGCATTTGTAACAATTTTATATTAATTCCCTAATTATTTATGGAAACAATGGGGCCACATAAATGTAAAATAGATTATATCAGGTAAAGAAAAGTAATAAGAAAATAAAAAGGTTGTGTGAGAAGTGGAAGAAAATTAGCTTGGAGAATGGGCCCATGGTCTAAGGTTTTCTAGTGGGCTCCTGGTATCCCAGTCCCACACTGGGTCTTCCCTAACAGATGAAACATAAGAAACCTTTCTACAACTTCATTGTGGGAACTTTTACAGTATCTGTATTGTAATATTAAGCCCATATTTTTCTTTTTCCGCATGAACGTATATTAAACATTATGCATTTGTGGTGTCTTCTTATGAGTTCTTTAAAACACGAGAGGCATTACTTCTGATCCTGCATACTATGGGTAACTGAGATTTAAAAGTTAAATGTTTGAAAGAGAAGCCTTGGTCCTTTGGCATTCCTGCTTGACACATGGAAACTGTTTGCCAGAGCCATTGCCATAAGCCATCCATATATACAGGCCCTTCTCAAAGACTAAACAAAATGTGTTATCTGTTGTATAATTATTTCTAAATGTAACTAAAGGTCCATAATGAAATGTATGGGAGGACTATGGAACTGGGCATTGCTTTAGAATTAATGAGATGTGGGCCCCCTAGGCTACATTCACAGGTTCCCCTTCTAGGATACTGCTGCGTCCGGATGCATGCAGATCCAGGCACATGTTCACCCGAGCACTCTATGCCAGTCATGTTGGGCATGCACCAGTAACGTTACTTAATCTGCACACATCTTTGAGCACACATGCACATACCATACCTGTCTTCTTCTCCCAGCAGGTGCACTGAAATAAAAATAAATATTAAAAGAAAATAGAATTCATTATAATTGTAATGAAAAGCTACATGGGCCCCTGATCACACTGGACCCCCTGGGCCAATAGGCTATGAGCTTGAGGAGCCTGGGCATTAATCCACCCCTGTTCTTTTTGAATGGGTTCCAGATTTCATTTGGACATCAGCTTTCAAAATCAAGATTGGGTTTCTAAATGATGTCATTCTTATATTCTTTATATTATGTTCTATTTACTATGTCTACAAATGAAATTGGCTCTAAGGAGTAATGCATGGTGGTCCCATCAAATAGTTTAAGCACAGTGAGTGTATCCTCACCACTCTCCTGTACAGCAACATAGAATTCATATTAAATCTGCCATGTTTTGTTTTTCTATTTTTTACAAGAGAATGTAATACCTTGCAGTCAAAACTCTATTCCCTGCATCTCACTGCTGAGCATTTTAAATGTACTTGGCATTAAGGCTTATTAAAGAAGTGCACATACACATTCGTTTGCTGGAAGAGCAGAGCACACAGAGGACTCTCGGATAGTTTGAGGCAGGCATTTTCTCCGGATTCTTGCTCCGGTGCCTTGGGTAAAGTTTAAAAGCATAAAGTGTTTTGAAAATAATGTGTTTACAAGTGACAATTTCAGATTAATAAAACCACTGATGCAGGTAAATCAGAGTGGCTACAGCTGCAGCTATGACATTTCCATGTGCTTGTCTGGAACAGAAAGTTCATGATTTGCAGTATACACACGTTAATGTTTTATATGTCCCACACCTGCTATATTTTGATGAACCCTAACTCTCCATTTTTTTGGGTTAACATGGTGTGCATAATGCTTGAGTAAATGAACCCTTTAAAACGTAAGGACAGCTAATTTTGCAATGAGATTGTGAAATCTAAGTTGCAACAATAGCCAGCGTCCGACTGGGGGCACTGAGCCTACTTTGCCTGCAACCTCAGGGGGCCCCCACACAAAACCCCCAGCTGAGAGGGAGCGCAGGGAGTGGGTGATTGGTTGATAATCAATAGTTTTTGTTGCCACCTAGTGATATTGCCAAACTTCAAGTGAAAGAGAATTATCATTTATATAGTGCCATTGTTTGCTAAAGAGTGATCATGAGGGTGATCAGTGAGATAAAGTAGTTATTGATTGTGCAAGTGTGGGTTTGCTGAACGCCCACACAAAACACTGGTTCCAGGCTTCCTGGAACAATAAACTAATAGCTGCTTACACTTGGGTGATCAATTTATTAGCGCTGCTCCATTTACAGTAGATAAAAAAAAAAGACAACGAAAACAATTTAGTAAATGGACAACTCATCAAGGTATAAACATGTTGATGAAGGGGTGTATGCTTACCACTGTTAATGGTGGGACTGAGTGCACGTTCTCCAGATCTTTAGCATAGCGAGCAACAAAGCTTATTCGTCTGATAAAGTAATGATCTAAAATAAACTTGAATACTTTCAAAATATAAGTTTCTTCCAGTCTCAACTCTTGGTCCAGATATGTACAGGCTTGTTTATATTGTTTCCTAAGTTAAGAAATGATACCTACTAAACAATGGGAAACAGCAGCACATGACTAACACCATTCATTGTCCTAGACCAGCCTTATATATAACTAGGGAATTATATAGGCCAAAAATGAATGATGTTTCGTGCCCTACACATTTAGGGGCAGATTTACTAAATTCGTGTGAAGGATTCTAAATTCGATCAAATTTTCAAAAAGATCCGAATTTTCAAATATCTTTTTTGGGCACTTCGACCATCAAATTAAGTCTAAAATAGAATAAGACTAGAAATGCTGTATTCTGTATACCAAACGTAAACTTACTGCACCACAAGCCTAATCAAACAAATGATTTATGCTTTCAAAGTTGGGGTCACCATCTTGTAACTTTGTTAAACAACTTTGCAAGACCAAGTACACATGCTCAGTGTGGTCTTGGCTGCTTAGGGATCGTCATAAATTAACAGGGAAACAAACAAAGCTGCTTGAGTTCTGCATGGCTGGTAAGTAAGGCGGGGGCTCCCCCTGCTATTCATAAGTATGATTGTTTCCATGAGGGACCGTCTGACAATTCCTATCCACAGAAGTAAATGAAGGGAGAATTTCACTGCATGTAGTCAGGTTTTTATAAAAACGTTAGACATTTTTTAATTAAAGTATATTGGAGACAGGTCTCTTTTTCATTAAAGAAAGTAAAAATGGGATTTCATATTTTTGCCTTTCCTTGTCCTTTAAATCAGGGCTTGTTTATTACTGCAGCCACATTGGAAGTCAAATGAAAATGCAGTGCATTGAAAAAAACTCACAGCTAAACACATTCCCAGCACTTACATATAATTATACCAAATGCTAGTGAGCCTGGTAATTCCAGGGCGCACTACTACACTCAGGTGCATTTTCATCTAAAGAATAATGAGAAAAAATATTTTGTACAGCAAGTGCCAGAACTCACACCATCCCAACAATTTTGTGTCCAACTCATACAAACATGCAACCACAGTTGCATTTTAAATGCATTTTGGTATAATTGCAGTGGGTGCAAATGAAAAGGGCCATTTACTGAACTGCACATGTTGCACAAATTTTTTGGACCCTGCATTGCCCTGGGAAAAAAACTTAAAGATCCCTGTACCAACTTCTAACAACCTTTCCAGGCATCTCCAGCTTGGGCTTACATATGTCAAACAAAGTAAAGGTGGCCATAGAATTCAAGATTTTTAAGAGGTCTTTTACTTATCATAGGACCAAGCTTATCTTAAAATGATCGTTTAAATGTAAGATTTGTCCATCAAAAAAAAAACATTTCATGTGATACAGTCTGGTTGAAGCCAGAAAACTGTGGGTAGCTCCTTGCTTGGCCCTGCAAACAGTTGGAAAATGGATAAATTTCACTGTGACCGATGACAATTTTCTAACCTGACCAATCGATTTTCTGATCGATGCCAGATGAAAAGTCGTTAGATGAACGATTGTTGGGTGCACACAAACCTCATGATAATTTGATGGATGATGACCATCATGAAATTTTACAATCTGCAGCACATCGCTGATAAAGCTGTAGGGGCACCAAAGACTGTCCCCTTTAGGATCCTTTGAACAGTTGCACGAAGGGCTGTGGACTTGTCACCCAGACACAAAAATCTGTATTATAAAAGTCCTTTTCAAATTAAACATGAAATTCAATTTCTATATTTTATTAAAGCATTCATAGCTGCTGTACGCTCATTTAAAAATATCAGCTGTCAATCAAATATTGTCTGCCACTCCTCTATGCCAGGGCAAAGCGAGCAGCGACCCTTCAGTTTTGCTGGCAATATCGCCTAAAATGGTCTTTTGAGTTGATGGACACATTGGACATTTAAACAATCGTTTTGAGACAATCGTGGTCTCACGATAACCATTGGATCTTTCAAAAATCTTTATGTCTATAGCCAGCTTAAGAAAAAATGACAAGCATAGGTGAAATAGCTGTCTTACCTTGCCTTAGGCTATAGATGGCCAGAAGCCTACACAAAGTATTTTCTGCCCTCGTCCACTGTAAGTAGGTGTCTTGCACATATTTGAGTGCTGAATGCTAAGTGAATTTGTACAAAGGAGTCTATTTAGACCTGTCCAAAAACGTCCACGCTATGACCTGAAGGTCTAGAAGGTGAATCCTCTATTATGATAGAACTGCTATATTTCTGGATTGGTAAAGCAGCCCTGTGATATACTGTATGTTACATCTAACGAAATTTTACTTCATAAGCTTTGTAAAACTACCTACAAATTCAGTATTTTGACTTACTTGTTGCATTACTAGCATTCAGCAACAAAATACCAGGAAATGTGAACAACAGCTTCCCACTGTAGTAAAAAGAAAGGAACTTCCTTTAGTATAACTCAAGGATATGGTTAGTACCCAAAATAATATCCTATGGGATTATCATATTTTAGTGAGATCACCTCATTATCATAACCCTGGATGCAGTAGAATCCATGACCCTTAAATACAGTCAAACGATTCTGAAAAAACTTGCATTGTAATGTCTTATGTAAGGATTTGACTAACACGTTCCACAAAATGGAATTGGAAATACATTGTAGATACAACAGAAAAGGTATTTTAATTTAAAAAACAAAACAATTTATTAGTGCCAGTCTGTGGTTAAACAACACGTCTCATGCTGATGTAGTCAGCAACCAATATCAAATAATGTCCAGAATACTTCTACCAAATAAAACATTTCTCATTTCAACTTGATCCCCAGTAATTTTAAATAACCTATTTTATTATGTTTAGACAACTTTAAATAAAAGTTGCTACTGTCAAAAAAAAACAAAAAAACAGGGAATTTGGCACATAAAAGTAACAGGTCAACCGCACAAGGAACCTCACGCGTCTGGAACATGTACAATCATACAGAACAATATTTTGCATATACATCATGATCAAAGCCGCAGAAGTCCTAAAGCACATAATATAGAACTATTCCAAAATAACATAAAATATTCCTACATAGAAAGCAATTCACTATATATACAGAAGCTGCTTTAGCAAGGGCAAGGGGTAACTATTTGTTTAACATACATGAAAGGTTTGAAAGTTGCCAAAAAAAAAGATGTGTCAAATTCCAGATGTATTCACAAGAGGTTTTATCTTATGATGTGCAATGAGTCTAAGGCAATAGTTGCTCCACAGGACATATTGCTGCAATTGCAATCATCTCTTCCAATATGTGTAGGAATTCGGATGCAGCTGGGTGTGGCAAAACATTCATCTGTTGTACGTTATTGTTCTTGGTCAGTTTTGATCGTCTTCTTTTTAAACGCTTAAGGAATAGCACCATTGGAGATTTCTTGCAATGTCAGCTTAAGGTCCAACAGCTAAGGATACCTTGCTACACACAGGCATTTTTAAATTTACAGCACAATACATCGATGGTCTGTATTTTGTTGGTTTCCATTAGAATAACAACACACTTGGCAATATAGCAGCCATTGTAAGTAATGATACCGAATGATGAAACCATTGCAGCAGTTTCTTCTTTTGGGTTAAGGTAGGGTTCAGTTGATCATATTTGCTACTAGGTCTCCCAAAGTATCAGGAATCAGAAATGCCAAATGCCAACATGTCCCTGATAATATTTTGTGCAAAATAACAGCAAGTTCAAATGTATAACATTATACCTACAGTTAAAATTGAAGAAATCCCTGTCTTAAACATCATTTGCGCTAAGAATGGAATGGACAAAATTAGTGTTACATTCTTACAAATGACCGTCTAAAGCAAATGGAACTTAGCTGTTCCTACAACATGTGTGGAAACAAAGCCATTGTAATGTTCTAAGTATTTTTTGGTTAATGGAAGTAGTAGAGTTTCTGAAAATCTCCTGGTTTTGCATTCCGTGTACAGCTTTACTTGCATGATTTCTGGCTGCAAAGCACAAAAGGCCAAATTTAAGGAATTTGGAGAATAGATGAGTTTGTAACCTGTAGGAATTTTTTATCTTGTCTTTTGTTTTTGTTTACCAAACAAGAAAGTAACGCTGTCCCCGCATGAAAGTGAAAAACTGATTCTCCAGGCATCTTTGAGAAATATCAATTTGGGTATGAAAGCACATTGTCTCCCTACAAGCATGCAGTGCCCTTTATTTAAAAATTTAACCAAAAAAAAGTCAGATCTAGTTAGATCTTCTGTAGTGGAGGGGTAGAACTTCCCATTTTGGATCAGTGCTGTTCCTGGTATTTTATATCTACGATATAAAACGTTTGTACTAATAACGTTAGTAAAAAAAAAAAACTTTCCATCTTTTCTCTCACTTTGTGGAGCCATTGATTTTCGACTAACAGGGGACTCTGGTGCTATTTGGTATGTAGAATGTCTTGATATTTCACACTTTTGTATCGTATATGAAATCCTTTCTTGCTGATTGTGTCATCGGTGTGAAAGTGAATTAATATTGCATCGCCGGTGGATACGATATCTTCAGGAGGCTAGAACAACAGAGATCAAACAGACTTTAAATTACTACAGTGCTTAGTGATGCCACGAGTTCCTGTGACCTGTATAAAAGCACTTGACATTCGGTCTTATGTCTACATATAATCATGGAAATCCTCTGAGGCTTGATATCTATCCTGATATCTTACAACAGGGAGTACCTAAAAAAGTGTGCAAGTGTGTTAATAAAGTCTGACAGCCTTACTTACCCCTGATCCACAGAAACGCCCAAGTCTCATGGCTGAGGCATCGTGCCCATCAAACAGCTCCATAAAGTCATAGCCACAGTCAGCTTCTTCCTCCACTTCAAAGGTCTGAAAGCTGAGCTCAATGCGCAAACCCATCTCCGTCACTAACATCCACTCGCAATTCGCTTGCACTGGGTAATTGTTGTCACCAAACTGGGCGTGGGAGAACAGATCTCTTGGCTTTGCTTCTGCTTTCAGCCTGCCACCACACTCTGGGAGACACAGAATGCATGTAGTCATTATACTGTAGATGACTATCAAGAAATTCAATATGCTTTACGTATTAGAAACACAGTAGCCCACCTAGAGCCTTCATTTCTCCTTATTTTAAAGGAAATGTGTATTCTAAAGGACATATAGCTATGTTTAAAGGACAAGGAAAGTCTAAAATAGAATAAGGCTAGAAATGCTGCATTTTGTATACTAAACATTAACGTTAACTTACTGCACCACAAGCCTAATCAAACAAATGATTTATGCTTTCAAACTTGGACACATGGGGTCACCATCTTGTAACTTTGTTAAACCTCTTTGCAATACCAAGACTGCGCACATGCTCAGCGTGCTCTTGGCTGCTTAGGGATCGTCATAAATTATCAAAACAGGGAAACAAACAAAGCTGCTTGAGTTCTGCATGGCTGGGAAGTAAGGCGGGGGCTCCCCCTGCTGTTCATAAGTAGCATTATTTCCATGAGGGACCTTCTGACAATTCCTATCCTCAGAAGTAAATGAAGGGAGAATTTCACTGCATACAGTCAGGTTTTTATAAAAACGTTAGACATTTTTAATTGAGGTATATAGTTTGTTTTTCATTATAGAAATTAAAAATGGTATTTTATTTTGTTTGCATTTCCTTGTCCTTTAAACATATAGTATATATTTCTTTTATGACCATTGGCAATTAATATATTTTGGGCTTTTTACTGGGACCTCAACATAAGTCCATTTGCTTGCAACCCATTTGTTAACACTGGGATAATTAGCACCAGTGCGGTGACTCATAGGTACCAAACATTTGCTTTAATGTAGCATTAACAGTTGATCGACACAAGCTAACTGCTGATTTGCTGGTATGGGTAATGGCTCCACTGCAAATCGACCCATTTATAGTAAACATACATCATATCTCCAATATCTTCCGAAACTGGTTGAAATTGGGGGGGGGGGGTTTGCCTGTCTTCCCACTGTTCATGTTCCAGGTACTACACAATGCCAAATCTCTATGCTGGAATCTCTCTGGGAAAGCAATTACACTCTTAAAGGAAAAGTAAATGTTTTTCTTTTTCTTTCTGTAAATTTGCTCTAAACAGCCCCCCAGATTAATGTACCTTAGTCCCTGCTGCAAGTCTGCTCTGGTTTCTGTGTTATCAGCAGCTTGTTTCCCCTTCTTCCTGGTGCAGAGTGAAGCCCCGCCCCTTAGTTTACTGAGCTGTCCATTTGCTGCTGTTCCACAATAGAGAGGAAGAGGGAGCCAGTGTGTGCATTAGTAAGCTAGTTTCCCCAAGCAAAAGGTGCTACACACACTGGTCTCTGCTCTGTCACATTATGCAAATGATCTCCAGGACTAGTCACAGAGATAAGGTCAGCTCAGTAAGATAAGGGGCGGGGCTTCACTCTGCACCAGGAAGAAGAGGAAACAAGCTGGTGATAACACAGAAACCAGAGCAGACTTGCAGCAGGGACTAAGGTACATTAATCTGGGGGGCTGTTTAGAGCAAATTTACAGATAGAAAAAAAAAAGGTTTACTTGTTCTTTAACTACTTCAATACATTCCTCTATGACAGTGATGCTCAACCAGTGGCTCATGAGCAAAATGTTGCTGTGCAACCCCGTGGATGTTGCTCTCAGTGACCTCAAAGCAGGTGCTTATTTTTGAACTCCAGGCTTGAAGGCAAGTTTGGACATTCTGGTGTGACATGTTGGAATGATGGCATTTCCAATAATGAATTTATTTATTTTACTACTTCATTTTATAGTTGTATAAAAGACAATTCATTAGAAATTCGTATCAAATGATGGGATTGAGAAGATAAATGATTGTATGCCTTTTTCTACTTGGACTAAAGACCATGCTGTTTGTATTAATTAAATGTAGTAATTATGACTTGTGGCTTGTTTTTAAAACAAAGGGAATACTTAGTTTAAGAAAGCATCGTGTTTTAATTGAAAAATAAAAAAATTCAAGTAGAAATAAGCAGAGAATCAAGTAAAATATATTATGAATGACTGATGTTCAATAGTTTATAAACTTGAAAATACAGATTTCACCACTAGATGTTGCTCTTTGCTAATATTCATCTATCATTAAAATTAGCTTATATATACATTTCCTCCATGAAGGGCTTTAAAGGTTTGTGAGACTGCTCTGTTGTATCTCCACCATCCCACTAACCAACCCTTAAGCTGGCCATAGACATAACAATTACAATCTTTCTTGAAAAAGATCTTTCCAAGAAAGATTGTTAGTTTCCATACACACTTGTGGAACTGAATCATCAGATATACAGGTAGAAACAAAAGAATTTTACTTTATCTGATGATTCAGCACTATCAATGGCCAATTTTTGGGTGCCTGATCAAAATTTTCTGTTCAGTCCCAAGCCAACCGATATCCAAGTCTTCTGCTGATATTGTTCGGCTTGTTTCCCACCATAAACGCACTGAATATCACATGAACATTTATTTCATGAACATTTATTTTGTATATTATCTGTGCGTCTATGGCTTTTCTGGGCCCTGCTTGACCTTAATCCCTATTTTTGTGTGCAGAATCTGGGGGAGATGGGTGGGAAGAAGAAAGGAAACTGTCAGTTTTTCACTCGGATGCAACAGCTGACTTGACAACTGATGATGATCTGTTGACAGAAAGGGGCTGGATCATCTATGGAAGGGAGTATGTGTCTGATAGTCTTCCATTAATACGATGCTTGCCAGTTTCATGAAGTACATGTTTGTTAGTGCTTAGTACAAGGTTTATGCAGAAGTATAATCAAGTACAGATATGGGATCCTTTATCCACAATCATGTTATCCAGAAAGTTCCAATTATGGAAAGGCTGTCTCCCACAGACTCTATTACAATCAAATAATCCAAATTGTTAAGAATTTCCTTTGTCTCTGTAATAAAAAACAGCACATTGTACTTGATCCAAACTAAGGTATAATTCATCCTTATTAGAAGACCATCCTATTGGGTTTATTTAATGTTTACATAATTTTCTAGTAGCCTTAAGGTATGAAGATCCAAATTACGCTAAATTCAATCATCCAGAAAACCACAGGTCCAAAGCATTCTGGATAACAAGTCCCATAGCTGTATTTATAGGGGGCTTCAATTAAAGGATGGTACATTTAAGTGGCAAAAGTCAGATTTAGTAATTAAAGATAGTGCTAATGTTTAACCGACTTTAAACCTGAAACTGGTTATAGGGAAAATACTCTGATCAGACTCAACTAATCCACTGATCATCTGCAGAGTGGAAGTCCCTCAGTATAAAGGATGGAGCAATACTAAGCCATCATTTACAAAAATCACATATTACTGTGATAGTCAGGTTTGCTGTTGATGCAGTGATCACATAAATAGTAGTCACATCTAGTCCCCTAAGTATACTTCCTTCTAGCCATTTCCCAAACTCAACAAGAAAACTTAATAACTAAATTATGTTTTTCTCCTTCTGTCTTCGCCATCTTCCAATCCTGCACAGCTGCTCATCCACACAAAGCAAAGATCTGCTCCAGAACATAATCAAAGTTCTCTCTTATGATCCCCAGCTCATTGGCAACTTCTTGTGTTTTGAACAAACAGAATAACTATGCAATATATGTAGAATTCCAGTCTTAAGACAAAGCTAATTATTTATTGTTGTTTTTTTTGGGCAGGAAAGGAGTACAGTAATGTGATCACCAGAAACATTAACTTCAAAACAATGAGACGTCTGCATCATGGGATATGTTACTGGGATAAAATCTAGGCACCTCAAGTCTTATTTTCTTCAGGAAAAAAATCAAGGTGGGGGAGTGGGAAACTGTCACTAAACTATTCAGAAGGAAAAGTAACAGACATTTCAGTGGTAATTTGATTATATTTTTGCTTTAAAATAATATATAATGTTTAAATCAGTAATTCATCTTAAATTCATTTTTAGAATGTCTATTAAAATTGCTTTTTCATTTGTTGAAATTTTTGTAATTTTTTTCCTGACATTATCCAGTTTCACTATCCCCCGTGAAACCATTGTCTGGTTGCTAGGGGTTAAATTGTGCCCAAGCAACTAGATAACTGCTAAATTTTCAAACTGTAGAGCTTCTGAACAAAACATTTGATGGCAGGGTCACTTGAATTTCTTTGGAACAGGGAAAAAAGATGGGGGTGAGATTCAATCTGCAGTTACAAACCTGTGGAATGGGTGGCTTGAAAGCCTTTCCTTTGTACTGATGCATCGGACACAAATCGGATAAATATTTTATTTCCCGTGGCAACCAGAGGCTCTGGGATCTTAGTCCCACACAGACGCCCTAAAATCGACGACTTCTCTGTTTCTCCATCAAACACTTCCAAATGGTCGTAAGCACATTCCTGGTGCTGCTCAATCTCAAATTCGCTGAAAGACTAAAAAAGAAAATACATTTCGTTGTTACCAATAAGATAAGGGACATGGGTGCAGCTCGATCAAGGTTACAATGAAATACAGATCCCAGCAATGGTGTAGAAGTACAGAGTGCATGTCTGCAACAACCAAAAAACTTTTCACTATCTTTCCTTCAAAATAAAAGTTTGCAAAAATGAGAAAATATATCATTGCTCTGTTTGTGTTCAAACATCTTAAAGTTGTTTAAGAGAAGTCACACAGACTTCTCTTGGACACGGGATAAAAGTAGGAAGAAATGAATAGGAAATATGAAACATATAATTCTCATAAATCAGATTAGTAATGCCTCTGTATCCATGACAAAGCCTCAGTAATCTGCAACGGCCTACACACAATTCCTTTGGGTACCCAAGCATGTGAAACGCCCTTCTTACAGCTCTGCAGGGTTCTGAACGCATGACTGCCAAGCTAACTGACACTTGACAGGACTGAAATTGTGACATCATCATGCATGTGGCCACTGATACCTCTTTGGGGCCTTTGTGGACTCAGTCTGTACTGTAACGCTAACTCTGTCCAAGGATGGAAAGAATTACCCGACTCAGATGGCCATACATGGACCAATAAATCCTACTGGATTGACCTCTTCAGGCTCTGCAGATTATAATCAGACAATTGGTCCCTGGCAAAGAATCAGATCAGATTGATTTGGCCCTGCACGTTGGTGGCCAAATCAGGCGCATTTATAAAAAGTGGTGCAAAATACTTACATTAATAAAAGAGTAGAGACACCACACCAAATATATTCAAAAATGTAACCATAGAGTTAAAGGGAGGGTCTCATTGCCCATCCCAGCTTAAGGGGGCATTCTATCAGCTGAAAAAATAAAATTGTGTAGTGAGATCTCCCAAAAATCATAACAAAAGTAAATCAAAAGTACAAAATAATTTATTAGGACATCAGTGGCCTAACGCGTTTTGTGCCTATTGAGGCACTTACTCATAGTCAATGATTTTGTACTTTAAGACACTCTTATTTGGAAACCATACCAAACAAATGGATCTTTTAATTTATGGCCAGCTTTAGGGCTACTATGCATATATAGAGCATCTCAGTGCAGTAGGTGGAGGAACATCTGGATAATGACGTCTCAAACAGAATCAAAGAAGCTGTAGCCAGACGATAACAATTACTCACCTCAAATTTGACAATTTTCATTTATTCTACATATGGTACTTAGCAGATATTGCCCATGGCTACAGACTACACCTAAGATAATCTGAGATAACATTCATTTTTAAAATATCCAACTTTAAAAATATGTATTTTCGCTTTCGGCAGTTAGAGATGACATTTATCATCTGATGCGTAATTATTTGGCAATTGGAAATTACATTTATCATCAGATCGGCAATTACTGTCAGTGTTTTTTAGTGTTAGATTTTGTTTGGTTAAATGAATAACAGATGCTATGGCAGGGAGATGGGGTTTGTGCATAGCAACACTGACATCTAATATTTTATCGGTACCACTCTAGCAAACTCTCAGTGTACTGCACATGCTCATTCTCAAACACAACTGACAGCCACAGTTTTAATCTAATGGAGGGTTTATGCCGATTATTTGTACAAGTGATAATTTCCCAGCAGTAACACACAGACACAGGTCATGTTTTCTTTTCACACTCCCTCCTGTGGAATCTGCACACAGAGAGAAAGTCGTTATGGGAAGAGAAGGAATATCCTTACTGTTTTCAGGGCATGAACGGAGTTGGCATATTTTCCTACTCCCCATTCCCACCTAAATTCCCCCGAACATTCCAATTTTATAAATCCAGAGGGCATAATGTGCTTAGGCTGGTATGATACAACTTTGCCACAACAATATTAATCATCAACTGTTCTCGAAGGCATTTTATGGCCGTTTGGATTATCTCTAATAACCCTTTCTGCAAGTGTGCGCTTGTTCATTGTTATAGGGAAAAAAATAGAAACCACCTGCACATATTTTCCTAATACCAGGAGGCAGCTGTTGGCATTACAGAAGGAAGCATTTGGTATATATGATGCCTTTGCTCAAACAAATGTGTAGGATTCAGGCAGAACACAACATGTAACACCTTCTCAACAGGCATAAGTATTACAAACTAGAAAAATCATCAGTTGTCTCGGTTGTAATTGTCATAAACTGTGCTGCCTTAATACAGGTATGGGATCTGTTATCTGGAAACCTGTTATCCAGAAAGCTCTTACTTACGGAAAGGCTATCTACCATAGACTCAATTATAATCAAATAATTGAAAATGTTAACATCAATTACCTTTTTTGACTGTAGTAATTAAACAGTACATTATACTTGATCCAAAGAAAGATATAATTAATCCATATTGCAAGCAAAAGAGCCGATTTAAGAAAAGATCTGTTATCTGGAAACACCCAGTTCTTAAAGGAACAGTAACACCAAAATATTTAAGGGTTTTAAAGTAATGAAAATATCATGTAGTGTTGCCCTGCACTGGTAAAACGGATCTATTTGCTTCAGAAACACTACTATAGTTCATATAAACAAGCTGCTGTAAAGCAATGGCAGAAATTGAAAAATGACTATATGGCACAGGTAAACTAATGGATAACAGATAACACCATTAGACAGACAGAGCTTAT
>CM044432.1:38626812-38646075 GCA_024363595.1 Xenopus borealis
AACACACCTTGCTAAACTGTGAAGTGATGGATTATTGTACTTGAAGTACCACTGGTTTCCATGCAATTTGGTGCACAGATTACCTAGAAAGTAGAAGGTCTTCAAGTCCCTGAACCAGTTCACACTGAAGGTGAAGGAAGAGTTGTATTATACTGTGAAATTCAGATGGTGCTTCTGCACCTTTTCTATATAACCCAAACTACTTATGTCAAAAAGGGGGGCATGTTTTTATTTTAAAATAGCTTTGAATTGTCCTAGAATATTCAGTTGATGAGCCCTGCTTTGTTCAGATCAACGAGAAAGTTCATTCAAGGCCTGGTGTATGTTATTAATTCAAAGTCCATAAATCACTGCTGGGCAAAGTACTGTGGATTGGAAGCTAAAAAGGGGATTCAAAAGGAAATTTTAGAAAAAATATTGTTTCTGGCTTTGCTTTTTACCTTCCTGTGGCTTCCATAAAATTATTTCTTAAATCTCCATAAGTAAGCAATGCTGTGTGAACAAAACCTTTCAATAATAATTAAACAAGATGGTGCCCAAATTTTACTCATAAATAAAACTTTGCTGTGATATTGAGCCCAAGTCTACAGTATAATTCACTATGAAGCCTAATAGCATAACAAACCAGCATTATAGGGGCTCTTAGGGAAGGACACGAGGAATTATATTCAATGCACCAATATATGAAGAAAGACTTCGGATCATATATTGAGTTGGAAAGTGTTGCATAAGAGCATTAGCAACAAGCAAAAGTGACACAGGAGGAAGATAAGGCCATGGGTAAAAAGGTAGGTTTATGCCTCTTCAAGTAAGCAACTTTAATTTCTTTTTATCAATATAGATTGGTCAGAAGAAAATGATGGAAAAATCTAATAGTAGTTTTGCAACACCTTCAGTTATTTTTGGAATGCCATACTATGTGTTGTTGATACTGGACTATTCACAGTTATTTGAGGGAAGAAGGAGGTATAAGTCTAATTTACAGTCCACATACCATACCATCTCATTAAGGCCCAGCAATGCTAAAATATAGGGGCTGGAGAAGCCATGGGAGGCATTTCAGCTTTTCCTGGTGTTTATGAAACCAGTTTTGAATTTGTTTAGCAATGGGACAGATTTTATTCTGTAATAAGGGAACATCATGAGGACACATACTTGGAACAATGCAGATGCCCTGATATTGGTGGTGTTACAGCCCAACAAAACTGTGGCCCATGCCTTTAAAAATCCCTAAAAATGGTGGAAGATGACTTCTTAGAAAGTATTTTTTTTTCATTGCCCTGCAGTAAGAATTTTACTTACACGTCACTCTGCATATTTGTGCACTGGCAGTTTCCAAATGGGAGTCCATCCACAGATTCCAGTATTTTAAAGGAGAACTAAACCCTTAATGAGAAAAACCCCTACCCCCTACCCTACATAGAGCCCCTCCCTGCTCCCCCCAGCCTAGCTGCTACCCCTGGTAAATGACCATAACTCCTTGATTACCCCTCAGTGTAGATTCAGGGCATCGGAGTTCACGGGTGCCATCTTCATCTCTTCAGTAATCTTCAGAAAGAGAGTCATATATCAGCGCATGCACAGTTGGAGCAATCTTCCGTCTGAAATTCACAGAAATTGCAAAGTGAAGGAAGAACCCCCTGAAGATTGCCTAAATGCCGGAAGATGGCACCTGTGAACTCTGATGCCCTGAATCTGCATTGAGAGGTAAGTAAACAGTTAGGAGCATTTACCAGGTTTAGCAGCTAGGCTGGGGGGAGCAGGGAGGGGGGTCTATGTAGGGTAGTGGGGAAAGGTTTTTTCCATTAAGGGTTTAGTTCTCCTTTAAAGTTCACAACACAAGAAGTGTATGTTGTTGATTTAATTCTATACTATGTCTGTGTTTATCTATCATTGTCAGCATTCTTGTGTCAATTATTTTTCTTTGCCAATGAAATTTGACTGTTTGACATATGTTGTGATGCTTTTTCCAGATTGTTTCCCTTAACACATTGTTTTTTTGTTCTTGTGACAAAACTCCTGTAATTCAGGTTCAACTATTAGGCCTACTGGAACATGTACGTTACCTCATATTGCTATGAAAACTCTCACATCAAAGTACTCATTTTCAAACCTCGTTTCTTACTGACACATACTGCATAATTGGAAATCACCTTAATCTGACTCACTAATCAATCAGCTACTTCACACGTAACATCCATTCCAAGTTCTTTTGTTTTTTTTATAAATACTGTACACAGTACACAGAAACATTTCTCTGTAAGTCCACATACCTCATTGCCTTCTAACTCAAAATAATCAAATTTCATAGAGATTCTGTACTGAGAGGGAGCCACAACCTGCCACACACAGTTTTTGTTTGGAGGGTATTCTTTTGGCCAGGCTGGTGTAGTAATTGTTCCATTGAGTTTCGTTAAAAGACCTCCACAAGCAGCTACAAACACATAAAGAAAAAAGAAAATGTGACGGAAGATACAATACAAGTGCAAGTGAAATACATTAGATTACTTTTACGGATGAGTAACCTATTGTGTCACTGATCAGCATTTCTATATATATATAGATGTATTATTGGTTATCCATTTGCCTTTGTGCTGCTGGATAAGTTATTTTACCTACAGGCCCAAAAGAACTGTGAAGGACAGAACTTACTCTTTAATTTCTTAGTAGAAAAAAGTGAGGCAAATTCTCCAGCAATCTTTTCGACTCCCGTCCAATGAAGTTAATTCGCAAGTAAATGTAGATGAATGAAAGGTAAACGCAGGTCTTTTGCTGCAACTTTCAAGTGCTTTATTAGGAACACGACATGTTTCGAGCTGTGCTCTTTTTCAAGTGGTTACTCTTTAATTTCGGCAAGAATGGCTCTACTTTACTTTAAGGTTAAAACTTGCCGATTGTTTTCTTCTATTATGTTCTCTTGTGAACATATTGGGCTTTACGCTATCCTAAAATGTCCTTATGAATCCAAAATTACAACTAAATGCAGTTTGAAAATCATCTGCCCTACACCTTGAGTACATTATACTTCTTATCCATTTTCTAGTTTAAGTGGATAATGCTGTTTTATAATGACTATCAACATAATTTAAGCTTAGCTTTGGTATGAAAGCTCTTCATCTATTAAAACAAGATGCATGTGCAGATTGATTTTTCATGACCAGTCAAATAGGCGGCATTGTCATTTAACTGGAAACTCCTTGAAATTGGTTTCCTTTGGTTGCTTGCAGCGAGATTCAGAAATGTATAATTATTCCATTTTGAAAATGATTGAGTTAAAGTTGGTTGCTAGATGCCCATCTCTGAAATTCTGGAGTAAAATGTGTTGGCCAAGAAAAGTTCACTGAGTTCCTTTGTGCTACCCAGAATTGTAGGGTAGAAATAATGATATGAGTCAGCATAAGGAGAGCAACCCTTTATGTCCACATGATGCAATTAAAAACAATGCTTGATGTGATATGCAAGTTGTTTTTCATAACATTTGGTTCCCAAAATGTTGGCCTTTAAAACCAGAATTATCCATTTCCACTAATAGTACAAACTGTGCTGCAGGGCCATGGTCATAAAAGATCAACTTGTTTAGAATGAGAATGAGCAGGCACAGCCCATCAGATTATAGTCATTACTTTTCTTCCCACTATAAAAAATACTGCCTAAAAACATATTGACAAAATAACACATGGGGCCTTGCTGTGTATATTTTATTAAATTGCCAATATAAATTGAACTCTAAGAACACTATGGGGCAGATTTACTATTATTCCCTAAAAAAATTTAGATTTTGCTCGATATTCGATTAGCATTCGATTTTCCAATGCTAATCGAATAGTTTTAGGCTACCCTGTTATTCGATCTTCGATCATTCGATGATCGAATAACGATCATTCGAATAAATTATTCGATCGTTCGAATAATTCGTACGATTCGAATGATCGAAGACTTAGATCGTACGAATCCTATTCGATCAGGACTTAGCCTCAGAAGCTTTTGGGAGTGCTCCGATAGGCTTCTATTACAATTCGGTAGGTCCAATCTGGTGAAGTAGGCAATCGAATAATTTTTACATTTGAAGTTCTTCGCTGATCGAAGGATCAAATATTCAATCATTCGAATCTATTCCATCATTCGATCGTTCGCTATTCGATGATCGAATAAGCCTAATTTGCATATTCAACCTATCGAATTAATCCTACAATAAGAATTCTATCGAATTCTATCGAACTTTGATCTATTCACGTGAATTTAGTAAATTGGCCCCTATGTGTACGCAGATTTATAAATATGCCTCATAATTCGTGGCTTGAAAGTCAGTACCAGGATTTTTTGATAAAGGTAAAGTTACTTTAATGTTGGACATGTTTAATTACCTGTATCCAGTTATAATACCTGATAACAAAAATAATACTTGTAACTATAGTAGTAGACCAGTGTACCTTCACAGCTTTTCTTGTCTGGTCCAAGTTCATAGCCAGGATCACAAGAACACTTATAACTTCCCAGGGTGTTCACACAGCGCTGCTCACATCCTCCATTGTCTGGCCTTGCACATTCATCTTCCTCTGTAAGGGACCAAATATATTAGAGGTAAAAACACAAAGGTTTCATTTCTTTCCCCAGATTTGCGTCCAGTTGATTTAGAGCACATGGAGATTAAAGGAGTCAAGAGAAAACAAATGGCAATATTATGTCTGTGGATTATGTGAAAAGGAACATTAATATTGACCAGCCGTATGAAATCCCATTCAGGGTCATATGAAGGATACTTTGGCAACAGCAGTTTTAGATGTTCATTGCTCTAATTACATGTTTTAGAACAGATTAAAAGAATCTGTAAATCCAAGGTTATTTTCAATCATTATCACACGTTAAGATGTAGTCTACCACCCACATGAACAGAAAAATATATTAATCACTGCATGACATGATTTATCTTGAGAGGAAAAATAACACCTAGAAAGATTTGTTTTTATACAGTACTTGTATACAAGACAGGTAAACATTTTCACACATGCTAATGACAATACTGTTTTCATTCTGCCAATGCATTAAAATGAAGTGAAAAGGGCAAAAAAAAAAAAACCAGACTGAAAGAATTTGCTTATATTCTGAAATGCATGAATCGTTTACCTTTCAGAAAGTTAGCGGCAAACCCTGCCTTGTTGACTGTCCCGTCAGAAACAAATTTCATCCACAGGGTGTTAGAGGTAGATCGGATGTCCTCTGGTTTATCATAACCACAAAAGTGGCCAATCAGAGGACTGTTTTCATTGCTCCCGTCTCTCACTTCCAGGTAATCATAAGCACAGTTGTCATGGCGCTCTATCTATATACATATATATATACAAAATATACAAGTAAGCAATAGATCTGAAAGAAGAACAAAGTATAAAATATAGGAGCCCTGGAGAAGCCTCCATTCCATCTCCTGAACCACAGTGGTGTCCCCATTACAGCCCTATTTTCTTAAATGTTCCCAAAATGCAGAGTAGCACTAGAAAATAATGTGCATCAGAATAGAAACAGTAAAAATAGGTCACAAAAATGAACTCTTTTCTTTAATATAACCTTTGGCCGGGCTATTGGCACTAGTAGGTGTCTAATTCAATTGCACTACAGATATAAGCCGCACAGCCAGTTGCAAGGGAAGACTATATTTCTTGTCAGCAAAAACTTTTTTAAGCAATATAAACTCTAGGGATGCACCGAATCCACTATTTTGGATTCGGCCGAACCCCCGAATCCTTCCCGAAAGATTCGGCCGAATACCGAACCTAATCCGAACCCTAATTTGCATATGCAAATTATGGGTGGGAAGGGGAAAACATTTTTTTCTTCCTTGTTTTGTGCCAAAAAGTCACGTTATTTAGCTCCCTGGCCCTAATTTGCATATGCAAATTAGGATTCGGATTCGGTTCGGCCAGGCAGAAGGATTCGGCCGAATCCGAATCCTGCTAATAAAGGCCGAATCCTGGCCGAATCCCGAACCGAATCCTGGATTCGGTGCATCCCTAATAAACACATGTTATTTCCCCCCCGTCAAATACTAGAACAGCATTTATTTTTTTTAAATTACAAACAGATTTAGAAATAAAAAGTTCTGCTATTGGGGATGCTTTAAAGCAACCTGGTGAAATAGGATTCTGCTGAAAAGAAGCTATTGTCTGTGCTTTAAACATTTAATTCAAATGTCTCCGATAAAAATTTAATCCATTTAATCCTCTTGAAAATGCATGCAAGAGAAATAGTTCAGCCCCATGCAAAATAAAGATCTTATGGTTAGCTGTTCAATGGGAAATTGTTCACTCAAACAGGATAAGAATTAACTGAAAACAATATAATTTAGCCCGAAATGGTAAAGGTCATAGCAAGAGCATTACCTCAAATGCCTGAAACGTTAAACCGACATTGTAATGTTCTGCCACTGTTATTTTCCACACGCATTCCTTCAGCGGTCGGTAATCATCTGGATAATTAGGAGACTGGATCTGGCCAGCGTCTTTATGGATCTCACCTCCACAAATTGCTGATGAAGTAAACAAAATAAATATCTGCATATTAGGTGAATATTAAAGCAATATCAGCAAAGCTCTATTTGTGGATGTTTAATAATGCACCTATGGTCAATGTTAAGCCAACAAATAAGGCTTGTTTTAATATGTGTTCTGCCAAAAGCTGCACTTAAAATAAAAATTAAATATATTTTTCTAGCAGATTAGCCATTTCTGTAGTATTTGTCATAAGTAATGCCCATCACTGCAACTGCAATAGAATAGTGGCAGAAATGCCAATAGTCTTCTTTAAATAAAATAACATCTGGATAATAAACAAATCTCCCAGCATCAGCAAATCATTAACCATCATTTTTCATTGTCTATGCAGATACCAGGTACAGGGAAACACACTATGATCAATATAAAAGGTTTAATAAACATTGAAAACTACATTGAAAGGCATTTTATGTTGAATAAAAGGGTTTTTGCCACCCCATTAAAAATTTCAGCCAATACATGAAGCCAAAAAGTTCATTTATCATAATGTTCTTAGATCTTAGAGGTTTTGGTTTTTCGATTTCTCATACAACTGAATATAGCTATGAACTTTCAGCAAGTTTCAGAATTGCTAAAGGACTGTGGAATTATATTCATAAAATGTTATTTTTCCATCATTCTCTTCCCTGGTTAAACCTCAAACAGTTATTATGTAAATTAAATATAAATGGGACTAATCACCTCTCATTTTTATTGGCAGACACTTTGATGCTTGACATTAGTAAAGTGCCACTTGGGATTTTCTTCCCTGTATGTATGTGACAAATTCTGTATGTATTCAGTGTATACCTCGATATTTATAGGAAATGTGTGAATATCTGCCTATAATTGGGGAACATTATTTCATGAAGGAACAAAGCATTCAGTTTCAAACATGCATTACAAATCCACCCGTCAGTTAAAGCATGTCTCCATATAAATGAGAAAGCGAAGGTTTGACTGACAATGGAAGGTGTTCGTGCTGATGATGTGTATTGGCAGTTCTTACACTTCAGGCTAATTTGTGGAATACGCAAGAACAATGCCCACACAAACGCATCCACATTGCTTTACATAAAAAGCTTTCCCTGTTGAGAAATTCTAGATCACCTTTAAAAAGCATATTTTAAAGATGAGTTGCTTTAGTAGAATAAAGATAAACCTAAACCTTGCTCAGTGCATAACACGGCTTCCTATTATGCAGTAATGGATACAAGCACAACAATGTTGCAGGATCACATGAGCAAGATGTTGCTGTGGGAGCCCAGTAGGGTTCTTTCTAATTATACAGCTGCACTGTGTACCTGAAAGTAATATCATTTAGTTTTGAATCAGGTATAAAAAAAAACTAGAAGCTATTGGGCACAGCAGCTTTAACATGGTCAACATTCTTTATAGTTAAACACTTGCCCTTGATAGATGGATTTAGAAACCCACAGAGGAACTTACCTTCATACACTGCTGCAAAGCCTTTCCCTACCCAGTTGCTGCTGCTGCGGAACTCTATCCACATTCTGCTGTCTGTGCTCGTAAGGAAATCTGGGAGTTTGTCACCACAGAACCTACCTGTAAATATGAACAAGTAAGTATTCTTGCTTCCAGGAACAATTTGCCCCCAAAATAACAAAATGATGCCAAGTAAAGTCAAGTTCATTGGCGTTTGTACAAGGGTATATACAGTAGAAAAGAGTTTTGTGGTAGTAGGTACAACAGTATACAACCTATACAGTATATCAGTGATTTTCAACCTTGTGCCTCCAGCTGTTAAGGAACTACAAGCCCCACAATGCAATGAAGGAGTCTGACAGCCACAGTCAGGCAAATGCATTGTGGGACTTGTAGTTTCTTAACAGCTGGAGGCACAAGGTTGAAAATCACTGCAGTATACAACCCTTACAGAAGTGTGTGACAATACAGAAGATAAAAGACTGCTCATACCTTGTATAATCTTTATATCTTTTATTTCCAACTACATCACTGAAGGTGTTTGACTACTAAATTCATGTGCATAACAGATTGTAAATCACACCAACCTAAATATTGTTTGTGTTGGTTCTAGTACAGGGATTATATAAATAAGGAAATACATGTAAAGTAACGTGTGGGTGATCACAAGTCAAGAGAGACCAGGCCAAGCAATATCTCTTTAACAAAATGTACATAGAAAGGACTAAAGTACTTAGCTTGAACAAATATCAAAAGATTGGTTTATGATTCTGAGCAGAGATTATTAAGTCAAGAACACATTTGTGTATTACTATATACATTGCTTAATGCTGTGACATGAAAGAGATTACACTAGTGAAAACAACCTCATAAAGAGAGAATAACTCACAGATGCAAAGCACATGCTTCCTAAGCTACTCATGCCCACCACCTGCCTTCTCACCATGCCTATAGCTATAACTCAAATCCTCCTTTATATCTCAATGTGCACTCATGGATTAAATATATATATACATATATATATATATATATATATATATATATATACACACACACACACTAACTGCAGCCAGAGAAAGCACTAACACATGGGGGATTTTATGGCAATATTGCTCGATCATTTTTCTAGGCTGAAGTTAAAATCTAGCATCCCTGTGTCAGAATTTCAAAAGAAACTTTAACAAGCAACTGATAGTTGCAGCACATTCTGATGGGATCATTGCATGAAAAATGGAAGTAGAACAACATTAGAGCAATGTTCAGTACCAAGCAGAGGTGATTTTTTCCAGTAGCCATCTCTAACTTCGATATAGTCGTACCAGCACAGGCTGCTTTTGTAAAGGTCCATTGTGGAGAAGTTTAGGACAATCTGGAAATAAAACACACACAACGTCACTTATTTTGGATGTACATTTATTGAAATAAAAAGAAAGGTATGTATACAAGATTTGTGCAGGTTTTTTTTTTCAGGGGGGGGGTGTCTAAGAAAGATTAGAAAAAGACAATATAGCTCTGTGAAACCATGCAATCACTCTGCCATTCTGCCTAGCTAGTTTGTGTCATGGGCTTCACTAGAACCCATTGTAAAGCTTTTATTGCTGATCAACGAACATGACAGCTCTTTAATGCAATTAAACACAAAATCTGCAAAATGCCGCTTTATGTGCAAATAACCTATGCCTATGAGATTTATTGAAAGTGTTTAAATTTTAACATAAATAAACATTTCAAAATGAAGCAGTGTGAGCTAGGCATTATGCTTGATTTGATAACACACCTTATGGCTCACACCTCTTCAAATTAAGAATTCCATTTTTTTATACCAGCACATTGAAAAAATTACACAAATGACATCCAGAATCCAACAGAAACCAACAAACAAGATAACCCTTTGCCTTCACTAAGAAGTAGGGATGCCCCAAATCCAGGATTCGGTTTAGGATTTGGCCAGGATCCAACCTTTTTCAGCAGGATGTGGCCAAATCCTTCCTATATCGTCTGGCCGAACCAAATCCTAATTTGCATATGCAAATTAGGGGTTGGATGGAACTCACATAACTTTTTGTCACAAAACAAGGAAGTAAAAATGTTTTCCCCTTCCCACCCCTAATTTGCATATCCAAATTAGGATTCAGGTTCGGTATCTTTCATGAAGGTTTTGGGGGTTTGGCTGAATCCAAAATAGTGGTTTTGCCACTGCATATATCAGGGGTGTCCAAACTGCGGCCCAGGATGTATATGAATGTGGCCCAGCTTGAAAGGCTTGGTTCCTGAAGAAACTTCATGCTGCAAAGGATATAGGAGTAGGCAGGAGGGGGGACTCTGCCCATTGCCCAGTTAGTAGCAGTAATTATAATAATAAGTCTATTTAATATCCAGGTGTCCCATATTCCAGTGTATAGCTCCATCTGGTTATCCAATTGGTATTATAGTTCTTTTCAGTGCATTTTCTTCACTTTTCAAATCAAACATGTTTGTGTATTTCATATGTCGCCCCAGGCAAAATTTTTCTTTTTCCAGTGTGGCCCAGGGAAGCCAAAAGGTTGGACATCCCTGGCATATATGCCAAATCCTAAACCGAATCCTGGATTTGGGGCATCCCTACTTCTTATTGAAGGGAAATGGGTTATCTTGTTCGTTGGTTTCTGTTGTATTCTGGATGTTATTCGTGTAATTTTTGTAATGTGCTGGTATAAAAAAGTGGAATTCTTAATTTGAATATATATATTCCAAAAAAAAAAATCATTTCTAATATATTGATACATACTATATTTTTAAAATACTGTGTGGTTCCAATTGTAACACATATACATGCAAAAAATGCTTATGCTATGCTTATGCATAAAATATTAGCTTGTCTGGGGCTAATATTCACTAGTAGAGTTACCTGACATATAACTTCAGCCTGATTATATAGTCATAAACACAAGCACAAAAAATTATCAAATGTGCATATAACCATTTCTGCTACAATTTGGATGTACCATGTTGCCTTTTTGTCCTCATTCACAAAATAAAGTAAGGGGTTACATTTACCCTTTACAGTCAGACTGTTGCACCTCAACTCTGTACTGAGCTCAGCTGCCAGACAAATAGTGCTTTTGTTCTCCCACAGCCCACGTCTTATCTCACATGTTTAATTCCATCTGTATCTTTCAAATGTAGAACTGCAACCCCCATGCTGCCTGTCAGCCTGCTAAATGAAAAGGATAAAAGCTTCTGCACATTCTTGACACCTAAATATTAGTAAGGCCCCAGAAGCATCACCTGAGCCAAATTAAAAACTGCATTTATTAGGCAAGGGGAGTAATTGTAAATATTGTTTAGAGTATACTGAATGTGAGTGATAAAGGACTAAATTAGCAACTACTTGGCAAAAAAAAAAATAAGCACATCAGAATTGCACATCAGAATTTCATCCTTCTTATACTCTTAAGTTTGCGAACAGGCCCATTTAAAGCAGAATTTCTATGTGAACTTTACAGGATAATGATTGTCTATTTCAGCCAAACTGCTTTCACTCTGTCCATGTGTAACCAGTTTTTAAATAGGGTTAGCTAGAAGCAGCTTGCAGCCCATTGAAACATTAGAAATAGCATAATTCTAGATCAAACTGCACCCAAAAACATTCAACCAAAAGCAAAAGAACAAATGATAAAAGCAACAGGATACTGACAGGCCACACAAATCAGTCAGAATTATTAGACCATGAGGTAAGTGAATAGCTTCTATTTTCTCTAGCAAGTTTTGCATTAGAAAGAGTTTTTTGGTTCCTTCTAATCCCACCCTTGATGGTTCTTTTGCTCTGCCTCCTCAAAAGCCCCGTTCCAATATCTTGCACTGATGAGTTCCCAAACACTAGACAGCTGCTTTCCAGTTTGGATTTAGGGCTGAACCACACAGTAGCTATGACCTATTAAGGTGTATCCTCGATGTTATACCAGCAGTTATGGATATATACGTGATATGTGTAACGGAGGCAAATATTTCCTGTGCAGTACCCAATGTTAACCCTTGAAGTACTATGGACCTTTTTGTGTGGGGTAACCCTTGAGTGGAGCACACTAGGCAGAGAGTTGTAGTTTAATCACATTCTCTTTATTTGCCACGGCCCTCAGCAGAACAGCAGCACATTCACAGGGCTCAATCTTTAAGCCTTTTGCAGAACATTGCCTGTAACCACACACTGCCTGGCAGACACATGCTTACACACACCCCTCCTGGGCCCTGTCTGGCTCCATCCGGATCTAGCCTTTCCTCTTAAACCCTGGCTGACTGGGAACATTACGTCCACTCACTCTTAGTTAGGACATAGTGGCCCATGCTAGTAACCTCTCTAACTTCCTAGAACATAATATTACACCATTAGGCCTCACACTACCTTGGCTAAGTACCTCTTGCAGGAGATGACTCTACTGCTGCCAAACCCTCTACTCAACTTGCTTCCCATGACACATCTCTAATATCACTTCCTAAAACCTTCCCTTATATAACTTACTATTCTCCTCACATTGGGGACTTTCCCTCACATCTAAATGCTGTGTGTAGCATGAGGCAAGAGAATACATTTAGAAGAAGCCTTTTGCCTGAATTAGACCCTACACTCCCTATAACTGGGGTTTTTTTTTGCTCAATTATAGACCATGAACCACATGATGTGCTATGAGGATTTCCTTACAAAAATCCCACTGCTGACCTACTCCTGTAGTAGGTTTAGTTTTCTTCTAAAATACTATCCATACCTTTAACAAAGACACAACTACAAGATGTCCTAAATTCTGCCAACTATACAATGCCACATATGGGAGAGTAAAGATTCTCAGTGAAAAGCAATTGTATTGTTCATGTGCAGTTTCAAAAAACAGAATTATTGGAATTTTAAACAACTTAAAAACATTAAATGGGAGAACAAAGGCTAATTAATAAGGATTTTTTGCTTTTTGCATTACTCAGTGGCGTAATTACCAGGGGTGCAATTGCACCAGGGCCTTCATCCCCTTGGGGCTCATCGGAGCCACAAAAATGGTTATGGCAGGCTGTTATCTAGGGGGATATTTTACAGCACATATGCCATCAACACTCCAGCATGGGATTTATAGAGGTAAGGGCCAGACAGGGGGGCCCAGGTGCCCATCCTGTACGCCCACTAGGGAGTAGTTACGCCACTGATATTACTCAAGTGCTGTACTAGTAATCAATGTGGTTCTAAAACAGTGAGAAATAGATAAGAAATTAGCTACCAGCATTGCACTACCTTTTCTCCAGGGGTTACAGAAATCCTCCATATGCAGTGAGTATAGGAAGGGTAACCATTTGGAAATCCTGGTGATGAGAAATTCCCTGTAGATTCTTGCAAAGTTTCTCCACAAGCTGAAATGTACAAATACACCTTTTTTGAATATAACTGTAGACCCCACATGGGGCTTTTGCAGTATGTTTGTCCTGTAGAAGGTTATGCTTGTTGATTTGTTAGATATGGGAAGAACAGTATGTCCCCATGTTCTTGGTGTGCCGTGTTATAATTTACTGTTAAGCTTTACAGTGCCCTTGTTTTCTAGTTTCTTGTTATATGATTTTTTCCAGAGTGAATTTTCCCCTGTATTATTTCAAAATACAGTTATTGTGTTTGTTTATTTGATTGATAAATCTTGGTTGGATTAATTTGATTGATTAATCTTGGTAATTTTTAAAAATCAGTTAACAGAAGATGAACTGATAGTTCAGTTCAATGTTGCACTTTTCCCATTTTAATGATTTTTTTTTTTTTTTTTTAACTTAAATTATGGAAAAACTAGATGCTCCAAGCCTTCCAGATATAGTATTTATTTAGAAAGCTGTTCCTGAATTACAGGTATGGGACCTGTTATATAGAAAGCCCATAACCAGGGTAATACTGTAGATCTTTTCATAATTTGGATCTTCATACTTTAAATCTACTAGAAAATCATGTAAATATTAAGTAAACCCATTAGGTTGATTTTGCCTCCAATAAGGATTAATATATCTAAGTTTGGATGAAATAAAAGGTACTGTTTTATAAGAGAGAAAAGGGAAAATATTTTTAAAATTTGGATTATTTGGATAATAATACCTGCATAATCATATAAGTTTTACCCCTAAGTCTGATTGACAGGCAGAGAACCGAGATGACAAAATTCTTGGTTCATGTCTATTTCTAAGGGAACAGTTGGTGTATATTCCTTCCCTGCTACATATCATGGATTAACATATTTTTAAAAATAGCAAAATAACATTATCATCTTTTTTTCATCCTATAGTACTTCCATATGCAAACCAGAATTTTAGCTGGAATAAAACACTGACTACAGATATATTGTTGGCACATTATTTCTCAGCCAAGGTTCCTATGTTTATTAAAAGCACTAAGTGTAAATTTGAATCATATAACCTCCCTGTTTATTTGGAATGGAATTAAAGTTGCTCACATAATTTATTTTGGAGGCCAACCAAAATTCCAGCATTGCAACGTATAATTTTTATCTGTAAAAGTTGATGGATTTAGATAATCGGTATGTACGTGTAGAATCAAGTTTCTTCTCCATACGCACAAAAGAGTGAAATAAAGCTGATAAGTAAAGTGTTACTCAGTGTAATCAGAATTTGGAAAGCCATGTTCATCTGGCTGACTTTACTGAGGCGCATTGCCTGCAGACAATCCCCAATCATTACCTTTTGAACTTAGGCAGTGAAACGCGCAAGCTATTGAGCATTTGATAATCAGTTTGTCCTGGGGAGATGTAAAAAAATATAGGGGTACGGTACCTGGACATCTATAGAGTTTTCTGGCTTGTGCGATGTCTCCCTTACTTAGTCGAGTTCGTTGGCCAATAGGGGGTCTTAAACCATTTTCGTCACGGGAAGGAAGAATGGTATCCAGAAACATACCCCTAAAATGTTAAACACATACAATGGATCATCAGTTCTATCTACAAATCATGTATATAAAAGGATGATTTAGAGCTTTAAAATGATAACAGGAGAAAACAAAAAGCAGAGATTTAGCTATAGATGAGTTCAGTAATGCACACTCATATTAAAAGAAATACAAACACACATCAAGAGCAATAAACATTCAGATAAAGAAAGGCACATGCACATTCATAAGAAATTGCAGTAACATTTCATATTTGGAAAAAAATATAACTTTATGTTTCCAAAATGCATTTACATTTTATAGTCCCTTCAAAATTCTCGAAAATGTAAAGGTTCCATCTTGACCATGAAAGGTCAAATCCACCATGGTCATTCATTAGTTAAAAAAAATGACAGTTGGTGATTGCTCTTTCAGTGTTGTCGGAATACAAGCAGCAATTATATGCTGGATCTAATATTAATGACTAAGACTCTGTAGGTGACATACTAAATTTAGCATCATTTTAATTTTTTATTTTACCTTAGGGTTCTTTGGTGTGTTTTAATTACCACATATAATAACCTGTTGCATCATGCTCGTTTTTTTATTAGGGTCTTGTGAGAGAATGATATCCAAGATTTATAGCTAGCAAGATAATAATAATTAATGTGCAAAAATCAGCAAAAAAAAATTGTGATAGAATTTCTATTATTCCGATGGAGATGCCCAAAATAAAGATTCTTTAACAGTTAATACTTCTTGGGGAAAATGCCAGTGTCTTTATCAAAAATAGCTTTATCTATGGGACTGCATACATTGACTAATGCTGTCCAATAAATCAATTGTGATATATTAACATTCCTTAATACATGTGAGATAACAAGATAATGTACGCTGAATTCATCATTAAAATATCACACATGCAATGCATTACTACATTATTAACAGCAAATCAATAGATCAGGGGAAAAATCTATAGAATTCTAGTTTAGGACTGACTAATGTATATGGCTTTTCAGTTGATGCGGATATACAAGCAGCAGAAAGAAGATGCTGTGTAATTTCAGTTATGGCATCCGTTATTCAGATAAGAAAGCCTAAGCTCCACAGTCAAATAATTTTACATTTTAAAAATTGTCTACATTTTAAAAGATTTTCTTTTTCTCTGTTATAATAAAACAGTGTACTTGATCCCAAACTAAAAACTAAGAAGTGAATGCACTTCTTCTGGTTCCATTTTCAGAAAGTTGTACTCTTGTCCTGTAGGTTTAATAAAACTGAATTAAAATAAGATGTAACTTTCAGAAAAAAGAATATATTCAAGTGTATTCAGGCAAACAATCGCACTAGCTGTTTCTCCAGAAAGCTGTCCTGTCTCTCAAACTTCTGCAGTCTATAAATCGATAAATATTGTTCGTTCTAAACAAACTGTTGAAGGTCATGATTGACATCAGATTTAAATAACAAGCCAAAATCTAATTTAAGGAAAAGATAAGCAAAGTGTTCCAAAGAAATGTCAATTTTGTATGAATCATAGCAACTGGTAATAAGCATATCATTTCCATCAGAGGTTTACAATCATCTACATCACAATCACAGACCTGACCTCATTGTTTCAATTTATTTCAATCATCCCTCAATTTAAAAAGCCATGGATAATATATTCTATTTATGTGGGTGTCAATTTCTTAATGGCTCAGTTTTATATATCATGCAACAAATTGAAGCTTGATTGGTAAACAGCATTAGTGCATTGGAAAATGTATTCAGAGTGATGCTAGTACAGGGCTTACTTTGTGATTGGATACCTTTAAATTTATCATACTATACCTACATATAGAGGTCTTCATGCAACCATATGAACTATTTTGAGTCTGGAGTGTGTATAAAGCAAGCACAGTGTATTATAACCTGCAATCTGTTGTGCAGCTATCTTTCTACGACAGCTACTTATTTATTCATGCTACATGTCATTACCCTGGAAACCACAAATATATAAATGTTTCTAAACAACTTGCCCTTTTTCATGACTATTATCTACTAGGCAGCCAATTGACACAAAACCAAATCTTAGCATATCATATGCACTATATAGTCTGCCCAATAATTGCAAATTATTCCTAAAAGCTGTAAAGGGAAACACTCTTTGAACTACATTACAAAAAAAAAGATTCCATAGTAAACCACTGAATAATTTATGGAGACGTATTATTTATAGCAAAATCCTTCACTTAATACCTGAGTGAAGCTACAGCTAAGTTTCATAACTGTGCTTGTTTTTAAGGAGAAGAATTTGTACTGCGCTGTAGAATGTGCCAGAAAATAATATCACTGATAAGAAAAATGAATTAAAAGTCAAAAATTATAACCTGAGATTCCAACCTTGAGAAGGTGTTCCTTGCATAGTGCATGATGCTGTCAAAATCATAGGATTCCCCCAGTGAATGCACTTCTCCTGGTTCCATTTTCAGAAAGTTGTATTCTTGTCCTGTAGGTTTAATAAAACTGACAATTAAAATAAGATGTAACTTTATATAAAAGAATATATTCATGTGTATTCAGGCAAACAATCACCCTAGCTGTTTCTCCTAAAAGCTGTCCTGTCTCTCAAACTTCTGCTGTCTATGGATGCAAACCATTGACTGGAGGGACATATCTTCAAATCAACAAGTTTTACAGAACATAAAGAACAGGAAGACAGTACTCACAGAGCTGGTAGTGTCCAAGAAACTATAGTGGGTATTTACTTTTTATTTTTATTATTGAGGCACTTTAGCTGTTATTACACAGTGGACATTTTCTATAATATAAAATATGCAATGTACACAAAAGGAATTATACTTTTTTTTTTAATTATACAGTCAGCATATTTACCTGGTTGAATGTTTTCTCTGATTATGGTCACATGGTCATCTCTGTCGGGTCGAGTGTGTTCATGCCAAAAGCCAATCACGTGGCCTAGCTCATGGACAACTATGCCAAATTTATCACAGTTTTTGCCAATTGATATTGCTTGAGGACCATTTCCTCTTCGTCCCACATATGAACAGCAACTGTTAAAATATATGAACAGTAAGGCAACGCCAAGTGAAAGTCTATGGTTTTCATTTACTAAGCAATTAGTAAATCAGCAATGGACGGCCTAATAACACAGTTTTAGGTGGTTATTTATTAAAGGATAAATTTATGTGATTTTTTTTTTTACTCTAATAAGTTTGAATATACTCATAAATCGAATGGGAGGTTGACTACCATTGACTTGTCAAGGAACTCAGCAGGTTTTAGTTGGTGAATATTTGAATTAGAACTGTTTCCATGGTCGAGTTGTGATAAATCTCACACTAATTTACGTTTGAGTTTGTCCTTTAAAAAAGAATTTGTGAGTTTGGACACAACAAAATTAAAAAAATTCAAATTTACCATGCAACCCTTAATGAATTTGCCCATTAATGTTCATGCTCCATTTAGATCAGTGATCCTCAACTAGTAGCTTGTGAGCAACATGTTGCTCCAAAATCCCTTGGATGTTGCTCCCAGTGGCTTCAAAGCAGGTGCTTATTTTTGAATTCCAGGCTTGGAGGTTTTAGTTGCATAAAAAACAGGTGTACTGCTAAGCAGAGCCAAAATGTAGGCTGACAATACACATAGGGGATACCTAATAGCCAATCACAGCTCTTATTTGGCACCCCAGGGACATTTTTCATGGTCGTGTTGCTCCTCAACTCCTTTTATTTCTGAATGTCGCTCATGGGTTCAAAAGGTTGTGGATCCCTGATTTACACATTTCTAGACTTCTAATATTTCTCAAGGGTCATCATCAGAAACCAAATTTGACATACTGACCAGAACTAAATATTGGTTTTCGGGGACACCTCCAGGAACATTTTTCCTGTTAGTGTTGCTCCCCAACTCCTTTTATATCTGAATGTTGCTCATGGGTTCAAAAGGTTGGGGATCCCTGATTTATACATTTCTAGGCTTCTGATATTTTTCAAGGGTCATCATTAGAAACCCAATTTGACATACTGACCAGAACTAAATATTGGTTTTTGGGGACATGCTGAAAGCAGTGTTCCTTCAGTGGCTGTCACTAACATTTTACTAACATAGCACAGCCCTTTATAAATGACTGCATCAATCTAATGTTCAAACCACTCATGACACAAAAGATTCCAATGCGAAATATAGTACATCATCCTCTGGATTGACATTAAGATGGCTGCGTTTGTTTCCATAGCTATCATGGTGGAGGATTAACAAGTTCTATACTACAATTACAGCCTCTTCTTCTGACAAGTATGAAATTAGAGGCAGTTTAATAGCTTTTTAGCATAGAAAGTAAATGTTGGATCAATTTATGTGGGTTACTAGACCTGGGTCAGATTTTTCACCATTTATTACATTGCCCCACATGATTTT
>CM044432.1:38652665-38663697 GCA_024363595.1 Xenopus borealis
TTTCCTTTAAACCACTTTCATTGTTTGGTGTTACTGTTCCTTTAATAGTTCCTGTGTATGATTTTGTAAAACAAATATCTAGCAGAGGGGTTTTTTTTGCAGCGGCATGTTTCCCTTCAAATAGTATGAATCCCAATGAAATAACTGGGCCTTTTATGAGTGATATTTGTAAACACTTTTAAAAGCCAATACATGCACAGAAAGTGTTATTGCTGTGCATACTATTAGCTACAAAAGCTTGTGTATATGTAACATTTAGTAAAATATGTGTAGAGATAATTACAAAAATATACATACATATATTTGTAATATTAACAGGACAAATGTAAGGGGAATATTGAACGTTGTCCATAAACCAACTATGAGGATTATCTGGCAGGTCACCCCCCCCACCCAGGCAATTGGTTTCATCAGTACATGGACCTTTGACATGATTGAACCAGAAGTTGATCTGCCAAATCAATTGTCCTCAGGGGGGAAATAACACATGTACAATAATCAATGTTTTCTTTAATCTCCGAGCTCATGTATGTCGTTTTTGAAAGAAACATAAACAATGTGGAGAGCACAGTAAATGTTTATTTGAGCAAGTCATTACTTGTAGAGGATGACCCAACAAATCCAAAGGAGATTCCCCCCAAAACCTTAACTGATCCCATTCCATACAACTTAGCACTCAGTGCCATAAAACCCTGCACACATGCAGAATTTGAGTTTCAGTGCCATGTAAAACATTTTACAAATGAATTTGTATCATGAAAGGTAATACAAATTTGAAGATTACAATATTTTAAAGCTTGACTGGTCTTAAAGAGAGCAAAGAAAAAAATGTTGCCTCTGTTTTACAAGCCATTCCATGTTCACAAGGATGTTATGTTGAGTGCTTTCGGTGCAGGTTTTTTAAGGTCACACATGCGCTGTTAATTGAGAAATCAGAGACATCATTCTTGAAAGCTTGCCTACTGAAACTTAGTAAATCCATTAAAAGAAAAAGCAATACAGTGCATTACACATTCAATCAGCACCAAGGGTAAACACATATATTCTCCCTTCTTGAAAACATATATTAACACACAGGATGAAGAGTGGCTATGCATGCATATGTATGTTCTGGTAACCAGTCCCATAGAACAGTGATCCCCACCTAGTGACTTGTGTTGCTCACCAACCCCTGGGATGTTTATCCCAGTTGCCTCAGAAGAGGTGCTTCATTTTGAATTTCTGGTTTGGATGCAAGTGTTGGTTGCATACCACCCATGAACATTTTTTGGGACTGCCTTCAAGGCTGTCCAGCTGTTTCCATATACTCATTGTCTTTTGTTATCTAAACAAAACTCCCACCTGCTGGGTTAATTAATGCATTGGATAATATATATTCATGACCTGTCCACAAAAGTCCTAACAAAAAACTGCATGCATTTTTAAATAAAAATGTCATACTGTCCAGTAATGGTGCAGTGGCATATTTATTAGAATTCAAAATTGCATTTTCCCCACGATTTGAGAAAACTGTGGAAAAAGGAATGAGATTTCCAAATTAATTACAACTGAGTTTTAAAAACTCAAATATTTAAGTGGGAATGTATCAATTATACAGTATATAATAATTTTGAGACTTTACAGCCACGTTGAAAAGGGGGAAAATTCAGATCTTGCCACAATTACCCATTTTTCATGATTCATTGATGAATGAAGGGGGGAAATAACAGCCTTGATTTTTTTCACAATTACAATCTATAATAAAATCTAAATATTTAATAAATCAGCTCCTTGTGTAAATGCATTTTAGGCATTTTCCTTTCTTTCTGTGACCCTTTCATAATGGATTTATTACTGTTCATAAAAATAGAACTCACAGAAAATTAATGGGTTGTACTTTATTAAAAAAAAAATATTTATATATATAAATCATTAGCTGAGATCGATCCAATTTGAAGGATTTTACTTCCCCACTATTCCCATGGTCGAATTTCGAATTTTTTTTTAATTCGAAATTCGACCATTAGAAAATCTGCCCCTTAATACATGATCAAACTAGCTACCTACTTCTAAGGCAGGGGTCCCCAACTTTTTTTGCTTGTGAGCCAATATTAAATTTAAAAAAGAGTTGGAGAGCAACACAAGCATGAAAAAGTCCATGTGGATGTCCAATAAGAGCTCTGATTGGCTTTTTGGTAACCCCTATATGGACTGGCAGCCTACAGGAGAGAATGTTTGGCAGGACATCTGTTTTTATACAACCAAAACTTGCCTCTAAGCCTGGAATTCAAAAATAAGCACCTGCTTTGAGGCCACTGGGAGCAACATCCAAGGGGTTGGAGAGCGACATGTTGCTCGCGAGCTACTGGTTGGGGATCACTGTTCTAAGGTATGTCTCTGGCAAATGTAACATTTTGAGCAATATGTAAAAGAATAAGCATGTGGGAGTGGGAATGTATAGTACATGGAAAATATGGGAGTGAAACTAAAGTTAAAAAAAATGCATTAATGACTGACATTATTTGTCATGCAGCATGAATTTTCCTTAGTTCAAGCCAGAAAAACAAAAGCTCAAAAACACTGGGATTTTTAGCATTATTGGCATTACTCGGTTTGTTAGCATTACCGAATAGCTGTCATACTTTAGAATGTGTTCTATGTTTAGCATGCATGCAAAGAAAATTCTCACTATGAAAACATTTTTATAGTGCTCTGTATATGTTATTCTTGTTGTGAAATGACTGTGCCACCATGGATTTACTCTGGAGTTATGACAGGCTTCCAGTGCTTTCACCTAGAAATAACAGTGCACTCCTGTCCACAGATTTCCATAATAAAAAAAGTTGCCCATATATGTTCAGATTTTGTCAGGGTGTTTGGTGGATCTTAACCATATTGCCCAAGTGGCTAGGCATTGGTGTCCCTGTTTCCCTGTTTCACATTCCCCATTTTAGCCAAATTTTGGTATTCAATATAGTATAAAACAGTTGGGTGTAAGTACAAGTTGTACATACATGTGAACAATCTGAACTAATCAAACCAAATGGGAATCAATTGGTGACAGTGCATCCAGTTTTCAGGCTATTGCTCTGTTTTTTAATTAAAGACAAACTTTTTTTGATGTTGGGGGAGAACAAATGACCCAACAATACGGAGACATGGTTTACTTTGGTCCAGCAATGTCTGACTCTAGGGAAAGGGACCATAGGTGAGGAAAGGGTTTTTTTTCAGAAAGGATTTCTGTCATTGTTGCATTTTATAATGTTTATAAAAGGATAAAAGTATATTATAAGTCACAGAGGTGTTCCATAACCATATAGAAGCATGAAGCAGAAGATATGGAACACCTTCATTTTAATACCCTTATATTTTTCCCATATGAATTAATCATTAAAATAAACTATATATAATTTAAATATAAACAATAGTCATAATTATAAAGTCGGATTATTTGGCTTAGAATAAACATACTTATTGAATATTGACGGACATGAACATAACAAATATTATTCTGGTCTATTAAAAACTGTGTGTGTGTGTGCAAATTTGTTTTCCATTCTTATTACATATTCTGTGCGCTTGGCAAGATATGCATAAAATGTTTCTCCCTGAAACTCACATGTAAGTCCAAGTCTTATCCAAGAAAAGAAAGATCTGCACATAGGCAGGGTCGGACTGGACAATTGGGGGCCAAAATTTTGGGGCACATAATTGTTTTGCTCTGGGTGCTGGCAGATTGGGGGAGCAGGTCTGGGTGAGCGGGGGACCCATGAGGGCCGGGACCCACCAGGGTTTTTCCAGCCCAGTCTGACACTGCACACAGGACTTACAAAGATTCGAGGTGCAATGGCCTTTGGCACGTTATATTACCCTCTACTTTAGTGAACCTATTACAAAGTATTCTTTAACATTATTTATATAATACAGGTAAAGGACCTGTTATCCAGAATGTTTGGGATCTAGGGTTTTCCGGACAATGGATCTTTCTATAATTTGGATCTTAATACCTTTAGTCTACTAGAAAATCATATAAACATAAAATAAACCCAATAGGCTGGAGGAAATCCTTTTTTACAAATGTGGACTATTTCATTATAATGGAGTCTATGGGAGAAGGACATTCTATAATTCAGATTTTTCTGAATAATGGGAGAAGGGATCCCAAAGGGAACCTAAAGATATATTATATATTAACCGTCTCCTGGCATTTCAAAAACAAGCCACTTGATAAAAGGTGCTTCCTACCTGTGGTGTGTCCCAGTTTTTCATTTGAGTGTTGAGTCAAGTCAATCGTCCTGTCAATGTGAAACATTTTTAAATCTTCTTCATCTAAGGCAATATCTCCCAAAAAGACAACTGTAGAAGAATAAAAATGACAAAGATTAAGATTTACAGTTTTTCCTTAGTATTTTTTCTTAATAACATTCAACTAAGCATTCTCTTTATTCTGGTGTGCAGTCCTAATATATATATATTACATATATATATATATATATAATTGCCACAGCCACCCAAGTAATTCACACAAGCCAACCAAGTTCTGTATTTATAGAAGTGTCTGATAGTGAAAAAGTGACATTCCTGGCATTCTTAGACAATGTTCACATGGTCGAAAACCTAATTAAAAGTTCCCTAAGTATGTAAAAATACATCTATTAAAATCTCAATCCAAATGACAATACAGACTTTTATTTCACATTCTTGCCTTATGCCACATGTTGGACATGATTTTGAATATCCATCAGGATTTGGTTACATTATTCAAACAAAAATTCTTGGAGCCAATCGTAAGACTCTTCATGATGTAGTTGTTTGCGTGAAATAGTATATTTAGTATATTTTTCCTTTTCTTAAAAAAATGCATTTCAACTATGTCTACAAAAATGCTAAGTTAAAGGAGATGCAAAGCCTAAAAAAATATTTTCTGTTACATGAAAATTTTGATTTTTAAAATGAATAATTAATTTAAGATTTTAATGCCTCCATAATATTTCAGTTCTATGTTGCATGTATAGTTTTAATACAATTAAATATCAAGAAAGAACGTAATAACTGTACAACTAAATATCAAGCAATAACATTGTTTATGGGCTTAAAAACTCAAATGTGTTAGTTTACAAACTTCTCGAATTTTTTTCCTAGGGCAACTCCCACTGATTTCTACATGACCTCGATGCCCATATATAATTTGAATTTCAAACAAACTCAAAAAAATTCAGGATCTGCACCTTAATAAAGACCACTAAAGTATATACATGCTGCATAAATTATGAAATGTGGAAAATTCTATAGTATAGTACTTCCTGAGGTCATCAATCATAACTGGAGATAAGTGGAAACCAATGTACCCCTGTAGTTTTTATTCCATGTATTTTAAAAATGTCAGAGAGAAATAGCAAAAGGGATCAATGTTAGTCAACACCCAACATATACTACAATATTCAGTGTACAAATTATTCAACTGAATTTGTTTCAGCCTCTCAATACTCATATACAACTAATTTGCCCTCAAAAGTCATAACTATATTCATAAGGAGGAATCAACTACTACAAGAGAATGATAGCATAGAATATTTTGTCTTAAACATTCAATACATGCTTATTGCCAACTGTTCTTGTAAATCATAGGGGTAGACTTTTCCATTAAATAGACAAAGTAGACAATGATAGAATTTGACCACAGGTTTAGCCACAGACTTGAGAAGACTATACTTTGGAAACATGCCTTTTGGCAATGTGAGTTAGATGTATGTTTTCCACAGATAAAGTAACTTACAAAACCTAATAGGAGACAGGGAAAGAATAATTCAAGAAAGCAGTTCATACAAAGCAGCTCTAATCTCTCTGGCAATTGAAATTGGTTCTACCATCTGATCCAACTGCAGCCACATGGCTTTTTAGCCACACACACCATCTTAGCAGAACCCTGGAAATAATAATAAATAATAATAATAATATAAATTAACTTCAGTATAGGTTGAAAAAAGAACACAGTGGGGCTCATTTATAAATATTGGGGCAAATGTGCACCTAGGCAGTAACCCATGACAACCAATTAGACGATTGCTTTATAAATTCAGTGTTTATAAAAGAGCCCCAGTAATTTATAACCTAGTGAGCCAGTTACACAGATGCCATTCTCAGTAGGATATATAAATACACTACAAAGTATCTATTCACATTCCCATCGGAAGAGCACCATCAAATTATAAATAGAAACTAAGACAAAATTGATTAGGTTTCTGAAGAGCAGGCTAAACAAGACCCAGGGCTGTAGTTAGGCCGTCTGGGACTGCAGCTGTTTCCATGAGAAAACATTTAATTAATATTTTCTTCATATAGAAACAGTAAAAAGTACAGAGAAACATTAAATAGATAAGAATACACACAAAGGTAATCCAAAATTATGAGAAAACATTTTAGCAACAAAAAAGCAATATTCTACATATAGGGTTATAGTTTTAAAGGGCCACGATGTCTTCATTTTTCTGTCACTATTGATATGTGGTTCCTGCACAGTATTGTCAACTTTTTTTCATGTGTGGCTCTAGATAAGAGTGTAACAACAGGAACAACAATACACACTGTAAACTGCCTGGGTGTTTCAGCTAGGGATGCATTGAATCCACTAAATTGGGATTTGGCCAGACCCCGAATCCTACATGAATACCAATCAGAATTTGAATCCTAGTTTGCAGTTGCAAATCAGGCCAAGGAAGAGGAAAAGAGAACTTGGTGTGTAGAGTGTGATTAAAAATTAATTTGTACTTCTTTGTTTGTGTGATGGCAAGTCACCTGATTTTAAGGAATCAGATTTGGTTCGGCCAGGCACAAGGATTTGTCTGAATTCCGTTGAAAAAGGCTGAATCCTGGATTCGGCGCATCCCTAGTTTTAACCCATTTGTTTAGGGGTCAAGCCTCCCATTGTTCATGTTCCTTTCCTCTTTGCACCTGCCTAAAGGAAAAATGAAGAGCTGAATGTGAATGTATTTTGTGTATTTCCTAGTTTTTGTAACGGTGATGGCCAAATCCAACCCATTTCACTTTGCCAAAAACTTGCAAAACAGCATAAAATTAATCAAACGTAATGGGCGTCAAATTGCATAACTATTTTTTTTCAATATCCATTATAGTCTATAGTGTATTTTCTCAGCGAAACAAGAGTTTAAAGGGCAAGGAAAGTGTAAAATAGAATAAGGTTAGAAATGCTGTATTTTGTATACTAAACATAAACATGAACTTACTGCACCACAAGCCTAATCAAACAAATGATTTATGCTTTCAAAGTTGGTCACAGGGGGTCACCAACTTGTTATACATCTTTGCAAGACTAGACTACATACACATGCTCAGTGTGGTATGGGCTTCTTAGGGATCGTCATAAATGATCAAAAAACAAAGTTGCTTGAATTCTGCATGGCTGGAAAGTAAGGCAGGGGCTCCCCCTGCTGTTCATGTTATTGTTTCCCTGCCAGAAGTTAGGGACCATCTGACAATTCCTATCCAAAGCAGTAAATGAAGGGAGAATTTCACTGCATACAGTCGGGTTTCTTATAAAAACGGTACACATTTTTTAATTAAAGTATATTGGAGATAGATTTCTTTTTCATGAAAGAAAGTAAAAAATGGGATTTTATTTGTTGCCTTTCCTTGCCCTTTAAGTTTCCATATTCCTGGCTTTCCACACACAACTTTCTTTCTCAGCCATAGATGTCTTGTAATATGTATAGAGTTCTTAAAATGTATTCGTTTAGTTAAAGAAACTTATAGGAGGAAAGACCTAGTACAATTTTAAAGTCCTGGGTTGCACAAATGAGTTTTGCATTTTATATTTTGTTAAAAGGGATTATTACTTATTTTGATAATAACATTTCTCTTCCAGACATTCTTAAGAAGTTAAACAATATTTTTCCAACAATATTAAATAATTTTCAAATACAAATAAGAGCATTTGCACATGCAACATCATTTGTAATAGGCAAGAAATGACTGTAGAAGAATGTTGGCTTAGCAAGTTAATTACCTTTAATAATTCTAGCACAAAATATTTAGAGGAAACTGCCTTTCTATTCTATTGTGGGAAAGAAAAGCCAAGTCTAAAGAATTTTTGTCCAAAGCACTTGTGCTGATGTCTGTTTGGGGAGCCCCACATAGCTGCACACTCCATCATGAATTCACTGGAAGGTAATAAATGCATTGCACATTTCCAGAGTACAATTGATTTTTAAGTCTTGCCACAAAACTGTTAAATTAAAATCATTGTGATGATTTATAGGACCATAGCCTAAAGAATGCACTCCAAAACTCAGTCAATAATCTTGTCAATATTAAATTCTCTAGAAATGCAATAAGAAGCCTGTATTGTAATCAGTCTGTAATTACTGTCTAAAAACTTCTTGCTAACTTCTAGGCTGTCTTTTTTTCGGCAGATTCGTTTTACATGAATATATTCACCAGATGAAAAATAGGCAGTTTTCTAAAATTACCAGTAGAAGACTTTCCAGGTGTAAAGAGATTACAATTAATTCATAACCTATAATGAAGTTTTAAATGTGATCATTCAGATTGTATGGAGAAAATGCCAGCAGCACACTGAAAATTTGAAGTAGTGTAAGGTTTATTAAACGCCAAAACATACAAAACATAAACGGCAAGAAGCTTTATAAAGGGTCTAGGTGGCCTGAAACATTGCCTTTTTCTGTATGTTTTGGGATTAAATAAACTACTTCAAATTTTCAGTCTGCTGCTTGCATTTTCTTCATACAATTTTTGACCTTTGAAGGAGGCGTAGGTCTCCCATTACAACACCAGAAAAGGTATACACTCAGGGGTGTGAGCTATATGCTTTTGTTTTTGCAATTCAGAATATGTAGGTCTCAGATAGTTTGGCTGCCAGGTTTTTAAAGGGATCCTGGCATGGGAAAAAAACTTTTTTTCAAACTGCATCAGTTAATAGTGCTGTTCCAGAAAGTGCATTGCAATCCATTTCTCAAAAGAGCAAACAGATTTTATTATATTTCATTTTGAAATCTGACATGGGGCTAGACATTTTGTCAATTTCCCAGCTGCCCCGAGTCATGTGACTTGTGCTCTGATAAACTTTAATCACTCTTTAATGCTGTATTGTAAGTTGGAGTGATAATACCCCCTCCCTTTCCCCCACCCAGCAGCCTAACAATAGAACAATGGGAAGGTAACCAGATAACAGCTCCCTAACACAAGATAACAGCTGCCTGGTAGATCTAAGAACAGGACTCAATAGTAAAAACCCATGTCCCACTGCGTACTATTCAGTTACATTGAGAAGGAAAAACAACAGCCTGCCAGAAAGAAGTTCCCTCCTGAAGTGCTGGCACATGTCACATGACCAGGGGCAGCTGGGAAATTGACAAAATGGCTAGCCCCATGTCAGATTTCAAAACTGAATATAAAAAAAAATCTTTTGAGAAATGAATTTCAGTGCAGAAGTCTACTAGAGCAGCACTATTTAAAAATCAGCCCTGTAGCATCACCTTATATAAAGAGCAAACCTAATTTTCTGATTGATTTGGTACAACCCCTAAGCTTAGCTTCTCAACAGCTGCTCAAACCACACTGAGCATGTGTGTGTCACTGACGCTCCTAACAAATTCCAACATGGGAAACTCCTGTGACTACTTTGGAGGGCTGGATCATTACTACTATACAGTATATAGAGATGCTGCACCTTTAGGCTGGATCAATAAGATCAGTATATAAAATTTTACATTTCAAGCTAAATTAATTTTAACGGTTTAGTTCTCCTTTTGTATGGCTAAGGAGTGCTTACTTTCCATCTGGTTTTAACAAAAAATATATATGTAGCTTAGATTTGCTATAAAATATTTCTTTTTTGCTAATTAAACATGTAAATGTAGAAAAATTTCTGTGGCTGACTTTATCTAAAACTGTAGTATAAAGTGCAGATCACCCCAAAGGATTTCAGTTCAACACCACTTCAAATCCACTCATCAATATGACATATGAGTCTGAATGACATCATATCCCTAATGCTAAACATCATTTTCAGCACCATCTACTGCTGCAGTTGCACTGTCATTTTTCTTCTGTAAGTCTTCCCTTATTTCTATAAGTATTTGTGCATGCAAATATAAATTGGCACCTGTAACATATCTGGATTTTGGCAGAAGTTATTTTATAAACTCATTTTCACTTTATTACCTCACCATTAAAGTAGACTGTATCTGTATCATATTAGCTACTCATAACAAATCCCTGGGGGTTTGGATTTTTTTTTGCATGTGTTTTTGATAAGGTTGGCAATCATTTATCTTAATAAGTTACCCAGCTGCAGTTTTTTTAAATATTTATTGGCATCCACTCTAATATCAGACATCTCAAGACAAAGAAGTAAAGTAAGTAAAGTTCTATATTCAGTTCCATGAGAAAAATGTATCTGTGATTTATTTAATATACATAATATATATAATGTATATGGGGGAACCTAGAATTGAATAAGAGATATATTTTTCTCATCAAATTGAATCTGACTCAGAGTTGGATACTCCAAAAAAGTCATCCATTTCCCCATCATATTTTTTTTGCACAAGAATATTTTCAAAAACTTGAATGATTAGTATTATTAAGCATATTTTTTTAAAAGTCGAATTATGCTGGTTGGGCTTTTGTCATAAAAAAATTTAAACTTTTTCAGGATTTATTATTCAACAAAACTGGACAAATATGAAAATGCACCAAGTAAAACCTGTCAAAGTCATGTAGAAGACTGGAAGATTTTTCATGCCTTCACGATCTTCTAAGGTTTCAAGCATTTTTGGTTTTTGTACAACATTCTGAAAAAATCATGGTTTTCGAGCAACAAAATTGAATTCAAATTATCGCACAATTTTGTTGCAATCTTTCTCACACTTGCTTTTTTTCAGTGAGATTTTTACTAAATCAAGGGCATTCATAGTTGGGAGTTTAGGCAATTTTTTTTTTAATAATAATGATAACAGAGTTTTCATAAATACCACCCCCCAAAAAACTTCAGCATCCAAAAGTCTTGTGAATT
>CM044432.1:38671369-38702339 GCA_024363595.1 Xenopus borealis
AAAAACCCTCGACAATTCGACCCTTAGTAAATCTGCCCCTTAGTGCTATTAGAAAATCAAATAGGGAACTTGCTAGCAGTAACTGTATTTATACTTGCACTCAACCAATCATATTTAACCTGATCGAGCAAACTAACCTTTCACATTCACAACTGTCCAAACATTATGCCCAATGGGTTAAAGAATTATCAGAGCTTCAGGATATGCTAAGAATAAGAGTGTACCAAGGGCATGTAAACTTCATATTTGTATATTTCCTCTTCTTAACTTCCCTTCTTCATCAGATAATGGTACTCAAATCAAATAAAGCCACTAATGTTTGTGTATACTTGAACTGCAACTTTCGCTCTGCAGTAATGTATGAACGTAGCATATACTGCCACATGCAAAGCCTATATTTTATTTGCATTATTACCCCTCAGACTTCAGTAGACATGTTGGATATTGTCGGGATTCTAGGAAGGAAAATCTGCTAATGTTGTACTTTTCTTAGGGAATACAAGAAGGCATGTTAGAAACCTTGGACTATACAAACGCTACGGGGATTTGGCACTGCAGTCAGTTTGCCGAGCTAGACAGTACAGCTTGCCCTTATTAAGGTTAAATAGGATTACTTAAACTTGTCAGCTCTTTTATATTGTATTGGATTGTATAAATATATTTGTAAAACGCTGATAAGGAGCTGCAGCGCTGTACAGTGCATAAAAGTACAATATATAAAAGTATACATGGGGGAGACAGACCACATAAATATATACGGAATCATAGGACAAAGAGCTTAAGTGCTATGTAGTAAGAGACATAGGCCCAAATTCACTAAAGCGCGAAGCGTCTAACACTAGCGCTAATTTGCCAGTGTGACATCATTTCGCAACTTTGCAAATTCACTAACACCGACTCTGGCGAATTTTCGCTAGTGATGTAGATAGACTTGCGCAACTTCGCACCCTTACGCCAGGCAAAGTTGCGCACTGACGAAGGATCGTATTTACACAACTTTATTTATTTTATTAAAGGTTTCCTGGGCTTGTGTAGTGGAATGTAGTGGCTATAACATATACTTCTATTACACGCTTAAGTTCTCGCTGTATGCAAATTAGGCATCGCTAGCGTAACTGCGCTTTGCCTGGCTAAGTAACACTAGAGCAACTACGCTACCGTTCGCCGACCTGAGCATAACTTCGCACTTTAGTGAATTTTCAGAACTTAGTGAATTTGCCCCCTAGTGGGAAGGAGGTCCCTGTCCCGTAGAGCTTACAGTCTAAGTGGATGGGTGGCTAATATACAGGTACAAATTGTAGATGAAAAAGTGCACATAATAATGCATAGTCAGTAGGCACAAACTAGGCTTAAGTTTTAGTCCTCTAAAAGGTAGGCTCTTAAGTTTTCCTTGAAAAGATTGAGAGAGGATTCCTTATGGAGGAATTCAGGGATGGAATTCCAGAGGTAAGGAGCTGCAAGATAAAAGGGTTTGAGAGGAGAGGTGGCAGTGGATGTGGATGGTGTGAAGAGAAGGTGGCTCTGAGAAGAGCGGAGAAGACGACCAGGTACAAATAGCGAGACAAGAGAAGAGATGTAGTGAGAAGCAGAGGAGTGAAGGGCTTTGAATGTTAGAAGAAGGATATGCTATCCTTTGCTTAACTGGCAGCCACACTAAGGATTTTAGTTTGGGTTGAGTTAAGCAGATTCTCTTTTAGTAGAGAGCAGAAGGATCCTGGTAGCAGAATTTAAGATTGATTGAAGGAAATATAGATGGGAGTCAGGAAGACCAGTTAGGAGGAGATTGCAGTAGTCTAAAGGTGGCCATACACAGGCCGATCAAAGCTGCCGACAGACTGAGTCGGCAGTTTATCAGCCCGTGAGTAGGGCCCTCCGACGGGCTTCCCCGATCGATATCTGGCCGAAAGTCGGCCAGATGTCAAGCGGATCACGCCAACATCTTTGCGTTGATTCGGTCCCGCGATCCGACCACCCATATGCTCGTCATTCTGATCCGATCATTGGGCCCTAGGGCCCACAATCGGATTAGCCCGATATCTTACTCCTCAAGGTGGGCATATTGGAGAGAGGCGGCTTACAGTTTAGTGGGCGCGAGACACGGGGAAGCAATTCAGGGAGATTAGTCGCCAGGTGACTCATCTACCTGAATCTTCCCGTGTGGTCTAACCCTTAACGGGATAAGATGAGGGCATGGATTAGTGTTTTGGCTGTTGTTTGTGAAAGAAGCTGGTGTATCTTGGCTATACATAAAGGTAATAAGTGTGTTTGTGTGGTATTTAGACAATAAATACTGTATTTTGGATGACTTTTCTTGGTCTGCAAAACAATTACTGCAAGCATTAATCCAGTAGTCGATATACCAGCATCCTATGGAAGCCACCTTTCAGCTTTTTATGTAAAGTGGGAGGGTTCCAAACACTAATCCACCATGGGGCTCTATGGTATAAATGTGCTGCTGTGTAATATGTTGGGGCTCTATAAATACATGTCAATAATAATAATATATCACAATTACTGGGGGCTCTATAATGCTCAAGGTAAAGATGCAAGAGAAGCCTTTTGTGAATCTGGCATATACCCCACATTAACTGCGCCATCTGTATTTCATTTTTATCATTTGATATCAGCAAAAGAAGCCGTTTGATTTTATGAACATTGATAGTTAAATAAAATAAAGCCAATTTATAAATAAGTTGTTTTTCTCTTTAAATTGCATAATTATACATCTGGCCCAAATATTCTTGCATTATAAACATAGTTTCAAAAGCTAAAAAAATAGAAAAGCATTTATATTAAGCTGTCCTTTGAAACAACTCATATGATTTATTTTAATTAATGTATGAAGACATTCGTAAACAAAATCTAAAGTAATCAATTGTATTTAGTTTGACAGTTCTCAACATACCCTTATCTTATTCCGTTTGCCTTATCTGAGTACAGATCGTAAATGTAAATCCAGTAGGATAAGGATTTCACAGCACCTCCTTTAATGTAAATCAGTTGTGGGGTATAATAGTTTATCTACACAATTTACATACAATGAAATGATTTGCACACTAGACATTTTAGCTGCATCCTTGAAGCTGTACTACATGTATAGTAGTTGAATTTAAATCAACAGTAGGACTAAAGCTGGACAAAAAGGCAAAAATATAGTTGAAAATTTAGATTTTTTTTTGTATGATTTTTGGACAGTGTGTGGATTGTCACAACATTTTTACGTTTTAAGGCAGGGATCTGCAACCTTTGCTCTCCAGCTGTTAAGGAACTACAAGTCCCACAATGCATATGCCTTTATGAATCATGACAGACTCCTTCATTGCATTGTGGGACTTGTAGTTCCTTAACAGCTGGATTGCCAAGGTTGCAGATCCCTGTTTTAAGGTAACCATACAGGGTCCGATAAAAGCAACCGACTCAGCTTATGACCAATATGTGTCCGAAAATAGTCCAGATATCAATATTTCAATCAGACAGACAAGGGACATTTTGGCGTGTTGATGTGGACCTTAAAAGGTTTTTTTCACCTTCCTTTTTCAGATCATTTGGTTATCAGATAGTTAACCAGAAATAAAGATTTTTTTCAATTGCTTTCTATTTTCAATCTGTGACCATTTTTCTAAAATTAATTTTTCCCGAAATAGGAAATATGATTTAAAATGTTATATAGGATTAAAATGGAGTTTATGGAGATGACCTTCATGTGATCTGAAGCTTTATAGAGAATGGGTTTCTGTATAATGGATTTCAAACCACTTGGTGAAAAAGTAGAAATCCTTGCAGAGTTTGAAAGCCTTGCCTTGACATTCCAGCCAAAGGTAGGAAAATCTTTATTTTTAAAACCAATATGTTAAATTTCTGCATTTTTTGACACATCAGACTCAGCTCTTGCTCAAAATTTTGGGGTCCACAAGAACATGAAGGATACAAAGCTAAACAGCTTTTTATCTGTATAGAAGAAGCTTTCAGACTCAATTCAAGCTGGAAAGCTGCATGCTTTCAATACCATTTGTCAGATGGCAAATAGTGTATATCTGTGAGATACAAGTCACGGGGAATCTTGCAAATAAACGTAGCACAGGTAATCAGATTAATTAAATATATTAAGCAAATTAAAAAGTCAACAAGAGTTTACTTTACTTTCTTGTGATTAAGTTAGTGAGCAAGTGAGTGAGCGAGTGAGTACTTGTTTTTCCTTATGTCCACATGTGTTTCATAGAGGTGCTCCAGTTTCATTCAAAAACTTACGAAAGGTTTATTGGCTTCTATTAACCATAGTGTTCTGTGAATTTATAGAACTTAGTTTGTAAGCTCCACTGGGGCAGAGACCTGTGAATGATAAACATTTTTTGCAAATATGTTGTTGCTGTAAAAACCAATAATATTAATAATTATATAATAATAATAATAATAATAATAAAGAGATCCATGGATAGTGGATTAAGTCTCTGCTGGTCTGGGTGTCTAGGTGCTGCATGGGTACATACCAGCATACAGAGTGAAAATTCAGAGACAATTCTCAAAACATCCCTAAATAGTGTTTTAATGGGTAATATTTATTGTCTGCTGTGCCACGCTGTACTTTGCTATTGGGCCTGTTTCATGTTATATGAACTTGTCAGTATTTGTACTTGTCAAATCCATTTTTTTGACATCTGCTTCATGCAAACCAAATGATTTTCTGGTGTACTGGGCTAGAAAAAAAAGGATATTTAGAAACTGAAAAGGTCATTAGTAACTCAAAGCTAATTTGGAAAGAATCCTTCATAATGTACCCAAATGTTACACCCTGGTAGCTAATTGTTGTGTCAGGTAGGTAGGCACCCAGGGGCAGGATGTCATGGCTGGAAAGTTTGTTACAAGTTGCTGCTTGAGAATTAATTAAATGGAATGTATTAATTAAATGTATATTGTAGTTGTATCATCTATAATTAAAAAATATGCCTCTTTCTCTCATGGTTAGTATGTATGTGGTAGTGTTCTGCTGTTTCTATAGGTCCATCATTCCAAAGTTACTTGAGGGTAAGGCCACACGGGAAGATTTCGGGGAGATTTGTCACCTGGCGACTAATCGCCGTGACTAATCTCCCCGAATGGCTTGCTAGTATCTTGCACCCGCAAGCGCTAAAGTCGCCGGCACCTATTCACACATGAGGCAATTTTGAGCGACTTTGAAAATCACGTGTGAATAGGCGCAGGCGACTTTAGTGCAAGATACTAGCAAGCCATTTGGGGAGACTAGCAAGCCATTTGGGGAGATATCTCCCCGAAATCTTCCCGTGTGGCCTTACCCTTACTAGTCTGTTAGCACAGCAGGCGGCCATTGGCCGGGCCATGCACTTCCCAGGCTATTCCATTGTCACTTCATGTTCAGTGAGGATTGGACAGGGTACCCATCAGGTTATCTTCATTGTCTCTTTGATAAGTGCAGGGTTAGATAAGGGTAAAGAAAACACCTTAGTAATAAACTGATAAATACCTCTAAAATGTAATTTGTAATTAATTAGCAAAGCAACAAAAGAAACTAATTATTTGCTTTAACAAAGTTGCACTTGTTTAGGAAGCCAATTACATTCCTAGTAAGGGGTTTGTTTCTAGAGGATTTGTAATATTTGTGTTTTCTTAATCCAGGAGGGGCTCTCTGCTTAAGTGACATAGCTGTAAAAACACATTGCAAATCTTTCATGGAAAATATAAACATTCCAATGAAACCTCCTTTCTTGTAACCCTCTACTTTTATTTTTACTAAATTTCGATAAAACAGATGTGGATGTATAATCAACATGTGCTATGTATTATTTGCATTGAATTATACAGAATTAAAAGCTAGAAAACTTTCTGCTATGCAGGTCTCTCTACTCCCTACAGTTTTGTTTTCAGTCAATAATGCAGTTGAAGCTAGTACTTATTATTTTGTCACTTGTAGTGCTACAAAAAATATTAATCTATGGCAGGCACTCTAATGTACAAGCTTTATAATAAATTTAGTTAGCTATGGGTACATTAAGCCCAAGAAAAACCCACATACAAGGCCAAACAGTGAACTAAATATTCTATATAGGGCCTGCACACCACATAAACAGACCATGTGGTATTTGAAAAATATATATATATATATATTTTTTTTTTTTTAAATCACAAAAGAATCAGTTTGCTCATATATACAAGATAGGGCAAACAATGGCAGTAAGCATTTACAATTTAGATATACATACCACTCAAATATGGTAACAATTAGTCAATCAGAAAACGGAAGGAGATACACTTGCCCCAGAATAAGAATCACCCCAATGTTTTGGCTAAATGCCTTTCTCAAGGAGAATTCTGACCTTTGTGTTGCTCCAACAGCTATAAATACTGCACCCTAATAGTGTGTACAAAGTTTGTCTCTGTTTTTGCGCACTGAGATGAATCCTGATTTGTGATGTACTTCCGCACACTTGCTTAATTAGTAAAATCAGTTCTCAACTGTTTTAAATCTGTGGGTCCTGGTGCATGTACCCTAACTGTCCGCCTTCCAATCCTCTTACAAATATTGATTGAAGAACAGTAACACAAATCATTTATGTAGGTAAAACACTGGCAGGACCTGGATAAGCTTATCCGGGGACTCTCCATCCGACTGCATGACGTGGCTCTCTATTCTACCTTGGAACGCAAGCGCCAATGCACTTTGTAGTTTTATCTGCCTGGGAGTAAAAATCCCAAAAGTCTTACGAGACGCCATGCATTCTGACTGCTGCAGTCATTTTAGGGGTTTCCAAGCTTAAAGCAAAATTTAATCCTGATAATGCTTTTATTAAAATACATTAAAGCAACATAAGATCAAGGGTGCCAAAGCATGCAAAACTGACCAATGAGCCATTGCTCTAAAGTTGGCCATACATGTGCCAACCACATTCCGTCTCTGCATGATCTGCACACTGATCAAATGGACAGAGAATGTATGAAGGGCCACAAACTGTATGGTACATAAACCATTAGTGAAAAGGAGCTGTGGATCATTGCTTCCTCATCTATCATTGAACCAGTGACTAGTCAATTTGATGCTTCAGCGCCTTTTCTAAGCTCCCTGATCCATTGTTATTCAGTTCCATGGATACTTGCGGAATAGGACAGATTAGCATGTTGTCTCATACTATATATCATTGGTACAAGTATGGCCATCTTTAGGCTTTAGATAATTTAAAGAAACAACTGAAATCATAATCCACTTTCCATAATGAAATCAGCTTCATCTTTCATCCAACAGAATAAGTCCTTCTGTTTATATTGCATTGACAGGCAATCGTGGAATGTTAGTTTTCTATCTAGATTTTGAGACTATAACAAGAATCCCCGTTTCTTTCATTTATAAATTTTATTACATTTTATAAATACCTCATTACTCAAAAGACGCCGCTGTTATGACTATTTATTTTTTACTTTTCTTGCTATCACAGCACTCGCAAAAGAAAGGCCTTTATTAATTTTTTAAAAGCAGAATTGCACCCATGCTAACTTTACACTTCTGATCTGATACATTCTGCACAACAAACTGTACATATTTATTTTAAAGGGAAACATGCATTGCTTTTGGTTTATACCTATAGATTATAAGTCTTGTTTTGTATAATACACATAGCACAGTGCTTAATGAATGTTTTATTAGTCATAGCCCAAGTGGAACCTTTACAGTCTCATTCCCTATCATACACAAACACACACAAACACTTGGGTCAGTGATACCAGAAGATAAACAGGGATTTAGACCACCTAGGTTTTCTGAGATGTGACAAGCTGCAGCATTCAAAATGACCTTCCCTGGCTGACATTCTCATGGCAGATGCTTGCTTGCAGGGAGCAGAGTGTTCCCAAGAATATTGACACCTGATACCAAACTGGTATATTGAGCTGTATTGTCTAGTTTTTTGTTTTAGGATGCTTGCGTTAAACATTGGAGTAATTTTTGTCCAATTATAAATTTGAAAAAATTATCTAATGTTTTATGAAGATTACTGTAAAAAAGTAGGTCAATAAGACCATTTCTGGTGATTTGGTGCCTACAATATTCAGTAGCATAGTGGTTTGCAATTGCCTTAAAGGGGTACGGGTTTTTTTTTTTTCAAAATGCATCAGTTAATAGTGCTGTTCCAGTAGACTTCTGCACCGAAATCCATTTCTCAAAAGAGCAAACAGATTTTTTTATATTTGATTTTGAAATCTGACATGGGGCTAGACATATTGTCAATTTCCCAGCTGCCCCAAGTCATGTGACTTGTGCTCTGCTAAACTTCAATCACTCTTTACTGCTTTACTGCAAGTTGGAGTGATATCACCCCCTCCCTCCCCCACCCAGCAGCCTAACAACAGAACAATGGGAAGGTAACCAGATAGCTGCTCCCTAACAGAAGATAACAGCTGACTGGTAGATCTAAGAACAGCACTCAATAGTAAAACTCCACTGCATATTATTCAGTTACATTGAGAAGGAAAAACAACAGCCTGCCAGAAAGCAGTTCCCTCCTAAAGTGCTGGCACAAGTCCATGACCAGGGGCAGCTGGGAAATGACAAAATGGCTAGCCCCACGTCAGATTTCAAAACTGAATATAAAAAAATCTGTTTGCTCTTTTGAGAAATGGATTTCAGAGCAGAAGTCTACTTGAGCAGCACTATTAACTGATGCATTTTGAAAAAAACATGTTTTCCCATGACTGTATCCCTTTAATGGGTAATAGCCTATTTCTAAGCAACAATCATCTAACATACTCCTTTCCCTAACTAACACAATTCATGACACAATCATTAAAATAAAAACAATTTAAGGCATTTTGGTATAATGGCATATTTTGGCAACTTTTCAATTATTTTTTTTTTTACATTATCATGTTCTTCCAGCTTGCAATACGGGGGTCACTGACCCCAGCAGCCAAAAACTATTGCTCTCTAAGGCAACAATTATATAATGATTGTTACTTTTATTAATTTCTATTCAGGTGCGTTCTATTCGGGTACGCTATAGCCTGATACCCATGGGTCAAGACGGGTTCTGGATGACTTCTGCTCACCTTTTGCAGGCCATACTTCTGCCTGCTCTCCCCGCCCATGACCTTACACGGCACCTTACACGACCTATAGGCACACGCCTGCACCAACCCTTTTGTAACATCATCAACGGGGCAGGTAGCAAGGTCTATAAATAGAGAAAATAGGAAAAGCTGGGTTGGGCGGGGAAGGTTGAGGTTTTCTTGACCCGCAGTGCTCTATCATTCTGAAAGACACTATCATTCTGAAAGATCAAGATATGATACTGCTTTTAAAATGATTTCTTAAAATAAAAAAAGTTAAGCCAATAGATTACTACAACCTTATATGATGACAACTGAATTATACTTGTGGTTATGGGGCCATCCCATACTATCAAATCGCTTAATAACTGACCCTTCTATAGCCAGCTTTACAATCATCTTAATTAGGGAAAAAAAAGACTACATGTGTTAGAATGTCTGTGTCTGCCAACTATGATAGATGCAGCTGTGATATTGCAAAGGTGTAAATAGCAGGATTTATGGAATGGCAGATTGTGAAGAGTGAATCAGAGGTCATAGAATACTAGAGCACGAGTTACACAGAATAAGCATAGCAATGTGACCACAAGAACAGGTTTCTACTTGTATTCAAAGACCTCTAGAATGTTTATCATACAGGGACAGAGTAATGAAGACACAAAATGTGCACTCAATTATATGTGTAAGAAAGATGGACTGTGGAAGTGTACTGTAACTCAAATCCATGATGCTTTATAATGTCAGATACCTCAGTGTACAACAAACCAATCATTTTGATGGAATTCAGGAAAATGTTCTTTCTTTACGCAACACACAAACAAGGTTATGGATCACGTGGGTCATGAGCAAAAAAAGTGCGTTCCGCTAAAACTGCTGTTTTGTTCAATAGCACTGTCCTTACATTGCTCATGGCACCCCTTTAGCCGTTTACTGCAAATAGAATAACCCTCTTAGTGACTTTACTAGGCCTGAAAGGACCCTTTCCAAGAAGATAAGATCTGTTTTCCTGTAATTGGCTTTTCTAGCCACCCATTTAAATCTCCTGTCTGTTGGCCACCACTAAGTTGCTTAACATGGTTCATGACGCTTGACAATGCTTCCCTACGTCTACTGAAACATCAATACAATACAATACAGCTTGTATGGATACTAGGTCCCTTCCTGCACCAGAAGGTGCTGACACAAGGCGACACAAGGAAAGCCATTTTATTGTACTTGACCAAAATCCACTGGTGTAAAAAAGCAAAGATTAGATTTTTTCACACAATAAGCCTTAACAGAAAAGGATTATGTCCATTAAAATAACCACCATTACAAAACATAATTTTTTTATTTACTTTACTTAAAATCACAAATCTTCCTTTTATTTTATGCAAGCTACATGTATGGGATCTGTTATCCAAAAACCCGTTATCCAGTATGATCACAATCATGGAAAGGCCATCTCCCATAGACTCCATTATAATCAAATAATCCATTTTTTAAATAGATTTTCTTGAGTTCAGTAATAATAAAAGAGTAGCTTGTACTTGATTCAAACTAAGATAGAATGCATCCTTATTGGAAGCAGAGCCAGCCTATTTGGTTTATTTAATGTGTACAAAATTTTCTAGTAGGATTTTCCAGTAGACTTAAATTATGAAGATCCAAATTATGGAAAGATCCATTATTCAGACAACCCCAGGTCCCAAGCATTCTGGATAGCAGGTTCCATCACCCGATGCACCATAATATTTTGGAGTAGAAATGCTGTAAAAATGCATTTTCACATCAAAATCCTGCTGAGTGTGCCCTGACAGGCCAGTGTACAAGAGAAAATAGGCTCTCGCACACCCTTTTCCTGAAGATCGTGTAATGATGTCTGGTGCTCAGCCACCTCACGATTAGGTAGTAGAAACACAAAATATCCACGGCACACAGAGCTAATGCAAGCAAGGGATCTCCTTGCACGTTTAATGCAGAAGTGCAGTGCAACGTTTCGGGGTCAGGCCCCTTTTTCAAGCATACAGAAGTGAAGTGCAAAAATACATTTAAACAAGTGCAGTGCCACTGATTGGATAATGCAAATGAGTCCAATTAAAGTGCAAGGAGATCCCTTGCTTGCATTAGTTCTGTGTGCCGTGGATATTTTGTGTTTCTACTGACAGGCCAGTGCCCATACAAGACAGGGGCAGACTGATTAAGAAATTGTCAGAAATTGTATGCTGCAGTAGTAAGGTTTGCTTTGGCTGGAATCAAGGACCCAAGCCTAAGTCACAAAAATCAGTTCCAGACAAGCGTTTCATTTCCACCTATTTTTATAGTCAGCACTGAGCATGAAGATATGCTCAATACCCACTATATGCCTATGTGTTCTCCTGGCCTCTGTCAAACCCACACTACAATTCCCATCAGACTACAAGAACATTATGATTCCTCATCCCAGAGCACCAGGCTCAGACTGGCAATCTGCGGGCCCAGGCAAATGGCAGAGGGGCTGCTGTAAGATGCCACAGAAAATATTTATTGAGCTGTTGGGGGCTGTTTGGGCCTCTGTGTAATTGAAATGCCAGGGCCAATTTTGATTCTCAGTCAAGACCGGCAGAACACATATAATGTCAGCCCCAGAGTCCAATGGTGCCAACCTTAATACCACTTTAGTCATTGCTTGCCCATTAAAACTCCTTACTCCTGATGAATACTTCCTCTACACACATTAATTTAAGAGATTCTATGAAATTTAAATCAGTTCTTCAACTAAAGGTGGCCATACACAGGCAGATAAAGCTGCTGATATCGGTGGTTTAGACCAGGCCCGGACTGGCAATCTGTGGGTTGTGGCACATGCCAGAGGGGCTGCTGTAAGTTGCCATAGACAGTTACTATTCATTGGGCTGGTGGGGGGCAGTTTGGGCTGCTGTGTGGCCTGTTTGGGCCTCTGTGTACCTGAGATGCCAGGGCCTAATTTGAAACTCAGTCCAGCCCTGGTTTAGACCAATTTGACAGCTTATCTGCCCGTGTATGGGGGCTTTCGACGGGTCTTCCTGATCGATATCTGGACACAATATCAATCTGAAAGGTTTGATTTTCTCCTGACCGACCCATCCTTGTCGTAATCCGATCGTTCGGCCATACGGGCGATCATTCAGATTACCCTCTGCAAAGCCCCGCAGTTAGTGACATATTGGGGAAAGATCTGCTTATTGGGTGATGTCGCCAAAGGAATGGATCTTTGTGTCTCTGGCCAGCTTAAGTCCAATCGATAGAAGGGTGAGGGTGATATACTTTTGCTCATACTATCACCTATAGCAGGGGTGTCCATCTTTCGGCCTGTGGGCCAGATGACATTTATTATGCTCAGCCTGCTTAGAAGTCCCACAAAAAATATTTGACTTAGTCTGACATATTTCCGGTAAATATGTGGTAGGCCTACTTCACTGACATTTGGACAGGCCAGCATGCTGCCAGACGATTTACATTAGCTTACAAACATTTATTTTTTAGCTAATAAACTAACCATTATTTTGCAGTGTCTCACCCTTTAAAGCATTTGTTAATATTTATCCAACATTCCTCATAATTAACAACACCGAAAGGTCAACCCATGTGGCATTCGCCTTCAGAAAAAATATTTTTGTTTTCATGTAATTTAATGTAATTTAATATTACCCTCACAAGTCTAGTGTCTGCCGGTGTATATGTGTTTAGTATTGATCCTGTTTGTTTTTATTCCATATGGTAAGAAATGCAGGCATGCTATTTGCTCACTAGTATTTGCTGCCTGAGTATTAGCTTTAGAATAATTGAAATGGCCAGAAATATCTGCACTATCCAAATAATCACTTCCCCTCTTTACATGAATGTGACAGTTTAGCATCTGTGTAACATTTGGTTAATCACCATAATACATTCACATTATTTTAACTTGTTTCCAGAGAATGCAGATACAAAGCATACTGCTGCCAGCAAGCCTCTCTGTACTCAATGTTCCCCAGATGATTTCTAATGTAATTCAGCAACTTAAATAAAATGCTCGCTGACACTGGGGGCACTGGGCAAAGATTCCTGTTCAATTTCAGGGCATTTGAGCACAAAGGTTCCCTGTCATGTTGAATTATTTGATATATTAATAATAGCATGCCCTGGAATGTAGCATGTAATAATAATGCACATAATAAATACATTCAGATCTGGTACATGCAAATGCTTTTGTATCTTTCACTCCTCTGCCCATCTTCCATTACAATTATCATACTACTGCAGGCTACAGATAAACACATTCACTGGATGTTAGTGGGATATACACACAGACCCTGAGAGTTGTTTAGGGTATATGGTCTCTAGTACATAATGTGACAAAAGTGGAAAAATGCTCTATAAGTGCCTATGGGTATGTAGACTAAAGGTGGCCATAGACGCACAGATAATATTGTACGAAACAAATTTTCATACAATATTCTGTGCGTGTGGTGGGAAATGAGCCGACAGAAATCGTCAGAAGATTTAGATATCGGTCGGCTGGTTGATCGGGCTGCATGGAAAATTTTGATCAGATGCCTATGAAAGCAATCGGCCATTGTTAGTGCTGAATCGTCAGATACAGGTAGAATTCTTATCGGACTATTCAGCTCTATACGTGTGTGTTGAAACGAACGATCTTTCTTCGAAAGATCTTTTCCAAGAATTGTTACGTATATGACTAGGATAAGGCTTTTAAATATATATATTTATATATATATATTATGCTTTTAGTTAGGTACAAGGAAAAGCATACTCATCAAGAAGATATTAGTAGTGGTGGGCGAATTTATTCGCCGTCGGCAAATAAATTTGTGAAACGCCAGCGAAAACTCACTGGTGCGAAAAAAACTAAACGCGATATGGAAATGACGCAACGCGCACCGAAGATGGCACGTTGCGTGTCAAAAATTATACGCACACCGTTTTGCAAATTTTCTGCCAAACATTCCTAACCATGTTAATGCATTGTATAAGGAGAATGATGGGAAACTCTGTAAGGAGAGTATTATGGGAAGAAGGCAAAATAATCAGTTAGAATTTGCAAGCAGTGACTGTAGCATCTAGTAGGAAATGTCAGGTGTCAGGAATTTCAAAACACATCAATCCTTACTATAGGAGGTGGAACATATACAATGCACATCACACATTGTATTAGATCAGGAGTGCCTATTCTTTACTAATGGGAGATCTACTTTTAGTGACGTTATCAGCCATCCCCAAAGTCTCCCCCATTTTCACACCCCGATTGGTGTAGGTTTGATAGTGCTTAACCCTTATAAATAACATTCATTACATCATATTCACCTTAATGTTGTGACAACAGGTAATGGTATACTTTATACACACTTGGGTTCCCCCCAGGTCTCCTGGCCCTGATGTGATTGCAACCCCTGTTCCCGCTGATTTTACACTGCTGAGCCTTGTATATCTCCAAAGCTGTAGTCTCCATGTGCTCATGATTCTTTTCATCCACCTTGATCAGGAAAGAACATGTAATGTTCACTAGACAACACGCTCACTTGACACATGGAAATCTTCTTAGGCTTCAAATCCATATTATCAGCACAGGTTCACTGAGAACAATAATCCTCCAACACACCCATTCCCCTCCCATGCATTCTTGTAGTGAACTCCAATTCAGTACATCAGAACCTCACCAGTGATAGTTTTTCCTACAGACATCTTAATCAACCATAATCAAAAGAATTTCTCTCTTAATAGGCTTCATTTACTTTTGAAGGGAACCACCTGCGTGTTCCATAGTTCAGTCTGTCATTTGACAAAGCAAAACCAGCCCTTCTTGTTCCATGAGCCTACAGTACAGGCAACCATCAAATAATTCTATGATAGACCTGATTGACCTTATCACCTGTTCTACATTAATGTGCACTGCTTGCCCCTCTCATTTCAAGCTGAAGTAGAATTAACTGCAAATCTCAGAGACTTTTACTCCCTCTGCAATTTGGTGTGAATATAAAAGTAATAGCAACATACATACATGGATGACAACTCACTCCAAAAGATTCTAACAGTTTTACAGAGATGCTACTGACTATTGTGTGATCAGACATCCACTGAGACACAAAGGGCAGTTAGACATGAGGGGTTCAGTATAAGCCAGACAATAAATCAGAGGTTCTGAAACTGTGAGGCTGCCTCCAAAGGGAGATTTAAAGCAGTAGGCGGATGGTTCAGTCTGAAAGCTAAGCTGAGTGGGATCTCGAGTGAGCCCTAATACTCCTGGGAAGCCAGCCTGAGCACCAAGGAGAAATGTCCTGCTCTACATATTCTTAGAATTACAGCAGTGTGACTGATGCAACAGTGTTATCATAAATAAGTCACGTTGTTATGAGACAAGTGGGTCTGGACCAAATTACATACCACCAATTGAGGCTTCAACCCAAAAAGTCTGAAAACAACCGCTATTACTTTGAATAAAACTGAGCTCCACTTAAAGCGCCAAAATTGTTTAGTAAAGCACAGCTGTAAGCTTCCTATGTGCTAAACCACAGTACTGAATATGTGAGTAAATGGAGAGGAATTATACCTGTGTATCACTGCATCTTACCCCACTTGTACTAGGTAATTGCCACATTGATCCTGAATATATTATGTTTCCATCGGAGTCTTCTCCGGTAAAGCCAATTATGGCAGACCCTTATGACCTACAGAATCCATTCCAGTTTCCAGGTACATTACACAACCATGGGTATGGGGAGAGAACACAATCAGACAGTATCAGAGATCCTCAAGTAATGCCCCACTATTTCATTCTTTAATACTAGCGAGTGATGAGGAAACAGTGCTAATGAATCTGCCTGTCTATAAAGGGGGATATAAAGCAGATATGTGTTCTCAATGTCATCACAGTGATCCTTAGGGCCCTTACACACGGGCGTTTTGGACCTTTTGCAGGTCTAGACGCACCTCATTCTTTTCAATGAGGTTGTACCCATGAGACGCGTGTAAGCGCCGAACGCAGGTTCAGACGCAACATGCTGCATTTTTCCTGAGTTTGGCGCCTACATCCGTTCGTGTGAGTACAGCCCCATTGAAAATAATTGAGTGCGTCTATACCTGCACTCCCCTGCGGCTGAACGCAGCAAAATGGAACGCAGGGGAGCGCAGGTAAAAACGCCTGTGTGTAAGAGCCCTTATAGTCTGAGAATAAACATCCATACTAGAGCTAATAAAGTTAAGTGTATTATGGTGAGGGTTTCTTTAACCAAATTGGCTAACAATAGGTTATAATTTGATTTTGCATGCACACCCAGCTAAATTTGATTACCACCGACTGCTTAAATGGAACATTCCAGCAGCCAATGACCATCATTGCTTGTGCTTAAGCCCATCATTAAATCAGGAAGGTGCAGGGATCACTTTTCTCCACACTTGGGGGCAAATTTACTATTATTCCCCAAAAATCCTACAAATTTATTCGACTTTCAAATGCTTATCGAATAGTTTCAGGTTATCATTTTGCTCAATATTCGATTTCTTGATGAAATCGTATGATCGAATACCGATCGTTTGATTTCACGAAAAAATCGTACGATTCGAAAGATAGAATGGTATTCAAGCAGGACTTCTATTGCAATTCGGTAGGTTCAATCTGGCGAAGTAAGCGTTTAAAATTTTGATTCCTTCGATCATCGAATGATCGAATTATCCAATCATTCGATCTATTTGGTATTCGATGATCGAAGAGGCCATCTTTGTATATTCGAATATCTGATTAAATCGTACACTCGTTATTTGCTCATATTCGATCGAACTTCGATCCATTCACGTGAATTTTGTAAATTTGCCCCTATGTGTGAGACCTGGATTAATCGGACTATCCACATGTATGGCCTTATTGCACACAATCTGGTTATTTGGCTTTTGAAACAGGTGATTAAATCACTTGGGAACTTGCCCTCACGTGACTAATTTTAACCCTATCATATCCCTGGAGTTTATCCAGTTCCAGTGCTTGCTCCAGAATCACTCCTGTGGTTTAATACAATGATACTTCCTAAAGGCAATATATGTGGAAAACGCATTCCAGTGTGCATTAAACTGCATAATGTAAAAGACCATACACTTTTGTGGAAACTGTCAAGCTCTAATACTGCAGGGGAGTCAATGCAACACTTTAGTAAAACATATGGAAACACAGGAGGAGCTGCAACTGCCGGTGCAAAATAACCTTTGCTTTTATTTTCTTATCATCTTGCTCTATTAAAAGCTAGCACGATCGATAATTCTTACATATACAAGTATCCTATAACTAGATCCACAGCATGGTGATCCTTGTCTCTTTATCCCAAACGAAACCCCTGCAGCACATACTTCAATCGTTTATTTGGGAGTTTTCAGTGAGAAGTGTATTTGCAGTTTCATGACCTTTATAGTCATAGCGGGGGATGATCAGAAAAAAAAATATATACATAAATATAAGTCAGGGGATGAAAACCTCATTTCCCATGTGTATTTCTCAGAGACATATACTTAGCAAGCAAGGAAAGAAAGCCGGCAGTGTGTGTGTGAGCCTACTGTTTACAACAAACCAAATATAGAGCTTTTAATAAACAACTAAGCCAAGCATCCCCCAACAAATTTCACATATTTCACAGCTGTAGCTTCAGAACTGCAGTTAGGCTAGAGATGGCTGGTTTTTCAGAGCAACCAATACTTTGACATTTGTCATTTCTCCTTAATTGGTGCTCAGGCTGGCTTCCCATGAATATTAGGACTCACTTGAGATCCCACTCAGTTGGGCTTTCAGAGTGAACCACTCGGCTACTGCTTTAAGCCCCCCTTTGGGGGCTGCCTCACAATTTCGGAACGTCTTAGCTGACAGACAGTAGCAGAAATATATCACACTTAAACTAACTGCCTGTACTAAGCAGAGAACCCTTCCTGAGCCCTCTTGGACAAGGGCTTTAATTCAGTGACAGATTGTTGGTCTCCGTTTAACCCAACGCATTCCGCCTCCGTCTAACAACAGTAAGGTAGTGTGAGGCTGCACATGTAGAGAGAGGAGTCGGCTGGGTCCCGGGAGGTGAGGCTGCACTACCTCTAACCAAAGAAACAGAGAAGTCTGCACAGCACAAGACCCTTCAAAACTGAGCGGCAATATAATATGGGGAGAGGAAAAAGACAGCATCTCCTTCTGTTTAAAGTTACAGCCAGCCCTCTACTTCCTCCACCCACTCTGTCCTTACACGTGAAGCAAGTCTCTGTATGTTGTTCCTAAACAATGGGGAAACACTTCAGGAAGCAGAGCTTGCAACTCGGACCCGCAGGCTTCTTGTATTTACTAGTACAGAATCCCATGTGTGGCCTATTGGTGTTTTCAGCTACTTCCATCAATCCAAAATGAATATATCAGGTGGCTGGTAGCAAATACTGAGTTTTTTTTTTAAGTCTGGGGAATGAAAATGCAGGCATGGGATCTGATATCACAAATAGAACAGAAACCAAACTGCTGCACACAGAGCACATCTGCATTTTCAGCCAAATAGACGGTAATGATAGATAGTTGTTTGATCTGCTACACCCGGGATACTCAATGCTGTAACTCTGCAGCTAGTAATTATATTTATACACAGCAGGGAAGCCCACAAACTTCTACACCAGCAGTGCCCATACTTTACTAATGTGAGCTCTGCTTTTAGTGATGTTGTCCCATTATGATCTACGTCCATAAAAGCATTGTTAGCATTCTGTTCCATGGAAAACTATACCTTTAACATTTTTTTACTGCTATATTGAACAAACAACTACTTTTATGTAGCCTTAACATAACTAATAGAATGCAAAGTATGAAACAGTTGACAGCGTCTTGAGATCTACTGATCACCAGCTAAAGGTCTGCTGGTAGATCTCGATCTAGCTTTTCGACACCCCTGTTTGGGGTCGGACTGGGCTGACAGGGCACCAGGAAAAACCCAGTGGGCCCCCGACTCTTGTGGGCTTCGCTGGCCCAGATCCGCACCCACAACTTCTTCTTGAGGCCACAACCCCCTTTGCCATAAGTCGCTGCAAAAACAAATCTTGCAGAGTGTGCGTGCATGTGCATAAATGCGACGCTGCATGCATGCGCACTGACACGGCGCCAACCCCAGTGCAGCAGGAGGGCTGGAGAGGGGCCCTGGGGCAACAGTCACGGTGGGTCCCCCAGTCCGACTCTGCCCCTGTTCTTTAGTGATGTTATAAAACTGCAGGGAACCTCCAAAAGCCCTCATGGTTCTGGATGCTGGGATCTATATTTTAATTGCAGCAGGAAAATCACATGCTATGAATCTCTGACTGTCAGCGTGAACTGGGAGCTGACGTTCAACAACAGTTGGAGGGTTAACTGTAGACCCTCCCCGCTCCCCCCTAGCCTTCTTGTTACCCCTAACTTTTTACTTACCCCTCGCGGCAGATTCAGGTGTTGGAGTTCAACGCAGCCATCTTCTTCTCTTTGGTAATCTTTGTGTATTCAACAGCAATTTCCTGGTTCCTGACAACTGTGCATGCGCCGAAACCCAAAAGAAGACACAAAGATTACCGAAGAAGCTGGCTGCTGTGAACTCCAACGCCTGACTCTGCTGAAAGGGGGTAAGTAAAAAGTTAGGGACATTTGCCTGGGGTAGCAAGTAGGCGGGGGGGGGAAGCAGGGTCTTCAGGGGGGCTCTGGTTTCATTAGGAAGGGTTTACTTCTCCTTTAACCATCAGAGCTATATATACTGACAGTACAGTTGTTGCATAATACATAGCCTTTGTCCTTTTTCCCCTTCCATCTGTCATAGCCCCAACCATTAATATCAAGTGGTAGATCTCAAATATTGAGACTGGAAAACTGCCCAGTGTCACAGGTTAACTAGTAATTCTAGATGGCATGAGAGAGATGAATGTACCCCCTATACAAAATACTGGGGTTGCCACTGAACAAAAGAAATATATAATAAAGGTTGCATAGTAATACTGGATGGTATTGACTAGATCAGAAAGCTGAATATGGAGGCTCCATTGTAACAAGGCAAATGCCCCTATGAGAATGCTGACCAGTCTAAGTTGGAATTCCAAGAATAGGAAGAGGCCATCCCATAGTAAAAAAGTAACCAAAATTTTCCTACAGTTAAAAAAGCTTTATTATGGCATGCATAAGCCTAACGCGTTTCGTGCCTAAAATGGGCACTTTCTCATAGTCTAAGTTGGCACAGGTTGGAGACACTGTGGAGCATTCAGGGCTCAATAAGAAAATGACTTACCGGCTTTGCAAGGATCTTTGTAATCGATGGCCTCCTTTTTCTCCTCTCCGTTGTCAAAATTGGCATAATCATAGTCAAGGTCACCACACACAAATAACTTGTCGCAGAAAGTCCAGCCAGTGAGAAGGAAGATGAGCCAAGAAGGCATGGTCATTGCACTGGGCAGGGGAATTGAAGGTGCGGGTCGGCGACCACTGGGTTGATGGAAATGTCACAGTCGCCCGGCGGTGCGGGTCAGGAGCTAGTGCGTGTCTGTCTCATCTGCTCGGGATGGGGAGAGCGTGCAGGGGCCACATGTGGGGGTTCTGTGTGTCCCCAGTGGTCTTTAGCCACCGCAGTTATGGACGATTGTCAGTGCCGATAAAACTCATCAAAGGTGCAAGGGGTCGCACTATGGGAAACTGGACGCTGCGATTTCTTCATCCAATTGTACTTTATCAGCCCGCACAGCCGGGGGCCGAGGGATCAGCAGCGCCGGGGCACAAGTGAAACTCTAGGATAGAGAAGAGCAGAAGAGCAATGAGCACTAGCCTCCCATACAAGCCCTGTAACAGCACAATGGCACCATGCAGCAGCAGCACTCGCTTCCAACATCCCGATACTGCCCGATACTGACACACACACAGCGATGCACCAACACTAGCACTGCCCCGTGCTCAGAGCACATACAAGAGCCATCGATTGGATGACGTGTGGCCATAACATATCCCCACCTGAAAGAGCGAATAAACACTAACAATATGTGCCCAGCTATACCTACATGTAATCCTGGTACCCACACACCAGCCTCAACCCGACACCGATCAGTCGCTGGATCACTCGCGATCTTTCCTTAAATCTAGAGCAGGATCTCATCCAGCAGGCTGCCCTGCGATCCGATCTGTCACTGCCTGAGAAATCACAAGAAAACGCTACAAGGGACTCAATAGATCAACTTGCTTTAGCGACAGAGAGAGACACGCTTAGCGCAGTACTTCCTGGAGTCCAGCAGCGCTAATTCCATTTGAAAGTGGCAGCAAAGTAGGTGAGATTTAGAGAGCTCAGTATGAAGCCCCACCCCTACCCCAGTCTGATGGGAGGGGCGTTCACTTGCCGACTCCTGCCTCTAATTCCGTTAAGGGGGTCACGTTTGACACCAGTGTTTTCCACTGCTGCTTCTCACTCTGTAGCGTCTCCCTCATCTTTCTTCAAAACCTTAACACCTACCTGGGGGCATGGTGATTTGATGGGTGAAATAACACCTACATGTCTGTTCTTTGATTCATGGTCATGCAAATCTGCTCCCCTTCCATTAAATCCACTGATTTTCCATTGCAGGTCACTCCTACAAAAGGGTTTTGTACCCATGGCATGCATTTCTATATTGCATTACTATATTGCATTTCTATATTGCGTTTATATTTTACATTTCTATATTGCGTTTATATATTGCATTTCTATATTGCGTTTATATTTTACATTTCTATATTGCGTTTATATATTACATTTCTACATTGCATTACTATATTGAATTTATATATTACATTTCTATATTGCATTATTATATTGCATTACTATATTGCGTTTATATGTTACATTTCTATATTGCATTTCTATATTGCGTTTCTATATTGCATTTCTATATTGCATTTGTATATTGCATTCGTTTATTGCTTTTATATGTTGCATTTATATATTCCGTTTATATACTGCGTTTATATATTGCATTTCTATAGTGCATTCGTTTATTGCGTTTATATATTGCATTTACAAAAATAGATTTTAAGTCAGCGCACTCCTAGGATTTAAAAAAAAAAAAATTTAGCTTTATTCCATATAAGTTTTTTTTCTCAAGATTAAAAACAGGAATTTTAATTACACATTTAAAAGCTGCCGTGAATCCCTCCTTCTATGACATCATCCAAACCACACCCACTCCCACATAGATGCCTCTAAAACACCAAAACATTGCATTTATATATTGCGTTTAGATATTGCGTTTAAATATTGCATTTATATATTACATTTATGGATTGCATTTATATATTGCATTTATATATTGCATTTCTATATTGCATTTCTATATTGCATTCATATATTACATTCATATATTGCATTCATATATTGCATTCACATATTGCGTTTATATATTGCATTTTTATATTACATTTATATATTACATTTCTATATTGCATTTCTATATTGCATTCATATATTGCATTTATATATTGCGTTTAGATATTGCAATTATATATTACATTTCTATTTTGCATTTATATATTGCATACATATATTGTGTTTATATATTGAATTTATATATTGCATTTATATATTGCTTTTAGATATTGCATTTATATATTCAATTTATATATTGTGTTTAGATATTGCATTTACATATTGATTTTATATATTACATTTATATATTGCATTTATATATTAAATGTATATATTACATTTATATATCACATTTGTACACTACATTTATATATAACATTTACACATCGCATTTATATATTGGGTTTATATTATGCGTTTATATATCTGTACTCACCAGTGCATCCCAGCACGGCCCAACTAACATCATGAGCAGGCAGTTTCCTCCCAGCAAAGAATCCCATTCCCATATGTCAGCAGCTCATCCTCAATATACTCGTTATTTCCAATATAACCTTCTATTTTTACGTCCTATTTCAGCACCTTTTATCTGTGTAATGCCTGAATGGGGAGAAAATAAAAGTCATTGTAGTAATGTAACTGTTCCTATAATGGAAATATTTGTAGGAGATAAGACTGGTGGTTAGAAGTGACCTTTCTGAAGATAAAAGCAAAGGGGAATTGATCTTGAAGTGTGCTATAATTACAGCAGGGTTATTAATAATAAACATTGATCAGCAGGCTCAGTCAATGAAATAGCCAGAGTCACATGTCTGCATGGAAATAGGGGGGGGTAGCATATTAGCATCTTCTCTGCTTGTATATTCAACAACAGAAATTGCATGTAGGGTGGCACAATGTGGCGATTCTGGGGAGATTAGTCATCCAGTAATAAATCTCCTCTTCTTCGGGGTAACTAATCTCCCCAAAATGAATGTGAATCTCCAGGATTTTTATATAATCACCTTAATTTTTCAGAATTTTACTCATGAGGCAACTTTGGAAGGGTACACATATTACATTATTTTTATACATACATTTTTTATACATGTATTTACAAATCACCAATGTATTCCAAGACCCTGTACAGGTGCATTTACGTTATAAATTACATACAAAATAATTGTTGTGTTTTGGTAGCTGAGAATGAGCAGGGTATAACTATTTTATTAGCAGGTTCATGCAGCCATTACACAACAGCAGTAACTTCCAACTCTATCACTCTCAAGCTGTACAGAAAGTACTGTGTATCTGCATAGTAAAAGTAATGTGCACAGTGCCACCCGCAGGCCATTTGTATAAACACCACATTCCCCCTATAGTAGGAAAGCATTTGGACAAATATAATAAACAGTAACAATTAAACATTATGCATTATAAAGCAATATATACATTCTTCACATGACATAGTCCTTGGTCCATGCATGTAGTTTTTTGATTCTCTCAGTATGCCTTATAGGTTCACTTTCTTCAGGCCTATTGCAGTTGGCATCAGGAGTAGGAAAATGTACTTCATAAAATGGAACATCTGTAAAGTCATATTTAGCAGGAGCAAGACGACTTGCATTCTATATGTGTCCATCAGACAGTTCATATGTGTTTGGTCCTCGCTGGCGTCTCACTTCAAGTGGTGTAGTAAATTTAGATTGTCCTTGTTTCAGTATTCCTGGTTTCTTAATTCTGCCTAAAGATCCAGGCTGAAAGTGCACTTCTCTTGAACCACGTTTTAACACCACAATAATCACTACAGCAGGGCATGCAATCTAAAGGAACTTGAAGCTGAAAATGTAAAATCTACAATTTCCCAATCTAATACATCATGGCAGATTAATTATATGTGAGGTCCTTAAAATGGCCATACACAGGACGATAAAAGCTGCAGAGAGTCTGCAGCTTATTGGCCCGTGTGTGGGGCCCTCCGACGGGCTTCCCCGATCGATATCTGGCCAAAAGTCGGCCAGATGTCAATAGGACTGAGTTAAAAATCCTGCTGGATCGAGTACCGCATCTGTTCATTGATCTGACGGCCCATACGCCTACATTATGATCTGATTGTTGGGCCCTACGGCCCACAATCAGATCAGTTCAATATCACCCACCTCAAGGTGGGCATATCAGGGAGAGATTCGCTAGTTCGGCAACATTGCCAGACGAGGGAATCTCTCTGTGTATGGCCACCTTAAGGCTACACTTCACCCCTACTAGGCTACTTCCACTCCTGTCTGCCCTGACGCATGCAGATCTATGCAGGCATGCTTTCTATGGTGTGTCCAGTGCATGCACCTTGCCTGCCTTCAATTGTCTCAGGTGCATCCCAGAACCAGCACAAATAAAAAATATATATTATGGCAATATGGAAAAAGCTAGATGTACCCCTGATCATACTGGACCCGTAGGCTATAGCCTAGGTAAGTCTGACAACCACACGCAAGCAAAACATTACATTCAATAGCAGTGTCGGACTGGGACACCAGGGGCCCACCCAAAAACCTTAGACCAGGGGCCCACTCTCAGTACTAATATTTTTCATCTACTCAATCAACCTCTATTCTCCTAGTTTGTTTTCTTTACATACTATTATCAATTATTCCATCTATTTAACCACTTTGTTCTCATAGAAATAGGGAATGGCCATGAAATAGACCAAAAGTTTATCAGCACGAGGGCCCACTGACACCTTGGCCCACCGGGAGTTTTCCTGGTATTCTGGTGGGTCAGTCCGACACTGTTCAAGAGGGGCCAGCAGTAATCAAAATGCTCCATGTGCCACTAGCCTTGAGCTGGTCATACATTTACTAATAATGTTGCATGAAATACCAGTTTCATACATGTATTAGTACCAAACATGTATTAGTACTGAACTGTAGCTGCTTGCAACTTCCATCTACTATGGCTCGGGAAGCAGACAGGATTGAAAGTGTCATCTGTAGATGCCTGTGTCTGCCAGTTCAAACTGCAAGGAGAATTCAACCCTTTTCGACAATTTCCGTGACTTTCGGCACATGCTCAATTGTTCATGACAGGAATATCGCTCCAACTGCGCATGCACCGAAACTCCACTCTGCTTCCAAAGTTTAATGAAGAAAAGAAGATGGCTGCCATGAACTCCTGAAGATAGAATCTGCACCAAGGAGTAAATAAAAAGCTAGGGGCATTTGCCAGGGGGGAGGGGCAGCTAGTTAGATTCAGCCCCATCTGGCAATAGTCTTAATGATATATTTATTTTTGCCCATCATCCCCATTTGTTTATTCAAGGGAAAGATTATTAATCAACTTTGTAAACAATTAAGCAAAACCCCACCCCCTCTCATGTTTCCAGATAGGGCTGGTAATGCATAGGCCTTAATCCTTTCAGACCCCTCAATCTTATCACTGTAATTATATGGCCTGTATGCAGGCCTGTTACTTTTATTGTTCTTGGGTACACATGCTAAAGCTTATGAGAAATAAGGATCCTAAAAAGTCACTAGAACAGTTATTTTCTGACTTCATTGGTTCAAGTCCAAGATCAGGGCTCTTTTATAGGGATTCTGATTTATGATGTAGATATTATTTCTTAATTACACTGTTTACACTGCAAATAATTCACTCTATAATATAAAATTTAATTCCTGAACCAGCAAGTGTATTTTTTAGTTGTAATATTGGTGTGTAGGCATCTCAGGTCATTTTGCCTGGTCGCTTGGTTCAGGACTGGACTGAGAATTAAAATAGGCTCTGGCATTTCAGGTACACAGAGGCCAAATCAGCCCACACAGAGGCCCAAACAGCCCCCACCAGCCCAGTAAATACTGATTTTCTATGGGACCTTATAGCAGCCCCTCTGGCATTTGTCAGAACCCACAGATTGCCAGTCCAGGCCTGGTTTCAGAAAGAGCCAGCACTTTAGGAGCGAACTGCTTTCTGGCAGGCTGTTGTTTCTCCTACTCAATGTAACTGAATGTGACACAGCGGGACATGGGTTTTTACTATTGAGTGATGTTCTTAGATCTACCACACAGCTGTTGTGTTAGGGAGCTGTTATCTGGTTACCGTCCCATTGTTCTGTTGTTAGGCTGCTGGGGGGAAAGGTGATATCACTCCAACTTGCAGTACAGCAGTAAAGAGTGACTGAAATTCACATGACTGGGGGCAGCTGGGAAATTGACAAAATGTCTAGCCCCAAGTCAGATTAAAAAACTGAATATAAAAAAATCTGTTTGCTCTTTTGAGAAACTGATTTCAGTGCAGAATTTTGCTGGATCAGCATTTTTAACTGATGCGTTTAAAAAAAAAAACATTTTTCCCATGACAGTATCCCTTTAAGTTATACAATGTTGCAGATGTCTATACTGCAGTAGTATGATCTTTCCAGTAAATAAGGGTTCACCCCAGATATTATTATCAAAGACCTCCAGCCTGAGCTGCCAATAGTATGTAGAAGAGTAAATGGCTAAGCTTTCCTAACCATTGCTCTAGGCCTCTCTAGGGGAATATTTTGAACCCTAATGAACTGGAAAATATTCAGGCTAAAAACGGACGGCCAACAGTCATTCCCATTCAAATTAAAAGGAGGAGATGGGGAGTTTCAGCCAGTGTGAATAGTGCCACTCAATTCCAGCAGCATGACTGAGGGCACTTCATTGCTTTTAGCTCCAGAATCTATCAAAACATGCACCATGTATCCTTCTGGAATTGTATCATGCAATTAATTAACATTCAGTCAATACATACAGTAATAACACAAATGAATGATACTGTATGATACAGTGAGAAGACATTTTCTGGCACCTACATAGAAATAGTTCTGACAGATCCGCACAGTAAGCAGCAGTGTTGGGAGAGGAAAGCAGAACGGCTCTAGATGAAGCTGAGATCCTATAAGCACAGGCAAACATTCCCTTTAGAGTTTATTTATCATGTGCCAGAATTTTCAGCTGTGCAGGACTATAAGAACTGACTGGGCACAGGCCTGTGCTTCTGAAAGTGCAATTTAGATGATATTCATGGTTTCATGTGTCAGTTTTCTGTAACATTCCCATATGCATCTTTCCCAGGAACTGGCTTCATGGCTATAAGCATAGACTTTCTTGTGTATATGTCTAAAGCAAATGTTTAATCTGTACATATGAAATTAACGGAGATTTGAATTACAGCTAGTGTGTTTGCCTTAAATGTAACTTTTATTCTGATTTCAATCACTGACATTCCTCTTTTGGGTGAACTGGGCCACATGTACAATATACTATATATACAGTATGAGGGCACATTAAATTGCAATTAAGATTTAATTAAAACACATACTGTATATACTTTGAAGCCCTTGGGCTACCAGTTGCACAAATACTTTAATTAACTTTTCAGTTTTTTGTCCTGATAAAAATATAAACTGTTTTCTTGGCTATTATAGTCTTACTACCCCCAGTTAGGGTTGCCACCTGGCGGGTATTTTACCGGCCTGGCCGGTATTTTTGATGGTTGATCCCAATGTTATTAATATGAAAAAAAGATAAATATATAGGAAGGCCAGTATTTTTTCAAGAAAAGGTGGCAACCCTACCCCTTAGCACTCAAATGAATATGAGAGGCTGGTAATGCAAAAAAAAAAGTAATATTAATAAACTCTTGTCTCAGAATAGTACTGATTCCTGATGGCTCGTTCTGGCAACCAAAATAAACTGGAAAGTGGCTCTACAGAAAGGCAAATAATTTGTCTTTTGGAAAAAGTACAGCAAAAAAGAAACAGAAACCTGTATTATCTATAGGCAGAAGTTTAAATCGCACACTAAGGGATTGGTTTATGAAAGGTCAAGATGTTTGAAAAATGCTACTTTCACAAAGTAAATTTTATTCATCAATGCTTTTTAATTATTGTAGCTGGCATTTTCTCAACAACTAAAAAAACTGCCATGAAACTTGTTGAAATACATTCAAACTAATGGGGAATTCAAAGTGTGTTTCTGCTGGAATCTTCCTGTACTCAAGTAGTTGAGAAAAAATATACCACATATGACATTTGAGGGCAGAATACTATTAAATGATGATTTAATTAAAACTCAGGTAAGGCAATGGTCACATAGGAAGAATACACAGTAACCTAACAGATAGACCATACTGGGCTAAAGTAAACAAATGGGACTGGGCTTCAAATATTACTAATGCAGTGGGTGGGATCTAACTTGCCAGACTGGCATGTTATCTCTGATATCTAGTTGGCAATATGTGACTTCCATTATATGGGCTCACAAAATATAAACAGCTACCACTGTAATTTTCCCAGATATAAACATGATATACAGTATAGTGTACATACCCGTATTGGCCTCTCCAAATTATTGGCAACTTCCATACAGAAGACAGGTTAAAGACCTCCTTGCAGTTTCACAGATGAAGGGAAAAGCCACTCAGGTTTTCTTATCTTCAATAAATGTTGTAGGGCAGTCAGTGTTGGACTGGGATGCCTGGGGCCCACCAGAAAACCTTTGGCAACAGACCCATTCTCCAAACTATTTTTCCTTCTTCAGTCATTCACTTTCTTTGTTCTTTTAATCAGTTCTCCTCAAATATTATCACCAGTCTTTCCCTCCATATCTTCTCTTTATTCTTATATAAAATGGGGCAATTGCTGTTGCATATGCAAATAGCTGGGTGAGCAGAAGGGCTGGGAGTTTTCCTGGTACCCTGGTGGGCCAGTTCCACACTGAGGGCAACAACCCACAAAGAATTTCCCTGGTTCTGTCTGTGGCTCTTATTGGGTTGGCCTAACAATGGTGTAAGGAAAATCACATGCACACTCAGGCCCTTCGTCGTAATACCGCTGGGTGCTCAGAACTTTAAGGGAGACGGCACTCCAAAAATAGCGACAATCCAAAAATACAAGCTGGCACACCAAGCGAGTTTTATTGCGTCATACAATGTTTTGGAGGGCATCACCTGACGAAGGGGGTACGCCCTCTGAAACGTTGCGTGACACAATAAACGCACCAGGAGTAGCACCCCGGTTCAAGTCGCTTGTTGTGCCAGCTTGTATTTTTGGATTGGCCAAACAATCACCACCAGCACACAAGGTAAGTGCAATAACAGTAGAAACCTTGCAATTTTTTATCTGTAAATTGCAAAATGTTCTGGTCATGCCCTTTGTCAAGCTGGCTTCATGTATTTTGGCATGGAGAGGGTGTGTGGCATTCTCCATTTCATTCATGTTGCCTTGGTGCCACCTGGGACTGAGGAGCATGTTTGTGGTGTCTACATCTAAAGTGTGCCCCTTAGGCTATGGACACACAGGCTGTTGTCAGTGGCTCTTGACAAAATGCATTTGTTGGCAGGCTGAGAGAAGCAGATTTGCTTAGTGCCCCTGCTCCATTGATTTGAAGCAATCACACCCTGATGTCAGCTTCAGCTCTGCTATGTGTGAGCGCACACAAGCTGATCAGATTCAAATCAATGGAACAGGGGCACTGAGCAGATCTGCTTCTCTCAGCCTGCAAAACTATGCAGACTGACAATAATCTGTGTGTCCATACTGTAGCCTTAGTGCTCATTATAAAAGCATTTGCATCCTGGGTATGGCTGTGATTTGTAGTTTTCACCTAGAGTGGGGCTAGAAATTCTGAGCTAGGTGCAAAAAGCAATGTCAGCAAGGATAAGGCAGTTTTCTTCTTAACGCCTGTCACAGGGAAAGTCAAATATTCAGGTTTCCTATGCCACCTGTACCCAACTAGTTGTTCCCTTGTTTATCTTAATGTGCAAGCAAATGAATGGGAGGTTTGGGTATCTACGTGCCTCGCTCTACTGGCCTCTCATTGATACAGTGTTGCCTAATGCAGGCAGTATCGTATTTATCATGAAAAGTCCCTGAGCTCCATTTTGAAATTCAGAGCATAAAGTGCCAAAAACATGTAGGCTTGTGCCCATTTAGACATTTGTGCACCTTTCTCTGACCTTAGTAAATGACCCCTACAGAGTAAGTAATCTGGATAGCATTTCTGTGGATAAAGGGAGCGAGCACACGGCATCTTGAGATGCTGGAGAACATGATACAACGAAACCGAGCACCCTGGCTTTTAAAAGGAAACAGCCTGCATTGCAAGAATGTGATTTGTCCCATTTGTACAACATTTTTCATATGGCATTTTATTTCACATAAAACATGCAGCTTTTGACTTAAAGAGGTGTAGCAGAAATCTGACAGTTTATCACACGTGCTCAGGTTCAGTGGATTTGAAGATATTCAAAGCAGACTAAAATAACACATATACGACTCTGGGTTGTGCTAGTTAGCAGAATGTTTTGGCAAACACCCAAGCATCCATCATCTGTTGTGTTATATCTTTATGTTTCTTCCATAATATCAGTAGGGTATGGCATATCCTAATGCAGGAATACATGTTTTGTTTTGTCTCTTTAGCTGTTTCAGAAACACACTTTTCTGCCAGTCAGCCTCGCTAGCAGAGGTAGTTCCCCATTAGTTGTGGTGCCAAAGGTTTCCACTGCCTCTGCTTTAACAGGCCTTCATTACAGTTCCCCTCTGATCTCAATTTAGCACCAACAAATCCTTCCAGATCCAT
>CM044432.1:38726247-38736903 GCA_024363595.1 Xenopus borealis
GTCAGTCATGTGATCATAGGGCAGCTGTTACTTCCCTTCAGAGTGGCAGCCATTTATAACTTGTTCAGCTTAGGGTGAGAAGGTATTTTGTTTTTACCTCAAGGATACATTGTTTCGGATTACAATTTCTTTGATCAATGCATCAATAAAGGTCAAGGAATTAAAGCTCATCTAAGGCTGTGTTCTTGTGAGTAAGCTACTGTTAAATGTAAGTTCAATCCATTTCCTACCACGACTAGAGGCAGAATACTAACCTTCTTTTGTCTATCTAGACAATTAATTGCAAATATTTCAGATATGGCACTGCAATGCGGCACTTGTATTCTTATTATTTCATATTTAAGTATGTTGTACTTTTAGCAATGTGCAATACAACTCTATTTACGTAAGGAGTCGATATGGAATTTACTCATGAGAAGGAAGAAGTTCAAACAGTTATTGATAGGAAGTCAGTTAAAACTCATTATTATTATTATGATCAATTTGTTGTCCTCAAGTTGACCCAATATTAATAAATGGCAATAGTGCTAAAACATGTTTAATGCACAGAAACAATAGTGCACTGGCCAACTATATATTGTTCATTATGTTACATAATAAAAATGATTCTAGAATTCCAGTGTAATCCTGCTCAGAGTTGCATCAACCACAAGTCTTTTGGCAAGCTTTTGTCCCACATTTTTCTTGATGTAAGGGATCCATCGTATGATGTCACTGAGGGCATGGCCAGCCCAAAGCAATCATACTATGCATAAGTTCCTGGTTTATCTCATACTGCATTTTATACCACAAGTCTCCACCAGCAGTATAAGTGCAATTCTGCATATTTAAAGTCCTTAAAGGTCCATACATTGCAGTACAATATGGTTCATACAATATGAATGTATGGGTTTTATTTACTGTTTTTAGCACTGCTTGCATTCTCTACATATACAGTTACAAGACATCTATATTGTCATATGTGCAGAAACCTAGGTGGAAGCAGGTCAGTAGCCCATATGCTTTCCATAAAAGTACAAGTAATATAAGTGCAAATGAAAGTGGGCAGAAATTAAGTTTGCATATAACAATGCTGCTGAACATCCATGGGCCATATTCATGCAATATTCTCATCTACTCACAGTTAATTGACCATTTCAGGAAGTTTTGGCTCCTGCTTGTCTGATTTTCTCTTTTTTTAATTCAAACTTGTCTAGTCTTTGTCAGGAAGGCGCAACATCCTGCATCTGACTAAATACACAAACAGTGAGCAAATAATACAGGAAAAGGTATAATTATTAAAGTCACATTTAAAACTATGTGGCTTACATATGAAAAGAAGCATAGCGTTGATTTATATCGCTCATGTCATATTTTATTTCAGACAATTGGTAAGCTGATTTCAGAGGCTAGTTACGATTGAAGACTCACATTTAATAATTCAATGGCAAATTAAATTTTTTGACATAAATAAATTCCCCCTTCATAATATCAACAAAATCTTTTTTAAATTAATTTAGATGCAATTTTTTAAAAAAATTCTTACCTGTCAAATGTAGGATTGGAACCATGCTGGTATATCACCAGCCCAGCCAGTAAATATGATATTGGTGCCCATGTCATTTAGTGGGAAGAAAGAAAAGAGAGATGGGTAGCTGGTAATGTTACAGGAAGGTGTTTACCAAATATCGGACATGTTTCATTGGGTAGGGGCCTATTAATGCCTGTGCTCATCACACTGTTCCCTGTAACTGCAAGCTCTTTTACAGTCTTGCTGACAAGACTGCAATCTAAAAATTTAAATATCAAAGTAGAGATCAAAGTCCAGGCAGATGTCAGGAAAAGCACCTTGTTATGGAAGGAACATGCATCACTCAATGAGGAGAATAAACAACGGGCTTCTGTGAAAAGGGCAGATACTGAAAAAAAGGACAGCAGAATTAACGATGCATTTTGATAAAAGTACAGAGGATCAAACACTGTAAATGAGGATTTTCCAAGGCATGCATTGAAAAGACATTTTGGTGAAAGACATCACTTTCATTGAGAAAGAAGAATATGTCTATATTAGATTAAAAATGTATTTTAACATTAACATCTTTAAAGACAGGGCTAAATTCAAATTGATGGGAAACGTGTATTTCATGGTTTAACACATGAAAAGATACAATTTAAGTAGAAAAATGTTGTCTCCTAAATAAGGACCAGATTCAATTTTGAGTGTACATATAAGGGATTTTTTACCTGTTAGTCAAGAACCAAAATTGGATGGAAATACGATGGATTTCTGGATTGGAAATCTGACAGTCTCAGGTGTATGTTAAGTGGCAGTTGCACTTGCTGAAGACCAGCCACCGGAGAATACACCCCAGTGCAGGCCTGGACTGAGAGTCAAAATAGGCCCTGGCATTTCAGGTACACAGAGGCCCAATCAGCCCACATAGAGGCCAGCCTCACCAGCCCACTAAATACTAAATTTCTATGGCACATTATAGAAGCCACTCTGGCATTTGCCAGAACCCACAGATTACCAGCCCGGGCCTGCCCCAGTGTCGTCCGAGGTTACAAACCTTAAAGGACTAATATACCATCATCTATATATCCAGGTAAGGCAAATATGAAGCAGTGCATGATGAATATATAATTATTTTCCATTCACTTAAATTTCCCTGGCTACATATGGAATTATTTCGTCACTAAGCTACGACTGTCTCAAAAGCAATAAAATAATCCATGCTGTAGGGAGTTTATAGAAATGTTGTTAATGTCCAATGCAGCACTGTGCAGATATTATATATCATTCACTTCAATCCCTTCCCCAGTGGAGCTAACGCAACGATCCGATCATATGAATCAAGGATTTGTACAGTTTTCTGACCATTTCCCATTCCCGACATTTTTTGTCCGGCGGAGATCGGTCGTTTGGTCGAACGGATAGGTTAGAAAATTCCTGTTGGCTGCAGATAATATCTCTGCATGCATTGCCGATCGTACGATTTTCAGTGGGAGACTGTCACTAGGTTTTGTAAACATAACTATCGTACAGTATGATCCCTGTAGGGGCAGAACATTGGCTGATCTGTGCTTTTACTTATTAGTGGCAACTGGCAAGTCAGGAGATGGGGAAGTCTGATCGTTCGAATCTTTGCGTCTCTGGCCAGCTTTACAGTGTATAGTCCCTGTTGTTGTCATACATAGTAGGGTCAATATTTATCAGGAAACAATATAACTGCCTACTTGTGGGAGTTTATAGAAGGGCAAATTGTTTGTTGGCAATATCGTCGAAAAGCTATTGTTCCAAACCTGCCTTTAGGCATCCCAAACATTTCAGGATATCCTCAGAGAAGCACAAATTGAAATGTTGATGATTCATACAAATCCACCTGTGCCGCTGATTCATTCCTTATGAACTATTGTGTGGACATCCTTGTGTACTGTTGTTGTTGTGCCTATAGGGAGACTTTGTAAACAGCGAACGTGACGTTTAAAACACCATTTCATAAATAACACATCAAAGCCTTTATAGCGGTGCATGGAAATACTTTTGAAACTTGCTTAAAAACAACCTAAATAAAGCTAGGAAATACCAAACCCTGGCCATTCTTCACTTCAACATTACAGCAAACATTCTGAAACCTATCCTCGTGGATACATTTAAAGACCTATGACACATTGTAAAAGAAAAAACAGAGACATTCATTTATGTTTCATTGGGACAGTCTCTCCTTTGAATGCACATATTCAACATGAGTAGTGTATCTGTTCTGTTGCATTGTTGGTCTTTACTTTCAATTTAGTTGGGCAAATGTTTCTCTAAGAGAAAATCGAATGCCTATTAATGCTCCGAAATGAAATTAAATGACGTGGAATATTTATTACATTTTTTGGGGGAATTTTCTTTTCTGCATTAGTGTTACATACTGTAGTTAAATAGTTTGGAAAATCTTCAGCTCACCTACACTCTCTTAATCTTACTATAACATTCCAAATCACCTTACACTGATGTGCGTGAGTCTTACACATTCTATGATAACAGTGGACAGCTGGGGAATTGCTTTTTTATATGATAATCTATAACAAATACAGCATAACTTAAACCAATTTAGCCCAAACAGATTTGTAATTATAATCCATTTGGAATGTGTTTGCATATACATTTATTACTGTAACAGTAATTTAGAAGAACTAGACATGGAAGCCAAGATACTTTATAGAGTCTGATAAGTTCTTCACAAATTCAATAAGATGTAAGGTAAGATAAGGTATACATTCAGTTAACTGCCCATAAGATTAAATTATGTCTGTCCTGCAGCAGAAACTGTGGCTATGGAAGGGCAAACCATTTTTTGCTGATTGCAGTGGAAATGCTACTTTGTGTAGCTCATAAAATATAAAAAGGCACAGCAAAATGACTACATGTTTTTCAAAATACATCTACCAAAACTGTTCAATAATTTGTTAGTTCTGAAACATACTGTATCTAAATAACAAATGGAACTGTTTTCTGTTGAATGGGAGAAAGTAATGTTTTGGACGAGAAATGTTGGTACCTATTTATAAAGAAGCAATACTTTGATAATTAATGTTCTGTTGCACAACAGGTATTGTCTGATGAGTCATATCTCCAGGATGGACTTATAGTGCACTACCACCTGTGGAACAATAAAAGAGTCCTAAGGAGGTAATTGCAGCTTCTTCAACCAAGCGTAGCCAATAGTGCTTTAACAGAAGCTTGGGATTTTTTCATTTAGGAAAATCCAACTGATTTGAATGAAAGTCCGTTTAAGGCAACTGGTTCATGTATGCTGTATATGCTTTTTCATGGACACTATGAAGCAGGTGTTTCCTCATTTCACCCTCTCTGTAAGCAGTCAGAACTAAATGCCTGGTGTCATAATGAGCTATTAGTGCTGGATGGTGAATGATAGACATCTGCTTTAAGTTATTTGTAAGGGCTGGAGTAATGCCATTCTGCAACTTGGTCTAACAGGCCCATTGCCTCATACTGCACACTCAGCACTCCAAATTGCCAAATTGCAATGCGTCATCTAATACACAATTGCTCTCATCCAGCTTTGGTAAAAACTATCAAAGCCACCATGAATGGGAACTAATTTATAATACAATGGGTCCTGCTGAATTAAACTCTAAGAACTATAAATGTGCTTATGGTTCATTGCTTTGCTATTTATAGGTTCAGGACGTGCAAGGAATAAATAATTGAAAGTATGTAAGAATATTGGGAACTGTATAATATTCAAACATCATTACAGTGGTATTGTTTTGGTTCTCCAAACATTCCTGGAATACTGCCAACCCATCATGGTGTGGATTTGAAAAATTAAAATAAACAGTCCCCAATCATATTAGTAAGGATGCCATCCTACAGTATTTAATTTGTGACAATTCTAGTCTTAAACAGGTTCTTGGATGTTATGCAGGAAACAGAACCCACTGATAATTTTACCATGGTAAAAAGTATGTAAAAAAAAAAGTGAAATGCTAGAAGCCAAGTTATTGAAGCAACATTTGAAAAGCTGTTTCTTGAAGAATGACAGGGTGATGGAAAATTTGGAATACGGTGCTGACAAGGAATGGAATTTCACAGACAGAAGCCAGCAAAAATTGTTCTGAGACATGAGTGGTAAGGAAACAAATCAAGCTGAAAAGGAAGTAAGTAGTTGTCCAGCTACAGTGCTGAGATAAGCAGCTACATAAAAGCAAGCTCTTTATGAAAGAAGCTGGGACTCGTAAACTTCTGTTGATGTGATGAGTATAATTAGAGTTGAAGATTAAAATCTGAAAGAGCAAAAAAGATCAGAAGCTTTGTGGCAGCTCTGCAGCATAACAATGCCTTGTGGTTTATTGAGACCGAAAATTTGAGACAAAAGTTCAGGGTCGGACTGGAGCACTGGGGGCCCACCAAGGTTGAAACACCAAGGGTGGAGGGCCTCAAAGAAAGGGGAATACCTGTACCACTTAACTCTTTACTAGCTTGCTAGACACTTCAGAAAAGTATAAGCACCCCTACCACATACATACTAATATATAGATATATATAGAGAGAGAGACAATGCCAGTAGGGATGAGCAATTCTATTCGCTATGTTTCACTGCAGAAATGATGCCCATAGACTTCAATGGGAGAAAAAAATGATGCGCTTCAAAAATATTTTGACGTCCACAATTTTTGGACGCTCACCAATTTTTGGTGAAGCAAAACGAGTCAAATTCACCCATCAATGAAAGCCAGCACTAAAACAACACATGTTCAACACAACAGGGCAAATTTACTAAGGATCGAATTTCGAATTAAACAAAAATTAGAAATTCGACCATCAACTTTGAATTTCATAAAAATTTCAAAAACACTCCTTAAAGGTTTCAGGAGGTCCCTCATAGGCTAAAATAGCAATTTGGCAGGTTTAAGGTGACGAAGTGTCGAATTTCGATTTTCATATTTTTTCAATTTGAATCGAATTTTGGGTTATTTGATAGTCGAAGTAGCCAGAAATTACTTCGCAATTCAAATTTTTTTAATTCAAATTTTCACTTCGACCCTTAGTAAATGTGCCCCTACATGTGAATCAGACTACAGACATCATATAAAAGCATACAAAGCTAGATCTAAACAAAAAAAGAACATTTTTAAAGCAATGCATCAGTTGACAGAACATGCATGGTAACAAAGTAGCAGCAGCTCTCTATCCAACATTCATTAAAAATGTAGAATTGACAGCAACAGCACTGTGTACCTACAAGAAACTTTTTGTAGATTTTACAATGTACTCTACTGTCATCATTGTATTAATGTGTATTAATACAAATCTTTTAAGGGGAAGATTTATAGTTTACATTATCCACGTTAATATTTGTCAGAGGTAACATATTTGGCTTTCCATTTTTTGCTGATGTTCTACAGTAGCTATTTGATTGATGGCAATGTGCGAAATGTGGCCCTGGGTTGACCTTTAAGCAATATTGTAATGTGTCCTAAAATATTACATTTACCATAACTCTACAAAGAAATTCCAGTGACGGGTGGGGGAAGGATATTATATTGGTAGAGACTGCACACCTTCAATCCCCAAGGTCCTATTGAGGATATCATAACTCATTCTAAACTATAAAAAAAAAGTCTGAAGTGATGAAGTTGAAGTATAAAGTATTAGATTGTAAACTCTACGGAACGCAGCCCTCCTTCCTCTCTTATCTTTGATGCTAAGCCTAATTGCAGTTGTACTTTGTATTTGTTTGTATTTATTATTGTGTGCGTTTATTATTGTAATGAGCCCTGTTTGTTCTATGAATTTATTGTCCTGCTTTACACTGCTGCATACACAAGTAATGCTATAGAAATCAATATAAACATATATGCAAGTGATCATATTTTAGTAACCAGTACAACACTGTTATTGTAAATTCTTGATACTTGACATAAGGAATTTTTATATACTGGCATTTTGCAAAGTTCCAGAATCTGGAGTAAAATTATATAAAACTAGAAGCTAGTAAAATGCCACAGGGTATTTAGCTCTTTACACATTTCAGGTGGTTCTCATGCAATCCTCCAGGGATCCATTTATATAAAAAACTGATAAGTTATTTAAAATACAATTGTTCTACTACTGAAGTGGTGACAAACACAGGTCAAAGATTGTTCCTGGATGGCTACACACCCATAGGATGAAAAACTGTTATGATGAGTAGGATATCTTCCCAGAAAAGACTTGTTAAATATAAATTGGAGAGAGATTGCTTGAAGCTTCTGTGTCCTGGACCCTAAGGGCTCGTCCAGATGAGAAGATTCGAGGAGATTAGTCGCCTGGCGACAATACGCCACTTCTTTGAGGCAACTAATCTCCTTGAATGGCTTGCTCGTATCTTGCACCAGCTAGCGCTAAAGTCGCCGGCGTCTATTCACACGTGGCGATATGTTTTTCAAAGTCACTCGAAATTGCCTTGTGAGGCAATTTTGAGCGACTTTGAAAATCACATCGTTGCGTGTGAATAGGCGCAGGCGACTTTATTGCTAGCGTGTGCAAGATACTAGCAAGCCATTCGGGGAGATTAGTCGCGGCGATTAGTCGCCAGGCGAAAAATCTCCCCGAAATCTTCTCGTGTGGCCTTACCCTAAAGATGTTTGAAAATTATGAGGCTTGTCAGTACAGATTATTCCCATTATATATTGTTTATATATATAGGGTTGCCATCTGGTTGGCATGAGGGTTTGTGAATATAATAGAGCAGACTGTAAAGTAAGTGGAGCATTCAAACTATAGGATTTTGGACAGACAACCCTTCTTGGCCCCATATACAGTAACCCAAAAAGTCAACCAGTTCAGCTAAAGTGTGTGATATTTTCTGCTTTGAACTTATATTTAATTTATAGAGATTCGTTCCTGACCTTTCTTGGCTAATCTTCACTTTTTTGTTACATGAATTTTATGTGCCAGAGGAAGGGATGGTGCAGAAAAAAAAGAGTTCAGAAAGTTCTAAACATTTAACTAAGTGGAAAATAAAATATATCAGTAGAGTTTTTCTTCATGTGCGTTTCCATTAAATAAATAAGTAAAAGAATGAATTTGTTATTATGTGCAGCAACATTTCATTCCCAGTCACCGTGATCTGACCTACTGCGGAGTCAAATATATTTTAGTTTATCCAGTTCTTTCCACTCCATTTCCATTTTTGCCGCCTTAGAATCATTTCATAAATGTAAATACTTTTGAAGGAACCTTACCAAAAATCTTTTATTTTATTTGTCATTGAAGTACACTTTATGCTATTTCATACTGGTAAAAATATTTAATTTAAGCCACAGTCTTTGGACCTATGTCTACCTCGTGAATACAAGGTTTTCTCCAATGCTTTTTTCATGATAGGGTGGAGGGTGGCACAAAGATGTTTCCTCTCCCAAGTTGTGCATCATTTAGGCACACAAGCTAGGGAGCACTGGTGAGCACAAGCATCATTGGGGCCCTGTAGTTACTGTCTGCCTTGTGAAAGGCAGTAGGGTAAGGGCTGTCTTGTACCCATCGACATTTGTCTGCACTTCATATCAGAGTATTCATCCAACATTATGTGCAGAGTGCAGCCATACCATGCACAAAAGGGATCTCTGAATAAACACTAATGGGCAGCTTTTTACATCCTTTAGGGCAGGGGCACACGGGCAGATTCGGGAAGATTTAGTCCCTGCCAGCTAATCGCCTCTTCTTTGGAGCGACAATCTGCCTTCCCCCTAATAAAATGGAAAATAAATTGTGGCAATGCACTCACATTGCTTTGATTTCTGAAGTCGCCCAAACTTGCCTTACGAGGAAACTTCATCCGACTTCGGAAAATTGAAGCACCACCAGTGCAATTGCGCTGGCGTTTATCTCATTATAGCAGGTGGAAGGCTGGGGGAAGGCAGTTCAGGGAGAGTGTATAAAAACATTGAATTTTTACATTGGAATAAAAGGTGTCATATACAGTACATATGACAATATACATGGTTAATTCATAGATTAATCTTAACTTGACAATACAGGTCCCAAGAAGTTACATTTGCTTAGTATGTTAATTATTATATTACTGGGTTTAAGTAATAATAATTAGAATTAGTACTTGATTTATTATGATTGGTCAGGTACAAAATAACTAATGTACGTTTTCTTGCAATCAGTTGTGTTTCTCCCCCGTTGATCTTGTTTTTTTTCCTGAAATTAAAAACTCATTTACTAATCACCCCACCATTGATTGATCATACATCAGCCCTATGCAGATGGGGGCCTTTTGATTTTAATACATAAAAATCACAAAACCCTGGCCCACTGAGCTGCCCCAATCAATATATCATATACAGCTGACCTTGGGATTGGGGCACCCTCTTCTAGTCAAAGTGGACCACAGCTTTAATGCTGTTTCAATTCTTGAAATTATTCCAGAACAATTTTTCTAGTAACAAGATTCTGAAAAGATTTGGCTATAAAAGTACATCTGGCTGCCTTTTTTGATTTAAAAAAAATGGAGAAAAAGTGTAATGTGACTATCGTGTGGTTAAGTGCCCTGGGCTATGTCCGAAAGGTTAAAATCATATTATTAGGGACACATAAACAACTATAAACTTTTAAAGAAGGAAACTGTCTTCCAAACAAATATCCTGACTCTGTAAATACAGTTAGCAAGACAAATAAATCATAATAAAGCTGATATATAAATAATCTCCATGCATTTTCCGTGTGACACGAGAAAATTATGTTGTATAAAGGATATCCCTGAATAAAAAGTCTTCCAAGGTTTGAAGCAGCAAGCGTCAAGCCAGGGAATTCAACCAAGCCAAGAAAAACTTCTTTTAGTTACAATAAAACAAGACCTTTACTGAGGATCTGGCCTGTATGTTTTCTTTTATTCATCAGTAGAAAAGAAAATAGGTTTAAGGACAAACATTGTTTCTATACTGTGCATTCAGAAAAGGCCCAAGGGCCCACTGATGAGCCAGTGTAAGCATGCTACCAGACACAAAATATGGCAAGAGGATGAAAGTGTAAGGCTGTTCCAATGCATCAATAAACTAAAGACATTTATGATTTTAATAAGCACAATAAAGCCTCAATAGTAGCCTCTCCTTGCAGTAGTAGCCAGTTCACACAAGTGAAAACAATTTATAGCAGGGTGTAACGTTCCTTTTTTT
>CM044432.1:38737171-38750174 GCA_024363595.1 Xenopus borealis
AGCACAGGGATTCTTATTTTACATCACATTGCTTTGTTTAATGAATACTGTCATGGGAAAACATATTTTTTTCCTTTTCCTGTACCCAGGGACTTTTACCAGAGCCTTGATTATTGCCTCTGGAATGCTCAGTGACTCAGGCTGAAACAGCACATTAACCAGTACTACTGAAAACTCTTTATATCCGTTCATAGATTCTCTCTAACAGGTGGGACAGTGGCACAATGGCTTCCTAGCAGGGCATTCTGCAATGAGACAAGATGAGAAATGTGCCTCAGGGGTCAGTGGGTGTCCAGTTACCAGGGGTGGCAAATAAACACCTTTAGTACCTTAAAGAGTTGAATTCACATCTTTCTGGGGGGGGCAGGATTGGGTTTTGGGCAGCAGTGTCGGGGGTAGGACCTCTGGATCCAAGGAAAGCAAAATAAATCTTGACAATTCTGTGCTTTATGAAGATTAATTTGCTGGGCTGGCATTGGAAAAACTTGACTGACCTGTGCAGAGCCCGGTCATCAACCCAACTTCAGACCCATGAACTGGAATGCTAACTCTGAGCCAGGACTGGATGCTCCCAAAACATGTTCTCAACCTCACTAATGCTCAGTGGCTAAATGAAAGCAAAGCCTTCCAACAACTTTATCTAGACCAGGCATGTCAAATTGGTGTTTTGGGGCCTCATTTCTCCACTTTCTCTTTCTTTTACCTTTACTTTACCTTTAGACCCTTATCATACATTTAGTATGTATCCTTTTTAATTTTTTGGAGTCCAGGATTTTCTGGGACATGTCAATTGCATTACCCGTTTGAGAAAACTGGGTTGTGTTAGAATAAAACTCCAAAAATCATTCATCCCAAACCAATTAATACTGAAACAAAAAAAGAGTAAACACGGTTGTTCATAAAATGTTTTCTCTATTTTGCATGTGTCCCCTTTTAGATATCAATGGCCCGAACTGAGTTTTACCAGTTTGCCCTTATAGATTGCCTGATAGTAGTAGTACAGCCTACTACACTACACACACATACATTATGGGGGTTATTTATCAAAATCCAAAAATATGTCATTATTTTCTGGAACGTACTCTGACCAAATTCTCACAGATTATTTCCCCTAATTTATCAATACATTTCCCTGAAAATTTCCTGTGCTGGAAAAAACTCAAAAAATACATGAAAAATTCTGATTGTACTAATTTTTTTAATTTGAATTTTTGTCCCGAAAACTCAGATTTTTACCCAAAAACCACAAAATCTTTGGATTTTTGCACATAACCCAGCGCAGATCAGGATATCAACTGTCACAATCACATTTGTGGATCAGCGCCTAAGGCAACGGAGAGATTATAAACGCAATATGGTGAAATATATTCCAATTAGTTCATGTAACACCCTGTGTGGATTATTGCTCCTATTTGTGCAATTATTAGGGTGAACCGCTAGTTTCCCTTTAAATCTGGCATCACCACATCACTCCAAAGGCCTTCACCCATTTAGTAGAAATGCCTACTTACAAGAACCAATCTGGGTATGAAGCATATAATGTTTCCCAGTGTGAATCCTCCTTATAGTGCACCTTTGAATCCAAGCAGAAAATATAAAAATGCCATGGTATAAATCTATTTATTAAAATTTTCATTTACAGTGAAGTTTTGCTCATATGTAATCACAAGTCCTTTTGTAGGTATATAATGTCCGGTGTGGAGAGAATGGTGATTTGCTGGCAAGTTGGATTCTCCTCTATTCCCCATGTGGCTCTCCCCACTGCCCGTGATGACGTCCTTCAGGATATCTTCAGGACCTCTCCCACTGACATATTTAACCTCGACTGGTCTGAGATATTCGGAATCAGACTTTTTCCACCCTCCATAAAAATTAAAACATTTTTTTTAAAAAATTGTATTTCATAATGTAAAACTAAAACTTTTCGAGCTATTGGCATTCAGACAACACATAAAAAACACCCTATATGTACATATACATATATACATTTTCACCACAATACCAAATTTTTGCCCAGAATTTCAGCATAACTGCTCACAACCTATACTGCCAAAAACTGTTGCTCTTAGCAAAACACGCTCAATGTTCAAACACATCCTGCTACCACTCCAATCCTCTTTCCTTTGCATGTCATCAAAGGAAAACTATACCCCCGAAATGAATACTTAATAAACAGACAGTTAATATCAAATGAAGTGCCATATAAAAGAATCTTACAAAACTGGAACATATATTTAAGTAAATATTGCCCTTTTACATCTTTTACTTTACTAATCATTTCGTAATGGTCTGTGTGTTGCCTCAGAGATCCCCTGACCAGAAATACAACTCTAACTGTAACAGGAAGAAGTGTGGAAGCAAAAGACACAACTTTGTCCATTAATTGGCTCATGTGACCTAACATGTATGGTTTGTTTATGTGGGCTGTGAATCCTAGGATCTGAGGGGACGGGCCTTATTTTTGGTAATGGCAATTTTCTATTTAGTATTACCCAACTAAAATTTATTATGAAAATGGTTTATTTACATGAAGCAGGATTTTACATATGAGCAGTTTTATGCAATACCTTTTTTTTTTATAGAGACCTACATTGTTTGGGGGGTATAGTTTTCATTTAATGGCATACCAAGAATGGGGGATGCCAGGGGACACCAATGTCCTGCCCATAAGCACTGCATTCAAAGACAAATGCAAATGTGTGCTTCATTGCAGTACTGGTAGAAAGTAGACAAAAAATATGGTGAATAGTGAATAGTGAAAATGGAAACTGCCCTGTTTTGCAATCACTTCTGTAATCACAGAAACATTTGCAAAATGCATTCAGACAATAGGTATTATTGTGCATAATAATAATAATTAATGCCTATTGATGTTGAATGAATGAATGAATGAAAAAAACACCCATTGGTTCAATGAATTTCACAGTGCAGTGAATGGACATCTTTTCATGGAGCGAAAAACAGTATTTTTTTATGGAGAAGTTATTTTCTTCTGGTGCAAAAAAATGCTTTTTTTGCAAAACAAAATGCACGGTTAAACTCTAATACTGGTGTTTGTTTTTCTACTGTTTTTTCCTGTGTACTTTCCCGTACAAAAAAACAAAAAAAAAACAAATTTTTCCAGTGAACCAAAACATATGGCAAAATTCTATCTCAGGGCTGTGCCAACATCAATGTTAGGAAGGAGAAGAAGAAACATAATTACAGAGCTGTAAAGTCTGCTTTTTAAGTACTTTACATATCAGTGCCCTGAAGGTAATATATATATATATATATATATATATATATATATATATATTTCTTTTTTTTAACATCTATTATAACTCCAGCACCTTGGCCAGCTCCTAACTGAATTCATGCTGTGAAATAAACATTGTTTTTTATTTTTAGATATTTAATCCACTCAACAGTTTCATAGGATTTTTTCATGGGTACAGTGAGCTACAATAAGGCACAATTTTGTTAATCAAATAAGATTTCTTTTGTGCCAGAAACCTAGCATTAATCAAAGGAGCTGTGTAAAGATATGATGAAAATGATCTCAAATCCATGTTGAAATGTACTTTTTATTATTGTTTTGTAAACAAATGAACAGTGAAGTCACTGCAGTGACTGGGAGAGAGTGCAGAATCTGGTGTCTCTTGTAGGGTTCTGCTGGCATGGTGTGTGCAATTAGAATTTTGCTGGAGGTTTTCATGATATTCTCCTTGCATTCCAGTTTGCACCAGAGAAACTCTATATTTTTGCTTTTGCACAGGAAACCTTTTCATAGATATAACAAGAAGTTGAAGTAAAAACCAAATGCATTTCATCTGATAAGGCATTACATCGCAGGGTATTAACATCAAAAAATTAAATTGTTTTAAAGTAATAAAAATATAATGCAGTGTTGCCCTGCACTGGTACAACTGATGTGTTTGCTTCAGAAACACTACTATTGTTTATATAAATAAGCTGCTGTGTAGCAATGGGGGCAGCCATTCAAAGGAGAAAAGGCTCAAGTTACACAGCAGATAAGCTCTGTAGAACATAATGTTATCTGTTATACATTGCTTAACCTGTGTCATAAAGCTACTTATCAGCTTGTTTAAGTGAACTATAGTAGTGTTTCTGAAGCAAACAGATCAGTTTTAACAGGGCAGGGCAACACTACATGATATTTCCTTTACTTTAAAACACTTTCATTTTTTGGTGTTACTGTTCCTTTAATGCAAATGGCAAAGCTGGATCAGAAAAATGGATCTGAAATGAGAAAATACAATACATGTAAAAGCATGTAGGACAGCTTTGAGACTTGTCTAATAAAGAAAACGATGAACTGTCAAAATAACAGCCTTGAACTGATCCTCTATGAATAAACATAACCTTAAAGTCGTCATCATTTGGGGATCCCAAGGATTGCTATAAATGAGAAACACTGATCTGTGCTTGAACCAGTGGCATATGTAGATATTACTTGGCCCCACAAAAATATAACAAAATAAATCCAAAAACGAATTATGTCAGTACCTCCAATAATAGTGAATCAATAAATTAAAAAAAATTTTTTTGAAATTTATTAAGACATAAACGGACAAGATCTATTGTGTTTCGTGCTATCCCAAGGCTAAAAGGAAAAAATTGCTTCCAATTGGAGAAAAAAGACTGGTAGGGGGTAGGCTTGGCTTTTAAACCTTTGGAGAGGGACCTCCTGATGGGAGAAATGGGGCAAGGGTATCCAATTACATGGAGTGTTCAGGGAAAATGCATTTGTATACTCCCAAGCTTTGCATTTAAAATAGGAGCACTAATGAAAACAGATTTCTTTCAAAATAAAATGCTATTCCGGGGCTGGAACTAGGGGTAGGCAGAAGAGACATGTGGCTAGGGTGCAGTGCAATGTGTGATCCACATTTGCAGGCCCACAGGGCAGCTAGCCAGGGCCCCTCTTCCGACCCCCGGACCCCACAGCTGCTGCGGCGCGCCACTAAGTGTGTTTACACGCAACACCCCCCGCCATGCTGCATTGTCGAGAGCGTGCACTTATGCACAGGCACACACACGCACTACATATTGGGTGTCAGGCGTGCACATAAGCGTGTTCTCTCACCGGAGTGGGAGCATGGCGGAGGGGGTGTTGCTTATGCAGTAGCTGTGGGGTCTGGGGGTTTGAAGGGGCCCTGGCTAGCAGCCCCTGTGGGTCCAGGGCCATCCAGTCCGACCCTGGTGCAATGGTTGGGGGGCACTGGGTATGTACCTCTTATATCTGCTTTCCCCTAGTCCGAGCCCTAGTTGCCCCACTGCAGGTAGGAGCATGCAAAAAAAAAAAACTTGATTGAAGCTTAAAGGAAACATAAATATGCATTTAGTTCTGTTTGCCTTAGGAAGACCTGGTTTGAAAACTGAAAAAATTAAATATGGGTCCCATAATTCAAAATAAAAGGACATGGTGGCTACTTTATTTTCAGCCTTTTACTTATAATTAAGTCTTGTATCAATTCTGAGTTCTTTCTATTGCTTTTTCATACATATGGAACCAGCTTTGGTTACTAGCATGGCCAATGTATAACTAACATTAAGCTGCAAGTTATACTCCTTTTAAAAATGATTTTCATGTTATTAAAATGGAATCTATGGTAGATGGCCTGCCTCTATTTCTTTCTATTATCTACTTTCTGGATAATGGGCTTCCAGATACCTGTACAGTATCAAGTATACCGCTGTTCAGTCATTCCTCAAACTCATTCTCCAGAACACAGAAGAAAAAGAAGTCCATCTACCAGTAAATATAAATATATATATATATACACCACAGATGGAAATTTGCTAATTAGGATATCAAATCCAATATCATGTTCTTTTCTACTCGTGTCATGTCAGCAAATTTTAATTACAGGCCTAGGGCGTCAAGATTTTTGGGGTGGCATGCTGCCCAGCCGCATTCTAAGGAACACTGGGGACATGCAGCTCCTGTAATTCCCAGTGCATTCCTATAGCAGAATGTTTCCCAAAATTCCAGCATAAAAATGGGCACCTGCAAAATAATATGGCTGGGGTGAGATATAAGCAAATCTCCAAGGTTTACTAGGAAAAAGCCACAAGGCAGATCTTGCTGCAAAAGTGTTTATTCCCACGACATGTTTTGGCCATCAGTGTTTGTGCAATTGCAATAGAGCTCCTTGTGCCAAGTTAGTACAGGTATGGGACTTGTTATCCAGAATGCTTGGGACCTGGGGGTTTTCAGGATAATGGATCTTTCCATAATTTGGATCTTTATACCTGGTCTACTAGAAAATGATGTAAATATTAAATAAATCCAATTGGCTCGGTTTGCCTCCGGTAATGATTAATTATATCTTAGTTTGGATCAAATACAAGGTACTGTTTTATTATTACAGAGACAAAGGAAATCGTTTTTAAAAATTTTAATTATTTGGATAAAATGGAGTCTATTTGAGATGGCCTTTCTGTAATTCGGAGCTTTCTGGATCACAGGTTTCCAGATAAGGGATCCCATACCTGTACATAAAGAGGTTTTAAATGGGATTTATCTTGTTGGCATTGATAACGTGACTGCAATTTTGTTCTTCTATTGTGACCTATGTTCCAGTATTGCAGAGTCCTGTGTAGCCTTTGATTTACCAGCTAACCTGCTATGAGAAATGTTAGGCTTTAAATCTCATTCCTCTATATCAGGAAAAACAATGTAAAAGAGAAGTGTTAGTCAAATAGATAATTGCCGGACAATCTTCTTACATAATCATTTGCTGATCTCTCTTAATCGGACTATGAGTTAGCTAACCGAGCTAATTTACCTGAAACCTCATATTCTCAGTTGACAATATATTAAAGTGATAGCAGCCACAACGCAACTTCCCCTATTCTAACCCCTATTGAACTGATTGACTTAGTGGTGTAGTACACAGGTGTTTAACTGCCGGACAAACACTGGCTTAGCCCTGATTTAAATCCATAGACATCCATGTCTTACAAGCTAACCACTCTCTATTCTTGTTTGGATTCATTGCTCACTGATTGATACATTCTCAGTGGTAGAGTTGTTGATTTCTTTAAGAAGTCTGTAAGTTCAATGCGTTTGCTTTGATCGTGAAAGCTCTATTATTATTATGCTTATTGACTATACAGACAAATGTGAGGTCATACTTGTAGATATTTGTTAATCAAATATTTAAGGTAACCTTCACAAATGGTTAAATATAAGAAAATTAAGTTAGCATTGTTATAGGTTACTGAAAATGACCACTTGCTTCTTTGTATATGAAATAAGCAGTTTCTGTATGACCCTACATGAGAGTTGAGAACATATCTCTAAATACTACTTAGAATATGTGCATGTTATTATGGTTGTAATTGTCCTTTATATCGTTCTAATTCATTTCACATGTTCATGTAAACATTATGGACAGTCTATTGGATGGTCATCTCCAATAGACTCCATTTTAGTCAAATAATTAAACATTTTGAAACACATTTTTGTCAGGGATGGGGTCAGTACATCAAAATTACTATAGAGGTGCTGAACTTTACACATGAAATACTAGTAGCCATAGATCAACCACGATGGTGAGTAAAAGCATTCCATCTTTATTTTCATCTGTTCAACCATTACATATACGGCAAAAAAGTGCAGTGCTTTAGGTTAACACGCTGCTGACGCGTTTCGTGACCTCAAAGGGTCACTTCCTCATGCTGAACTTTAGGCTGGTTCAATAAGTTCAGTATAAAAATGTGGAATTTATAGCCAAATCTATTTAGGATTCATGTCTCTTTAAGGGGATGTATGATAACTATTTGTAAATATATAAGTGGACCATCTAATGCTTTCTTTGCCAGTAGATTTTTCCTTCAGACACAAGGTCATCCCTTCCGATTAGAGGAAAGGAGTTTCCATCTTAATATTAGGAAAGTGTTTTTTTACAGTGAGAGCTGTGAAGTTGTAGAATTCTCTCCCTTAATCATTTGTACTGGCTGATACATTAGATAGCTTTAAGAAGAGATTGAATGACTTTTTGGCAAGGAAAAAAAATAGCTCTTAGTACAAATTAATCCAAAATAGGCAAATTGGAGAGGCTTCTGTTTTTTTAAAGACACAAAAAGTTTGAACTCGATGGACATGAGTCTTTTTTCTAAGTTAAGGCAGGGGTGCCCAAAAGGTAGATTGGGATCTACCAGTAGACTACTGGTGATCTGAAGACACTGTCAACAAACAGTTTGATTAAATTAACCTGTTTCATGCTGTTCATTCAGATTTTTTTGTTTTATAGTTACATAAGTAATAGTTGTTGGTTAAATATAGCAATATACACTTTCTTATAAATCAGTATTTAATATTTTGCTTGGAGCAGAATGCTAACAAAACTTTTATGGATGTAGATCATAATGGGACAACATCACTAAAATTAGACCCCTCGTTAGTAAAGTAGTTACGGCCCAGTTATTTTACCGCATTGTCCATTAACAGGAAAATGACATCTTTTTATTTATAGAGGTGGTGGAAAATGCAAATTAGGTTATTTTTAAGTTATTTATAAATAGTCAACTAAAATAGTGGTTCCATAAAGTATCCATAAAAATAAATAAATAAACAAATGTCCCTTGCTCAGTAAATAAAAATCTGAAAGTGAATTTCAAAATAGGTTATGTCTCTGTGTGACTGATAAAAAAGGCACATTTTCAGAATAATCACTGTGATGTTCTAGTTTTCCTACTGACATTTATAAAGACGTAATCAGAGCAATTACGATCTCAATTTACATCAGAGATAGTTGTGATCCTTCACCTTCTTTCTAGAGCCCACTTTTGCAAGTGTTAAGAGTAATGGTGTTTTTTTTTCTGATAACGACAAGTTAAGTCAATTACCTGTTGAACTCCTCTTTGAGTGTTTTCAGCTGACAACTGAAACATACTTCTGGTAACATACATGTGGCTTTTGGAAAATGTTCTGATGTGTTTTATAAGTTTACTAAAGCTTAGATTTTCTAATAATCAATTTAAAAGCAGCCTCTTAAATTTGAATAGTCATTTTAGCACAGTATTGTCACTTAATATTCCTGCCGTCTCATTGGGCTTTGACCCAACAGCAGCAACACTAGCCTGTGCCATACACCATAAAATCATCACTATATTACCTGTTTTAGATCAAGTGAAATGCCAGTGCCTTGGGCCATTTATTTTACCTCACGAATAGGAGGATATTTGGATCTGGAATTCATATATATTCTATATTCAATATTAGCAAATACTATTTAACAGCTTGTAATGAATTTGCTGCATGAAACTACACTAGATAATACCATGACTAGAATTCTGATTATAAACAAATCCCGAATACTTTTTACACAGCTGTGCGGTGAGACAATTCCTTATATATATTCAACATGGCAGACATGGCATAAAGTAAACCAACAATGGTTACTGAAACCACACAATATTCTATTGCTATTGTTCACATACAATGAAGAGGGTTATTGAGCTTATTATTTTATGAGATGGAAGAGGCATGGCTTGTATCATGTTCGGTATCCCAAACCCAGAACAAGCGTGGCTCAAGCTTCTGCCTATAACAGCCACCTTTCATGTCAGGAGGAGCCCTATACTGCTCGGATGGAAGCAGGTCTTAAACCATGAACCAAGGTGAGAGTTCTGGGCAGGGAAGGGAAACAGAACTTGAGCTAATCATAGTCAATCAAAGGGCCAGGATCAAAAACCCAGCCAGTGAAGAAAAAAGGGTGGATCCTGATGAATAAACAGAAACAATCAAAGGTTGATTCAGGCAGTGATACAGTGGCAGTCCAGGACAGGCAGAGGTTGGGAACAGAGAATCAGACTTGAAGCACACCCAAGAACTATCTAGAACAGACCTACAATGGGCAAAACTGGTTGTGGATTGGTTGTGGCGCCTTTAAATATTTAAATTTTGCATCAAGTGTGATGACATTAAAAAAGGACACACATGCATGTGTTGACACACTCACAGACAAAGAAGAGGAACATGGATGTGGGTATCCCCACTGTTCCACTAGACCAGAAGGTATCGTTACCACTAGAAACTAGCAACAGATATTAAAAATAAAGCTTTTTAGACCGACAAAGGAAGAATTCGTCATTTTCTAATATAAGTTGCATCTGCTTTTAAAAGTGGAAAAACTAGAACAAATTTCTTAGGCAGTGGAATAACCCAATGAACTCATATTTTATTGATCCTAAAGCCTACAAGTATGCCATATCACATGGATATTACACCATCTTGGCATAGAGCATACTATTCACCCAACAGTTTCTAATCAATACAATGTAGATTAATGTGTGGCACTCTTGAGGCAGATAATTTTCATTACCTCATATAAAAGCCTTCTAGCAGAAAGTTATTAATACTGACCTTGTGAACTTACATTATTGAATTCTACAGATCCCTGAAATGGCTACAGCTTGTATGGTCCAACTAAATGAGGTAAGATCCATATGGAGGGAGAAGCAAACTTTTGTATATTCTGTTGGCAGCAGGCCAATCTATTTATCAAATTTGGATGAAAATATTTAAAATTGTGATCAAATATTAGTAAAGAGCCTTCAATGCAATTTTAATAGAAAATGTTCATAATTGAAAGGTATTCTCTCTTGCAGACCTTTTTTGTATATGAGTATGTTTTTAATTGCACACTTGCTGAGTTAGGTAATGAGTAAAACTATAAACTTTAATAACATATTTTCGACTGTACATTGAAAGATAAATAAGATTCACCAAGGAGTTTTGTTTACTCTATAAAATATATGTAATTGTTATTTAGCCTACAATAAATTGAATTAATGGGCTGCTAGTGAATTGACCCATTTCACTGTGTATTCTTGCTCCGAGGACATCAGCAGGAAATGGTCAGGCTGAAGATACAATGAAAGGAAGTGCAGTAGCAAAGGTTCGTCTGATAATGATATTTTAAGACAGTAAGCAGAACCAGTAAGTCATTCAACATTAAGGGCCCCATCTGCTAAACTTGCGAGTTTCAGAATTATTGCCTGGATCAAAATTGAAACTCAAGATAGTAAGTGCAAAACATTTTATTTAGTCATTCTAATCTTGAAAATAACTGTATTTAGTATTTCATTGACCTTTTTTTAAAATTATGTTGTCAACTACTGTCTTTTTTAAATAGATAATGTTGCTCAAATAAAATGTTTGCTTGCTTATTTAAAATATGTAAGCAATGAGATGTATGCTATATACCTGCAATTATTTATATGTAAAATTAATATTATCCTTTTTCGACCAGGGTGCTACCACGCACCAATCAAACAAATAATTTCCACGTAGATTGGTCCACAACAGCAACATTTATAGTCATTATAAATATTAAAGTTTATTCACTTAATATTAAAATAAAAACCCAACTTTTTGGTGTCAGCCTGAGACTACAAAACCTTGAGACCTTGGTCTTGAGAAAGGTCTTAGGATAAGAACAAATTGTTGGCCTTTGACTAGTGTTCAATTTCACGTTCATTGAGAAAGATTTGAAGCCATATCTCCAAGGCTACACTCTATATTGTAAGTACATCAAAATCTATGAGAAAACCCAATATCGAACAGGTACAAAAAAAACCCATTTTGTTTTGATCCAGTGCCAATGCCTCTTCTAACTAGGGGGACATGAGGGAGTTATGGCCAAACTTATTTTTTCTTACCACAATGAAATACATATACAGTTAATTTTATAATATGATACGTAAGACCAGAAAATTATATATATGTATTTTGAAAACATCTTATTCCTATGGCAGATATAGGGATGTTGACGAGTTGCCCACTGTGTTTTTTCCCATTCAAAATGTGAAGTCAAAATTGTCCTCAGTGTCCATCCATTGCTGGCAATGAAATATTACACAGGCAATTTTCTTACCAAAATACGTTCCATGCATGTTTTGGAGTGATCTGTGGTAGCTTGTGCAAGCGATAGGGGTTTCACGGGTTCTGAAAGTATATTTTAAGGAGGAAAACCAAGCAGGCATAAAACCCACTAAGTGTACCTTAGGATTCATTTGTTTTTATCTGAAGCTCAGTTAGACAAAATTACTTTGAAACTAGATGGACTAGTACCCACGCCACAGATTACAATTGGCTCCAAGCAGATAACACATTGTTAGAAAAATCACAACACCCCCTTCATACTAGGTATCTTTTCCACATAATGGATATAAGTTAATGGGAATGTCCATTCAAATAAATGTAATTTTAATGTTACTAGCTCTTAAAGCTGCACACAGTCTTCATACTATAGTGACAAAAGTGCAATGATCTGTAATTACTTATCACTGCCTCCAAGTTTTCATTTCCATTCTTACAATTTATCATGTGGGTGGCAGGTTTAATATCCTAATATACTAATATACCTTGAACTGTCTGGCAAGGAGAGAGGTTTTATGCAACTAATCTAATTTCCATCAATAAATATATCATTAAGGAAATGTAATTAAAAGCTTAAATCAAAATCCTCGTGTTGACAAGGTCATCGGGTGTCAAACTTGACATCCAAAATGATGTAGAACGGAATGGTTTCATATGAGATATTGCAGAAGATGTAGCTGTCCTGTATAAAAGGCGTTGTGTACATGGCTTTAAAAAGACACTAACACCCTTTGTGAAGTCATTGGGATGTCTTTCTCAGGACCTGATTTCCTGGGGAAAACATTTGTATTTTCCAAAACAGCTTCAGTCCTGCAGTACAGTTTCCCAGAGGTGTATACGCAATTCACCCAGGCGCACTTAGGAAGTTGCATTTCTGTCATCAGCAAAGGTGGGCTACAATGCATAGGATATAATATAATACAAGGATCCAGAGATCCTTAGTGAGTCAGGCTGAGAAGTAAAACAATAATCATTCCCAGCAATGACATTCTGATCATTTTGAAAACCCTCATGTGCAACAGATATTTGCTACTTAGTGAGGTGGGAAGGCCAGCAAGCATTAAACCCTAGGAAATGTTTCTATAAACATTTATATCTATATATATA
>CM044432.1:38828574-38839216 GCA_024363595.1 Xenopus borealis
CCAAAAAATGTAAGTGTTTTAAAGGAATAGCAATACAATGTACTGTTGCCCTGCACTGGTAAAACTGGTGGGTTTGCTTCAGAAACACAACTACAGTTAATATAAACAAGCTGCTGTGTAGCCATGGGGGCAGGGCTGGACCAAGGGGTAGGCAGAGTAGGCACGTGCCTATGGCACAAAGCTGGGGGGCACCGGGTAAGCAATGGAGCAAAGCTGAATAAATAAGATGGACAACACAAAAAGGAAAGTGGGGAAGTGGAAGAAAGTTGTGAGCAGGGCATGTATAAAAGTGTTGGCATTGCAATGGCATAGTTAATCACACATGCAGGACAGGGGTCAGGGCCAAAATTTTCCTAAAATGTACACTATAGTATAAAAGAATACATGGGACGGTTGTAGTGTTTTAGGTTACTGGATTATACTTCAATAGAACTTCACTTTGTTAAACATCTTTGGCAGGTGTAAAAATTCCACTGGACCACAAGACACAATTATGCCACACCTTCTTAGAATCTGTAGCAAATTACAATTTATTGCTGGTCTGAAAATACTTCTCTTGTAAAATTTAGGATTTAGCACAAAAAGCAGCAAGACATTATATGTAAACTAGACCATGGCACATGCAGAGTATTAGAAAATGTCCCAAATTATAGTTCCTAAATACTACAGCAAGACTACATTTGGCAGCATAACCCTAAATGCTCCTTAAATATGTATACAGGGTCATTTGCAGGTCTGTTGAAGCAGCAGAAGAATTGCAGAAGCATGACAAGTTAAGATGCTGGCCAAAACTGCTCGACAGGAAGGGCACATTATCCTCTGACTCAATACAACATCATATAAACGGAATGAGGGGAAGATGTGAATCAGTAAATAAAGTTACAGCAGCTGTACAAACTTAAATTATACACAATATGGTGTTATCACTGTTTAGTTGCCTACATGCATAAGAGCAAGGGGTTCTAGTCTGCTTGTTTGAGGTATGTGCCATAACATAACATTGCAATGTAATAGAGGAACTAAAGTTTAAAATAGAAAAATGCTAGAAATGCTGTATTTTGTATACTAAATATAAACCTCATTAAACAAATTATTTATGCTTTCATATTTGGCCTCAGGGGACTGTCATCTTGTAACTTTGTTAGGCATCTTTGCAAAACCAAGAGGTTAAGTTTAGGGATCATCATAAATGATCAAAGCAGCACAAATAAAATATTCCATAAAAGCCGATACAGCAAGACTGATTAATAATCAGAATATGCAGACTACACTAGGGGGCAGATTTACTAAATTCGTGTGAAGGATTCCAAATTCGATTGAATTTTCAAAAAGATTAGAATTTTCGAATACCTTTTTTGGGCACCATTTTGATCGATTCAAATAAAAATCTTTTTGTTTTAATTCAAATCCCTAGTTCACCATATTAAACCTACAGAATTGCTGTATAACCCTACGGGAAGCTCCCATATGGTTATTTCAGCATTTTAAGATCAAATAAAAAAAAATTTAGCTTGATCGATCGAATTTCGCTAAAACACTTCAAATACGATATTCAAATTTGAAGGGTTAAAATTCGCCCAAAATTCGGTTGGTCGAATTTGAGGGTTATTTAACCCTCGAATTCGACCAATAGTAAATCTGCCCCTAGGTGTGCGGATATAAATCTCTATATGGTCGTTAGCTGCTTTGCAGGGAAACAAACAAAGCTGCTCAAGTTCTGGGAAGTATATTGAGGGGAGCTCCTCCCGCTGTTTGAAAATATGATTGTTTCCCTGCATGGTAGTTAGTGACTGTGTTTCCTATCTGCAGCTGTCAGAGCAATTAAAACAAAGGGGACATTCCACTGCATACAGTCAGGTTTCTTTCAAAAACGGTACACATTTTTAAATTAAAGTATATTGGAGATAAAGTAAAGAAAGTAAAAATGGGATTTTATTTTTTTGCCTTTACATCCCCTTTAACCACATTCATAACAGTTTATACCCCCTGTTGATGCTTGAGTAGTAATATGTTACGGTTGTGTGTGGGTTAGCGTAGGTTTGTACAGCTTCTTGCAGTACATCCTAATTAAAATTAAATTAGTTCTTTTTTTTAACCCTGCAAACCCCCAATCTGAATATGCCTTCCAGGAGTAGGGCAAAGCAAGATCTGTCAGCTCAGTACTTGATACAGAACGGAACTTTAAAAGGTTTACATTGGTGACAGATGGTGACTACGAGTTCAGCAGCAGGAGTGACTATATTAATGCTCCTAATAACAGCCGGTGGAGCCAGAAACAGACCACTGAACTCATCCCCTTCTGCTAATCCTCTCTGTTTCCCTAGCAACAGCTCTCTTCAACAAATCTTTCATGTCCAAGATACATTCATTCAGCAGTCTGATCCCAGCACTATAGTTTTGTACTGAAGTCAAATGTAACAAAGAGTAGCTTATCAATAGAAAAAAACAGATTTATTGTCATTTTTACAATTCTTACAAAAATACAAACGCCACCCAAATAATAAAATATTACTAATTTCCAAAGTGACAGAATTGTGCTACTTTAGGAGCACCACATCCAATCTTCTTCTATTTTTTGTCAATGTGCTGTGCAAAAAGCTGATGATCTCTGTCAGTGTACAAAAAATCCATGTCAAGCCAGAGTACTTACCCAGGGTCTACAGTAAATAATTGTAATCACTGGGTTGGTCTAACACAGTGATCCCCAACCAATAGCTTGTGAGCCACATGTTGCTCTCCAACCCTTTGGATTATGATCCCAGTCTCCTCAAAGCAGGAACTTATTTTTGAATTCCAGGCTTAGCGGCAAGTTTTGGTTGTACAGGTATGGGATCCATTATCTGGAAACCCGTTATCCAGAAAGTTCCAAATTATGGAAAGGCCGTCTCCCATAGATCCCATTATAATCAAATAATCTAAATTTTTACAAATGATTTCTTTTTCTCTATAATTAATAGTGGATTCGGTGCATCATTAATAATAATAAAACAGTATCCAAAGTAAGGTATAATTAATCCTTATTGGAAGCAAAACCGGCCTATTGGCTTTATTTCATGTTTACATGAATTTCTAGTAGTCTTAAAGGGGAATCCAACCCCCAGGCGCTAACCCCTCACCCCCGGGGGTTGGATTCCCCTTTAAGATGTGAAGATCCAAATTACAGAAAGAACCTTTATCTGGAAAGCCCCAAGTCCTGAGCATTCTGGATAATAGGTCCCATACCTCTATAAAAACCAGGTTTACTGCCAAACAGAGCCTAAATCTAGGTTGACAATCCACATAGGGGCTACCAAATGGCCAATCACAGCACTTATTTGGCACCCCAAGAACATTCATCATACTGGTGTTGCTCCCCAACTCCTTTTACTTATTAATGTTGTCTACGGGTTCAAAAGGTTGGGGATCCCTGGTCTAACAGATTGACCCCCCCCACTGATTATGCCAATTCTTCTACTTCAGTTAAAGAATCTCTCAACCTAACATTTGGCTGTATTTCCTGATGCTGTGCGTCGCTGACAATTTTTACCTGATCTAACTGGCTGATTCCACCATGAGTCAGCATTATACAATACTAGTAACTGACAGCATAGTTGGGTTGATTGCAGCAGGAAAAAAAATCAAAATCCATTTGTATCTCAAAACGTATAAGAAAGAAATCATTTAACTTATTTGTAAATATTAATTAAGTAACTACTGAAGACATGGTCTTTAGTACCAAGGATGCATGGAACCCGGATTTTTGAAATTTGGATAACCATACTGTAAGTCTAGTAAATACATTTAAACATGTAATAAACCCAATAGCATTGTTGTGTCACAAATATGGACTCATGCTGCATTTTTACCTTCAAATACAAGATACTGTCTTATTATTACAAAGAAAAGGGAGATAAAACAAATTCAAATTATTTGCTTACAATGAACTCTATGGGAGATAGCCTTCCTGTAATTATTGGATATTCGATTTCCAGATAAGAGATCCCATTCCACCCAGTTTAGTGCATATTGCATAATAGTGGCAGTTCCCCTTTAATGTTAACTGATACTATGTTAAGGTCTCTATATATTGCTGCATGAATAATAATTGGTATGGGAAGGTTGCCTAGAGAAATGTCTCTTTTGGCCTGTTACAAAGTAACAGGCCAAATAAATTCCATAGACATTACACAGCAGCTAATATGGGTGTCTGCAAATCTTACCATCTTTTAGAATAAGCTTTTGAAAATTACTTAATGCCCTGATTTTAAAGCAGTATCATTGTCTTTCCCCTCACAGATGGAAAACATTTTTGTTTGCTGAAATTACATTTTGTTTAGAGCGCATAACGTTTTTTTTCTTATTATTTTAAGTTGGCCATACACAGGCCGATGAAAACTGCTGATAGACAGAGTCGGCAGCTTATTGGCCTGTGTATGAGGCCCTCCGATAAGATTCCCGGATCCATCTCTGGCTGAAAGTCGGGAAGATGTCGATTGGACAGGACTCTTTAATCCCATTGGATTGCGCCAGCATCTGATAATTGATGCTGTCCCGTGATCTGACAGCCCCTTTCCCTACACTATGATCTGATTGTTGGGCCCTAGGGCCCATGATCGGATCAGCCCAATATCGCCCAACTCAAGGTGGGCATATCTGGGAGAGATCTGCTCATTTGACGACATCGGCAAACAAGTGGATCTATTCATGTATGGCCACCTTTAGACATGTGCCATGACATAATGAACTCTTGTGTATAACCCATTTTATTATTATCCAGCTTGCATCATCTCTATTATAAAACTATGTGTCCATAAGTGTTTCCTTGTGATAAGTACAACTCATATGTCTATTTAATGTTAATTCTTACACTTGATCACCAATTATCTCAAAGACCTTAAAGTAATGCTCCTTAAGCAGAGTCGGCAGCTTAATGGTCCGTGTGTGGGGCCCTCCGATGGGCTTCCCACGATCGTTATCTGTCCGAAAGTTGGGCAGATGTCAATTGGGCAGGGTTAAAAATCCTGTCGAATTGAGGCCGCACCTGTTTGTCTGGTCCTGCGATTGGACCGCCCCTATGTTGTGATCCAATCATGGGCCCTAGAGTGACATCGCCAAATGAACGGATCTCCCTGTGTATGGCCACCTTAAGTTATCATTCTGAATTACCTTTCCATTCCCCAAAGCAGCTGCTTAGAGCAACATCCATTTCTCACGACTCAGGGTTAACATCGCACAAATATTATTGAAACATTATTATTGTGAAATATTTTAACAGTAATTTATTTGGTATAGCGTTCACATATTATACAGGAAAAAAAGAGTGTAGAATTTTTAGATATCGTTTTCCCAAAAAAATGGATGGATGCATATAGAAAGCCAATTAGTAGGAATTAATTGTTGTTGAGAGAAGCTGCCATACTGAGCCTTTCCTGGAGGGTATCCCTATTGGACGATTGCTTAGACTAAGAAGGATTTGTTCTAATTGGGATGCCTTCCAGAGGAATGCTATGGACTTATGGGATCGGCTGACAGCAAGGGGTATAGTAAAATATGTCTAAAAACCTCCTGGAACAATCAAAAGTATAAGAAGGAAATAGAAATGGGCACTATAGAAACTGAAACAGTAAATGATAAAAAGGGGTCCGATACATATTTTATGACTAATTATAGTTGTGAGGCAAACAATATAAACAAAATAATACTAAAATATTGGGAGCTGATATGGTTAGACCATCTGGTGAATGTGGAGAAGCCACAAACATATTTGCTCTGTAAGCACTTCCCTGAGGCATCAATAGCCTTCAGGCAAATACGCATTCATCCCACTAATGTAAATATCATGGAAATATTTAAACCTAATGTATTTTCTCAACTAAAAAGCACACAGGAAGCTTATAAGGAATTAAAATGTGCATGTTATTGAATATGAGTATTCAGTATCCATTGTCAGATATAAGGCCACAGATTGCACAGTTATTCAGTATGGGTTTTTCAAACATACTATATCTGACTGTAGTTTTTGGTAAAGCATCAGTTTTTGATACTGAAATCTTGCATATTCAGCTAAACATTTTCTGTGAGTCTTTATGAAAGTCAAACCTACTTTGGCAACAAATAAGAGATTCTGTGAAATGTAACTGACAGCTGTGCAGAATTAATCTGAATTTGTTTAGAAAGGGATGTGGTATTTTATTAGGGAACCAAGACAAGGGAAATATCTTGACTTCCATGAAGGCTGTTGTGCATATTGTTAAGTCAGCTTCTATTTGACTGTTCTGAATTTTTGTAACATTGCTCCAAAAAAGGCAGCTCTATATTGATTTAATCTGAATATAATTATGTTTGTCTCTCCTCAGCAATATGTTTTCACTTTCATCCTTCACTATTGCATGGTAAAAAATTGGAACAAAATATATTTTCTGGAAACCAGAATATTTTAGTGACTGTATGTTGTTGCTGTCTTTTAAATAAAAAACAGAAACTGTTTACATGTTTTACAATGCAATATACAGCAAATTATATATATATAATAAAAGAGGTGGCATGGGGCCTCTGGAGTAGCTGCCTTGCATACCCCAATCTGATCCTGTATGTGTGTGTGTTTATATATTAGGGATGCACCAAATCCACTTTTTGGAATTCACCCGAATCCCTGAATCCTTTGTGAAAGATTCGGCTGAATACCGAACTAGAATTTGCATATGCAAATTAGGGGCGGGAAGGAAAAATTATGGGAAAATGTTTTTTACTTCCTTGTTTTGTGACAAAAAGTCAAGTGTTTTCCCTTCCCACACCTAATTTACTTATGCAAATTATGATTTGGATTCGGTTGGGCCATGCACAAGGATGTGACCAAATCCGAATCCTGCTGAAAAAGGCAGAATCCTGGCCGAATCCCAAACAGAATCCTGTTTTCAGTGCATCCCTAGTATATATATATATATATATTGATTGTGATGTGCATTCGTTGAATAAAAGAGTTTTCTTCACCAAAGAACAGTGAGTGCTGATCATCTGTACCAATGGGGACCGAAACGTTAGAGATTGATATCATGCAACAATAAATGATAATGTTTTATGCAAGGGAGTGCTGGTCTGGAAATAATTGATGCATATTTAATTACTGTGCACCCCTCCCCTTATTGAAGTGGTTTTGCCTATTGAAAGATATATATATGGTATTAAGGATCCGCACACTCCTTGTTCAAAGTGCTCAGAAACTTTTATTATTGTACATCCACATAATAAAATAACCATGAACTCTGCAATGTTGCGATCAATAATATGGGGCCTTCCTCAAGGACTGCAAAACATATAGAAACTGAAAACAACCAATCACATTTTTGGGGATTTTGACCTGTACAGTGCAATGCTATTGTACCCATATTTAGTTCTGTCTTTTTTGCACCCAGGCATGTTGAAAATGTCCAAGGGATTACACCTCTTGGGACAATCTTAGGGGCACCATGTTAGAGCTGTGATCCTAGCAATAACCAAGAGGAATGCTTACACAACAAAAGATCCTCTTGCTGATGCTCTCAGAGCACTTCCATGTTGCTGACTACACACTGTTATGGGCAAGCTGCCAGACCTCCACAGCAACTCTGACTGGCAACAATAAGAGCTATGTGACCTCTAACTGCTTTTAGCTTTAACCTCAAATCATTTAGACTGTAAGCTCTACAGTGCAGGGGCCTTTGTCACCTATCTCTTTATCAATAAGTATATAATCTTATAAGTCATTGTTTTTTGTATATATAGTATTACTGCCTGTCTCCTTTGCTACCAGTGTTATGCTCTGACAACAGTACCTTAAAGGAAAACTATACCCCGAAAATGAATTTTTGAGCAACAGATAGTTTATATCAAATCAAGTGACATATTAAATAATCTTACCTACCTGGTATATATATTTAAGTAAATATTGCCCTTTTACAGCTCTTGCCTTGAACCACCATTTCATGATGGTCCGTGTGCTGCCTCATAGATCACCTGACCAGAAATATTTCAGCTGTAACTGTAACAGGAAGAAGTGTTGAAGCAAAAGACAGAACTCTGTCTGTTAATTGGCTTGTGTGAACTAACTTTATAGTTTGTTTGGTATGTTTGTGTGCACCGTAGGATCCTAGGATCCCAGGAGGCTGTCCTTATTTTTTTAAATGGATATTTTCTATTTATGATTACCCAATGGCACATGCTACTAAAAAAGTATATTATTATGAAAATGGTTTATTTGCATGAAGCAGGGTTTTACATATGAGTAGTTTTATGCAGTATCTGTTTATAGAGACCTACATTGTTCGGGGGGTATAGTTTTCCTTTAATAATTGTCTCTGCCATAGTATAATGTGTTCAGTACCATGGATAGGGAAGGTGCAGCTTGTGTAATTTCAATTTCAATTTCAAAGATCTGGTTACTCTCCCAGCCATGCCAACAATGAGTAGTCTACAACAAACACACACTCTTATATGAGTACACTGCATACTTCCACTGCCCTGGTACAAACAGAAAGTGTATACAGAATTTGCAAAAAAGCTGTTGCACTCTAGAGACTTTACAAATAAAAAAGAACTTTATATATTTAGATCAATGTTTTGACCCTCACTGGGGTCTTTATCAAGTACCTTCCATCTTGAATCACTGAATTCAATTAGTTTGCATAACAGTTGTACAGAACAGCAATCCAAAAGGCACGCACGCACACACATATAGACCATGCTAAATGCACTTAATGGCCAGCTTAATTTCATCAGTAGGTATATGTTTCTTAAAGCATTAAATAAATCCTTTAAATAAAGTGCATTAGTGTATACACTAACCAAAATGCATTTCCCAATTCTGCTTCATGAGCTTGCCAAAATTTACTGAAAGGGAAACTGTCGTGGGAAAACACGTTTTTGTCAAAAAGCATCAGTTAATAGTGCTGCTCCAGTAGACTTCTGCACTGAAATGCATTGCTCAAAAGAGCAGATTGTTTTATATTCAGTTTTGAAATCTGACATGGGGCTAGCTGTTTTGTCAATTTCCCAGCTGCCCCGGTCATGTGACTTGTGCCAGCACTTTAGGAGGGAACTGCTTTCTGGCAGGCTGTTGTTTTCCCTTCTCAATGTAACTGAATAGTAAGCATTGGGACATGTGTTTTACTATTGAGTGTTGTTATCTTGTTGAGGCAGCTGTTATCTTGTGTTAGGGAGCTGTTATCTGGTTACCTTCTCATTGTTCTGTTGTTAGGCTGCTGGGTGGGGGAAAGGGAGGGGGTGATATCACTCCAACTTGCAGTACAGCAGTAAAGAGTGATTGAAGTTTATCAGAGCAGAAGTCACATGACCTGGGGCAGCTGGGAAATTGACAAAATGTCTAGCCCCATGTCAGATTTCAAAATGAAATATAAAAAAATCTGTTTGCTCTTTTGAGAAATGGATTTCAATGCAGAATTCTTCTGGAATAGCACTATTAACTGATACATTTTGAAAACATTTTTTTTCCCATGACAGGATCCCTTGAACCATGCATAACCAGTGTTGGTTTAGGCTCACATCTCCATGTTATTTGTTAAACAGTCAAGCACCAATTAGTATGTGATTTTGCTGTGTCATGTGTGTATACAGATATGTCTAGTGCTCCTTGGCAAATACCCCCTGCTTCATGTACTGCACATTAACCATTTCAATTAAATCACAAATGCTGAGTTAGTCTCTCCATCTTTTTAAGAGTGTGCTATTGTACCTGAGACCTGAATACTATGAGCTAACAGTAGCATTCTAGCTGATACAGCCAACAGTTCATATTGGATTCTCTAAAGCGGGATTGCCTTCAATGTCTGTTAAACGTGTGTGAACAATTTTTTTTAAAACTAATTTGAGGGGCATGCCACATTTGTTTAAGGGTGGGCTCGTGTGTAGAGGGCATCAGAGGATCTCTTTTGTCTTTATTATGATTCACTGGACATGTGTTTAAAAAAGACGTCTATATGACTTTTAGATCCCCACCCTGTACAAATTAACCTAAGCTCAATAGTGCTAGCGAAGTTTCGCTAGGCAGAAATGAACGCTACAAAAAATTCCCTATGAAATGCTCACCCAGCCAATGTAAAATTCGCCAGCGTTTGGCTGCTGAGAAGCAACTTCACATTTTAGTGAATTAGCTTAGTGGTAATGAATTTGTGCCTGGCATGGTGACAATTGGCCCTTTAGTGAATTTGTCCCTATAGGAGAGGGGGCAGAGCCTACCCTTGCAAATATCCTGGGGGCACTACATAGAAGGAATGTCATCTAAACAGGCTATTTTTCACTGGATAGCCCAAGCTTTGCAATGTGCTAAATGTACAGCAGCCTCACACTGTTTACTGCACGCCCATAGGGTACATACGCTGTATTTCTTTGCATATGCTGGTGCTTTATATGCTGAGAATGACCCAGAAGAATGCCGTTTTCCCAGGTGGAGCAATGTGTTTCAGGATAGCTCCTGGGCACATACTTCTGTAAACAGGTTCTACATTACATTTACTTAGCACCACTGGCACCAATTGTCAAGCATTATGCTTCAGCCACTCCGCTAAAAGGACCCTAGCAACCATACACTGGTGACTGGAATATGAACAGGAGGGGGGCTGTACAGAAAGATGAGAAATAAAAAGTAGCAATTCATGAGTTTTTGTTTTTT
>CM044432.1:38846004-38863910 GCA_024363595.1 Xenopus borealis
TCATAGTGCTGATACTGGCTGTACAGGTATGGGATCCGTTATCTGAAAACCCATTATCCAGAAAGTTCCGAATTACAGAAAGGCACACTCCCATAGACGCCATTGTAATAAAATAATCAAAACTTTAAAAAACGATTACATTTTTCTCTGTTTTGATAAAAAAAGTACTTGATCCCAACTAAGATATAATGAACTTTATTGGAGGCAAAACCAGCCTGTTGGGTTTATTTAATGTTTACATGATTTCCAAGTAGACGAAGATTCAAATTACAGAAAGATCCATAATCCAGAAAACCTGAGGTCCTCAGCATTCTATCTAGATAACAGGTCCCATACCTGGACTACTATAGGCTGTAATATAGTCTGTGGTAGCGTGGACATATTGCTGTTACCAGGAGTAGAAATATATGTAATATATAGTGGATAATGTAGCCTCCAGTGTAATTTATAAAGATATTATAAGTCACTGCCGAATTAAGTGACCATACAGGTCACATAACTCCAAGGTGACTTCTGATATCTTTATAAATTTCAGTAGGGGGTTCATTATGCATTATAATCTACAGTGAAATGTCAGGAGGGGGGTTGGAGGGGTCGGCGTCCATTTCGGACGAGGGGCGTCAGGGGCGTTTCAGGGACCGCTGCTGCGTTGGAGCGCGTCGAGAAGGGGCAGCAAGATTCTCACCTTGCCTCATGGCCGGAGCGGCCCTGCGTGGCGTCAAATTTGTCAGCGGGCGCTCCCTGTTATAAACGGCGCGTTCTGATGTCAGAATGTGCCGTTTATAAGGATATAATTTACAGTCTGGTCCCATAGGTAAATGACCAGACTGTAGATGATATATATAACATTATATACAGTTTAGTGCAGTGGGACAGACATACTGCTGATACTGGGAGTAGAAATAGATGTAATATAGATATATATGATATTATATACAGTTGGGTTGAGTGCAGTGGGACAGACATACTGCTGATACTGAAAGTAGAAATAGATGTAATATAGATATATATGATATTATATACAGTTGGGTTGAGTGCAGTGGGACAGACATACTGCTGATACTGAGAGTAGAAAGAGATGTACTATATATATATATACATATGACAGTATACAGTGTATGTGTAGGGCAGCAAGAAGAGCCACATTGCAGTATGTGTAACACCGTGAGCCACTGAGCTGCTAGCTAATAAAGGAGTAGTCCTTACCAGGCTCGTGCTCCCCGGGGTTGTCTGAGATCTCTATGACGAGCAGCTCCCGACCCTCGAAGCTCCGTCCCACGGTGTAGATGCGACTGATGGACGGACACTGCAGCCACACAGACACCAGCGCGTCGCGCAGCTCCGGGTAACGGTGATACTCAAAGGAGATGTCCCCGGGCTCCCGGCTCAGCCCGCGCCCCCACACCAGAGAGCTCGAGCAGCCGAGCAGCAGCACTGACAGCCACAGGGATCCCCATATTCCTGCCATCATATTGCTGGACTCGCACCTGTCTGGAGTGGAGAATGGGAAGAACACTAGCGCTGCGCCTCCTCCAGCCACACGCTCTATGGACAGTCCTTGCTACCGTTTCGTGCGATTTCCTTCCTTATCTGCCTGACTGCCTCTCCCCTTTCCCTTTGTCTGCCTTCTGTCCTACGCTCCTTCTGCTACTGTCTTTCTCTCCTTCCTACACTCCCTCAGCAACCACCTCCTCCTCCTCTTCTCCCCCCACCCTCCTGTCACCTTCCTCCTCTCCAGCTGCTCAAGCTCACCCGCAGTGGTACAGCCCCGTGGCACCTACCACTGGAGAGGGGGGACATGGCACACGAGGAAATCACGTACATACAGTGAAAACAGCTCTTGTTATTCTTGTTAGAAATAGACATGAAAGACGCCACTCACATAAACTGTCATCCCATGAGTTCTACTAAATGTGACAATATGAAGGGAAGAAAGACTAATAAGGGGAAAGGCAATACATGGCCACGCAGGGTGACAAGGTCATCCATTTTCAGTGTCGGACTAGGACACCAGGGGCCCACCCAAAAACCTGAGACCAAGAGCCCGCCTTAAAACCTTAGACCAGGGGCCCACTCTCAGTACTAATATTCTTCATCTCCTCAATGAAACTCTGTTCTCCGAGTTTGTTTTCTTTACATACAACTATAATCAATTATTCCATCTATTTAGCCTCTTTGTTCTCATAGAAATAGGGAATTGCCATGAAATAGGCCAAAAGTTTAGCAGCATGAGGGCCCACTGACACCTTGGCCCACCTGGAGTTTTCCTGGTATTCCGGTAGGCGAGTCCGACACTGTCCATTTTATGACTAAACCAGATCAATTAGAAACAGGTCTATGCCCCCTGATCAATATATTTACACGGTATATGGTGTTTTCCTCGAAACCGAAAGACGCTCAGCTTTTTTCCGTGAGAGAAAGAGAGAGATTTGCTTTTACCTGCAGCTGGCTTAATAAAACTGAGCACTGATTGCTTGACATGGATAACTGACTGGGAGAAAATTGCTCAGTGTTGGTGAATGAAGGGGTAGACTGGCCACTATGTTTGCAGTTTATCAGTTTGCAGTTTATCAGTTTGCATTTTATCAGTTTGCTATTAGTTTGCAGTTTATCAGTTTACTATCAGTTTGCAGTTTATCAGTTTGCAGTTTATCACTTTACTATCAGTTTGCAGTTCATCAGTTTGCAGTTTGTAATCAGTGTGCAGTTTATCAGTTTGCAGTTTGTTATCAGTTTGCAGTTTATTAATTTACTATCAGTTTGCAGTTTATCAGTTTACTATCAGTTTGTAGTTTATTCATTTGCAGTTTATCAGTTTGCTACCAGTTTGCAGTTTATCATTTTATTAGTTTGTAGTTTATCAGTTTGCAGTTTATCAGTTTACTATCAGTTTGCAGTTTATCAGTTTGCAGTTTACCACTTTACTATAAGTTTGCAGTTTATCGGTTTGCATTTTATCAGTTTGCAGTTTGTTATCAGTTTGCAGTTTATTAATTTACTATCAGTTTGCAGTTTATCAGTTTACTATCAGTTTGTAGTTTATTCATTTGCAGTTTATCAGTTTGCTACCAGTTTGCAGTTTGTTATCAGTTTGTAGTTTATCAGTTTGCAGTTTATCAGTTGTCTATCAGTTTGCAGTTTATCAGTTTGCAGTTTGAGTGAACTGCTGCCCTAGGCCTGGGCTGTTTTGACCTCCCCACAAATCTGGGCAAGTGGGTGGGCACTGTATTGCAAAGGTTCTTTTGAGTTCTGTATAATGATTGAAATTGATCACGGATACATTTAGTAAATAAAACAGATAAGTGATTTATTGATAATAAGCACAAAAGCAGAGGGACTCCCCCACACAGTGGCTCAGCAGTGATTCCAACATAACCAGACACAGTCCAGGCAGAAGTCACATGGCCAACCCCAGGAAGAGTTTATATATACCAGGGCCAGAACTAGGGGTTGACAGAAGAGGCACCTGCCTAGGGCACAATGATGAGATAGTGCTGGGCAGGTTAATGGGTCTCTATATAGTCATGCTGTATTAAAAAATATAAGGCCTAAGGCTTCATGTGGGGTAAATTTTGACCTTTATGACTTAATAAATATATATTTTTCAATACAGCATGACTATATAGAGATATTTCTTTTTGCATGTATTACCTCTCTTTGGTCACTAGAGGTCTCTGTCATGCTATACACTGTTATATTATCTCCTTGGTCAGTATAGTAATTTCTAGGTTAATGGGTCTGCCTACCCCTAGTCCATATTCACTCTCCTCTGCAGCTCTCCCCTTCCTCCAGTTTGAAAACTGAAAATTTGCCTCTTAAAAGAACCAGGAGCGGATTGTTTGCTGCATCTGGTTTTAACAATGGAGTTGAGTCCCAGGAATCTCGGTATCCCACTAGTCCAGCAATTCGTTAGACTCTCCTCAAGTCTCAGCTTAACACGATTTCTTCAAATACAATTGAGATTGCTGTATTCCTCTTGAGACTATGTCTCTCAAGGAGGGGAAATAACAGAAAAAAATTTATATGGTGTAGTATTTCTGTAATCGGTACACCCTCTCTCCTTTGTGGGTTAATACCTTTTATTTTTATCACCCTGTGAATTTTTAGATATATCGGTCTCTATTACACCAGTACATGTGTGGGAACCCCTTACTTTCCGTAACCTCTAATGCAGTGCTTAACCAGCAGAGGGAAGGGTTTTTTTTTAAGGTGTATATAACGTAGCTTAATAAGCCAAAGATCGTTAGGTTCCTAGTGCCCCCGGTAGTCCGATATACTCACAAGACGTGAGCTGAGGTAGGCGTAGTGATAGATATCTTCTAGATTCAAAGCGTTTCCCCTCCTTGAGAGACATAGTCTCAAGAGGAATACAGCAATCTCAATTGTATTTGAAGAAATCGTGCTGCATCTGGTTACCTGCTTGGCTCTGCCGCCTGAGATGAGTTTTTCAACTTGCCTCATTGGCTCAGCACCCCTGATCTTCAAACTAGCAAAAGCCTCAGGTGCAATCTTTAAGGTGTTGTTCTATTCTTAATCATTGAATCACTCATTTTCCCTACAGATACTGTACACAGGTAGTAGAAAAACAGCTTTAAGGGGACACAAACCCCCCTGCTAATAAAAATAGATAACCCCTACCCTACATAGCTCCCCAGCCCAGCCTAGATGTTACCTCACGTAATTGCCCCTAATTCTTTACTTGACTCTTTACTTGAGCGGAGCTCACGGCGCCATTTTATTCCTTTCCTTCTGCAATTTCTGTCACTTTCCGCAGACGAGCAGTTCTCATTAACCGGAAGACTGCTGCAACCGTGTTACCTATAGGTCATGTTGATCGTTTTTCACTGATAGATCTGCTTTTGTAAGTAATTGTTACTTGAAGTTCCTAAACCTTTTTTTTTGGACTTTTTTGCCAACCTGACTGTCCCATCTCAGCCTGTCAGTTAGAGTTTCTAATGCTAACAGACTCCTGCTGCACAAATATGGCAGCCTCCTCATAGAGGGACATTGGGGTAAGCAAGGTAATGTAAAAGCATCAGGCAAATACTTTTATGGCAAATGTATAAATAGCATTCGAATACAATGTTATGATAGATAATAAAAAAGGTTATTTTCTGATGTCAGTATCTCTTTAAGTAAAGAATTAGGGGCAATTGCAGGAGCCAACACCTAGGCTGGAGGGAGCAGGGAGAGGGGCTATGTTGGGTAGGGGGTAACAATTTTAAATAGCAGGGGGTTTAGTTCTCCTTTAAAGGAGAACTAAACCCCCTGCTATAGTTAGTTAGGCAAAAATGTAATGTATAAAGGCTGGCGTGACTGGATATCTAATATAACAGAATACAACACAACATCCAGCTCTCTAAATCTGAGTTAGTCAGGGACTTGAAGGAGGACCACATGGGACATAACTGTTCAGTGAGTTTGCCATTGATCCTCAGCATTCAGCTCAGATTCAAAAGCAACAGTTATGTCCCATGTGGCCCTCCCTCAAGTCAATGACTGGATACTGCCTGGTAACCAGGGTAACCAGTCAGTGTAAACAAAGAGAGCTGAAAAGCAGGAAGTAGTGTTCTGTTCTGTTATGTTAGACATTCAGTCACTCCAGCCTTTATACGTTACATTTTTGCCTAACTAACTATATTGAAATAATTTTTTATTTTGCACAGCCTATCTAATTACCCAGTTTTTACTTTTATACCGAACAATTCCTTTAAGTAAATGCATTGGTGAAAGAAAAGAAGAATGAGGGATAAATTGTGTGTGGAGGGTACAGGGCAGGGGAAATACACTGTTGATGGATGGATGATCGAGGGGGATAAGAGAACTGAAAGGAAGGGGTGTGGGGAAATGAGGAGGGGGAAAGACACATATAATCAGTGGTGGGATAGAGAAACAGTAGATAGGTGGAATACATTCAGAAGAGGGAGTGAAATGGGGAGACGTCAATGGCATTCTGTTGGTCCTTGCTGCCCTGAGATGACTGAGAAGCCGTGTCGCTAGTACTGAACAAATAATTGCACCCTCTGCACTAGCAAAGATAAACACACCTCATGGCAGCAGTGCCCCTGGGAGAAGTACTGCAAAATGTGGGGAAAGGATAAATATGACTATGGGAAGGAAGGGAATGCGAGTGTGGGGGGAATATTGATGTTTCTCTACATTCATAGACACCATATCAAACCAATTTTTACCCAGAATTGCAGATATTGCTGCCTCTTTTTCTCTTGCCAGTGGCTTGGGGAATAATCATGAATGTAGGACACTTCTCCAGTCATCTTTCTATGCATGATCCATCTTTGTAGAGTTCTGAAACTCTGCAGTGATGAAACAATTTCTCTTAGCTTTGTTCCGTTTTCTTGGAAGCTCATTTACAGCATTATGCTCTTGTCCACCCTTCAATCAGGGTCTATACTGGCCATTTTGTCGCCCCCCACCCTCCCCACAGCACTCACCTTTTCAGCGCCGGAGGGGGTCTGTGCGGTCCATGTCGCTAGTGCAGAGAGTACAATTTCGGTCTCTGCAGTAGAAAAAGACGAATTTACGGGTTGAAAAACGGAACATTGATGGAGTGCAAATTATTATTATGCCCATAACCAGCCCACAAGGTAACTGAAGCAGCTTAATAAATATTTGTGATAGGGTCACAAAGAGGACAATGGGTAGGTGAATGCAATAAATGAATAAAATAAATGTTGTGCCCAGCAACATCCCATAACACTGTTACACAAGGCCACATCAAAGAAGAAACAAATAAGAAACTGTATGGGATCTGTTATCCGGAAACCCGTCCTGCAGAAAGCTCCGAATTACGGAAAGTCTATCTCCCATAGACTCCTTTATAATAAAATAATTCATATTTAAAACAATGATTTCCTTTTTCTTTATACTAAAAAGTATCTTGTACTTGATTCTAACTCTTATGTAATTAATCTTTATTGGAGGCAAAATAATCCTGTCAAGTTTATATAATGTTTAAATATTTTTTTAGGAGACTTAAAATATTGAGATTTAAATTAAGGATCCGGAAAACCCCAGGTTCCCAGAATTCTGGGAACCTGGGAACCCCAGGTTCCCAGAATTCTGGATAACAGGTTGTATATCTGTATATCTATATACGGGATCCTGAAGAAGTGGGCAAACCTAAAGTGTCTTCCTGAGCTCTTCCAATAGCCTCCCCGAGTAAGAGCTATACCCCTCTTCTACCTTCTCCCCCTGCTCTTTATCTGGTACTGTAGGAAAGCCACACTACATTTTTGTATTGCCTTCAAATCAATATCCTCTACATAAAGAAATCCGAAAGAATGCTTACAAAATCTAATATGTCAGTAACTGTTTTTTTACAGTGAGAGCTGTAAAGATGTGGAATTCTCTCCCTGTAACTGTTGTACTGGCTGATACATTAGATAGCTTTAAGAAGGGGCTGGATGGATTTTTAGCAAGTGAGGGAATACAGGGTTATGGAAGATAGCTCATTATACAAGTTGATCCAGGGACTAATCCGATTGCCTTTTTGGAGTCAGGAAGGAATTTTTTTCCCCCTCTGAGGCAAATTGGAGAGGCTTAGGATGGGGTTTTTTGCCTTCCTCTGGATCAACTAGCAGTTAGGCAGCTAAAATTAAAAATAAGAAGAAAAAAAAAAAAAAAAAAAAAAAAAAAAAAAAAAGGTTGAACTTGATGGACGCAAGTCTTTTTTTCAGCCTAACTTACTATGTTACTATGTAAGTCTTTACTAAAAAAATCCCAACTACATAAGAATAAGGTGTCAGAAAAATAAAGAAGACAGCTAGAATTAAAGTGAGAGTGATTCAGTCAGGGTTACGTAGAAAAGTATATTGTGTTGTGGAATTCCTTAGAAAGAAGAATAAGAGATCCATCACGCAAGAAATTTTCTGTCAAATCACAATTAAAAGATATCCACTGTGCCACCTAGTGGCAAATATATATATACTGTATCTCAACTCATTGACATAAAAGGGTGGCTCACCTCTCAGTTAACTTTTAGTATGGTATAGATTGCCTGATTCTAAGCAACTTTTCAATTGGCCTTTTTTTTTATTTTTTTTTTTTATAGTTGTTGCTTGAGAAAAATATGAAAGATGGAACTTTCATTGTTCTTGTAGGGGAATATCAGAGAAATGAACAACACGCCAAAGAATAGAGGGCTCTTTTGCCCAAGAGGGAAGGGGAGTTGTATTATAACATATTGGGAAAATGTGAATGTACTTAATTATTGAGTGACAGAAGGTTGTCATGGGAACACTACAAATTGCATTCTAAAAAGGGAGGGCACCAGAGAACTGGATTATGCCTCTGATGAAGCCCCATTAGCCTTACAGCCCTGATCATATTTGATTGTACTTTGTGAATGATAGAGACTGTGTGAAGATCACCAGGGGGGAGGACTGTGAAAGCTAATTCATCCCATTTGCAGGTACCTAATAGTTGGAGGCAGTGGCGTAACTACCAGGGGAGCAGGGGGTGCAATTGCACCAGGGCCTGCTCCCTCTCGTGGGCCAGCTAGAGAGGCTAGGAGAACTCCAACGTGCAATTCATAGGGGAGAACGTGCAATTCATAGGGGAGAGCCCAATAGGGGGGCCCCAGTTCCAATCCTGCACCAGGGCCCACCAGCGACTAGTTACGCCACTGATTGGAGGATCTACTGACAATTCAAATGGTATAAAAATAGTGGATAGGAAATCTCTCTGCAGAAGGAGCCATGAGATAAAATTCCATAATATACAAAAAGACCAGTTATTGGGCTAGCTTATGATGTGCCCTTTGCATTGTTCAGCAGAAAGTTAACTACTAAAAAATGAGGGATGCACCGAATCCACTATTTTGGATTCGGCCAACCCCCCGAATCCATTGTGAAAGATTCGGCCGAATACTGAACTGAATCCGCACCCTAACGTGCATAAGCAAATTAGTGAGAGGAAGGGTAAAAGCTAGCTGCGCACGAAAAGTTTTGTGACAAAAAGTCAAATGATTTTAAGGATTCGGTTCGGCCAGGCACAACGATTCAGCCGAATCCTGCTGAAAATACCGAACCAAATCATGGATTCGGTGCATCCCTATAAAAAATACATTGGAGAACTAAATTCAGCCTACAGACCTCCAGTTGCACAACCCTGTTCTTATAAAATTAATTGGATTGAGCAGCTCCAGCACAATCCAATCCTGTGTGGGTCAGTACATTATCTGTATGTCTGATGTGTACAAGTTTCTGTGGCACAGCGCTGCAGATGGTTTACTTTTCAATATGCCCCATTGTGTCCCCCACCTAAAAATAAAATCTTCAGCACCACCAACTCTTCATCCATAATCACTGGCTAAAAATAGAGGTTGTTGATTTCAGGCAGTAAGTTCTGGATAGAGTGACCCCTGACAATGGCTACTTATTTCAGTGGGTATATTGTGGGCATTTGAATTACCTCTACAATTCAGAATCCTGTAGCCATACTCTATCTGACATGTTATTAAGGCGCAAATACTGGGCAACATTTATTTATACTGGGTAAATTTGCACCTGGACAGTAAGCCATGCCAACCATACATATGTTTGCTTTCATTATTCCTCTTGCAACAGCCCAAAAATTGTTCTCACCGATTGGTTAGCATAATTTACTGCCCAGGTGCAAATTTCGAGAACCCCTCTTAATTCTTGGGAGTTTTGTTTATCATTGGCTGAGCTTTCAAGGTAGCAACTTCCTTTTAATATATAACGTCTTATGGAAACAGTAGTATTTCAGCAGTGACATAAAGTTTATTGGATTAACAGAAAATATACAATATGCATCATAACACACATAACACAATTAGACAGGTGCATAAATTTGGGCACCCCGACAGAGATATTACATCAATACTTAGTTGAGCCTCCTTTTGCAAATGTAACAGCCTCTAGATCAGTGATTCCCAACCAGTGGCTCGTGAGTAACATGTTGCTCTCCAACCCCTTGGATGTTGCTCCCAGTGGCCTCAAAGCAGGTGTTTATTTTTGAATTCCAGGCTTGGAGGCAAGTGTTGGTTGTATAAAAACCAGGTGCACTGCCAAACAGAGCCTCAATCTAGATTGACAATCCACATAGGAGCTACCAACTGGCCAATCACAGAATTTATTTGGCACCCCTTGAACTTTTTTCATGCTTGTGTTGCTCCCCAACTCCTTTTACTTCTCAATGTTGCTCACGGGTTCAAAAGGTTGGGGATCCCTGCTCTAGACGCCTCCTATAGCCTTTGATGAGTGTCTGGATTCTGGATGGTGGTATTTTTCACCATTCGTCCATACAAAATTTCTCTCAGTTACATTTGATGGCTGCTGAGCATGGACAGCCTGCTTCAAATCATCCCATACATTTTTGATGATATTCAAGTCGGGGGACTGTGACTTCTTCCTCTGCATAAATTCCTTTGTAGATGTCAAAGTGTGTTTAGTTTCATTGTCCTGTTGGACTATCCAACCCCTGCGTAACTTCAATTTTGGGACTGATGCTTGAACATTATTCTGAACAATTTGTTGATAATGGATTGAATTCATCCGACCCTCGACTCTAACAAGAGCCTCAGTCCCTGAACTAGCCACACAGCCCCCCAGCATGATGGAACCTCCACCAGTAGGTAGAGGTATTTTTCTTGGAATGTGGTGTTCTTCTTCCTCCATGAAAAGAGCTTTTTGTTATGATCAAATAACTCAATGTGTCTCATCAGTCCAAAGCACTTTGTTCCAAAATTACTGTGGCTTGTCTAAATGAGCTTTTGCATACAGCAAGCAACTCTGTCTATGGCGTGAGTGCAAAAAGGGCTTCTTTTTCATCACCCTGCCATACAGATGTTCTTTGTGCAAATGGAGCTGAATTGTAGAATGATGCACAGATGCACCATCTGCAGCAAGATATTCTTGCAGGCCTTTGGAGGTGATATTAGGGTTGTACTCATTCTCACAATGCTCCACATATACCACTCCTGTATTTTTCTTGGCCTGCCAGACCTAGGTTTTACAGCAACTGTGCCTGTGACATTCAATTTCCTGATTACATTCCTTACAGTTGAAACTGACAGTTTAAACCTCTTAGATTTTTTTTCTAGCCTTCCCCTAAACCATTATACTGAACAATCTTTGTTTTCAGATCTTTTGAGAGTTGGTTTGAGGATCCCATGCCGTCACTCTTCAGAGGAGAGTCAAAGCACAACTTGCAAGTGGCCACCTTAAATACCTTTTCTCATGATTGAACACACCTGCCTATGAAGTTCAAGCTAATCCAACCAATTTGGTGTTGCCAGTAATCAGTATTGAGCAGTTACGTGCACTCAAATTAGCAAAATTACAAGGATACCCACATTTTTGCACAGACAGTTTTTCTCATTTGATTTAATTTCATACAACTGAATACTGCTTCACTAAAAATCTTTTTTCAGAAAACACCCCAGTACTCAGATGTTCCTGGGAAATGAGACATACCACTGTTAGCTTTTTTTGTTGTTTTTTGTTCCCAAACTTTTTCGTATGACTGTATAGAATAGCCAGTGTTCCAGTGCTTGACTCTGGAGCACCCTCTTCTGTGTCACACCTAACAGATGTCCAAAGAAAGCTCCCCTAGCAGTAAGAAGATAAAACGAAAGAATGGCAGAAAGTGCATTGAGGTTTAAATCATATTTATTTTAGCATAACAAAAAAAAAACAAACAACAAAAATAGAATTCTGAAAATATAGCAGAGGATGACATTGCAATGTAAGTGCAGAACTGTTTAGGCTAGCAAGTGTCTAAAGCAAGAAGCCCACTCCCTTCTCTTCAATACATGTTGTTATAAAGTAGAGGTGTTCTCAAAGCAACACATCAACCTGGCTGGTCCACCTACCCCTGCTGAACTTAGTAGTGTAATAGTTTTGGCACACATGGTACATTTTCGGCCACTCGCTAGAGGGTTTTCCAGCTGAAAAGTGCCAATAATCACAGAAAGCTCTGCTGGATACTTTTCAGCTGCCAGAAAAAATGCCAACATAACCAATTCAAAGTGCAAACAACTCCTGAACCATATGCAATCTAACGGTACCATTTACATCTGTGATTGCCACATTTAATATATGCATTAAAAGTCAGAGGCACAAGTCTTGAAAAGACCAATTAAACACGTTAAATAATTAAAATCTATGCATGTGAAAAAAATATACCACATCTCAAATTGAGTACTGTGCGGTTATGAACAATTCATCTGGTCTGATGGCTGGTCGGCTTTGCTTCTTATCATAATCGTGTTCATCCTGATCAGTCTTGTAAAAAAATATTCCGGCTTGTGTAAAATTAGTTTTTACCATCCTCCTTGGTTCCCATTTCCAAAGTGGAGCAGAACAATGGGGTTTTGGAGCCAGCAGTTATTGGATGTGTGGGTAATATCCACAATCATTTACTGTCACAGACAAGCTGTATACAAGTCTTTGTTCATAAAAGCACTTTGCTTCCATCTGTGATAGCAGATACAGTAGAATTGGCCGAGATTTGTGATCCAGTAGGAACGAGAAGAAGAGACTGATTTATTTGGTTTTCTTTTCTGTTTTTCCTTTGACTTTATCCCTGAAGTTGTTGTACTGTGAGTCTGTGTTGAAGATTCTGTCCCACCATGTGAATGTTGAGGCGTAGTTACCAACGAAGTTCATGTGATGAAAATCATGAAAACGCGCTCCGGCGTAAAATGGGAATAGGTGCAAGGGATTCAGAGGAATGTCGTAGCCACTGGAAGGAAAAGGCAGATGTTATAAAGATACTTCTGAAACATCAACTTATTGTATATAACCTGGTACCAATATACAAATATGACTAAAAGCTTGATATCAGTTACTTATCACTTATTGTTTGTTCTAAATCAGGGGTCCACAAACTTTTTTTTAACCGTGAGCCACACAGAAATGCATAAAGAGTTGGGGAGCAACACAAGTATAAAAGAGTTCCTGGGGAATACTCAATAACAGCTGTGATTGGCTATTAGGTAGCCACTATATAGACTGGCAGCCTACAGAAGGCTCTGTTTGGCAGTGCACCTGGTTTTTACACAACCAAAACTTCCCTCCAAGCCTGGAATTCAAAAATAATCACCTGCTTGAGGCCACTGGAAGCAACATCCAAGGGGTTGGTGAGCAACTTGCACTAAATGATAATTAAATGATAGCTCAGTACTTGGCAGGGCCCCAAGGGAGAAAAACAGTTACCAATGAATTTTTCCATAGATATGCAGCACACTCTGGCCCCCACCCTGGGACCAAGGGGGTCTGGGGTTCTGGGTTCTTCCCATCAAAAGTCCTATGAAAATTGCCATAGGCTGAAACAGAATCTATACAAAGGCACATACTCCAGTAGGGGTCTGCCTCTAAATCAGGGGTGTCCAACCTTTTGGCTTCCCTGGGCCACATTGGAAAAAGAAACATTGTCTGGGGCCACACACTAAATACACAAAACAAAAAATAAACACAAAAAAGAACTACAATACCAGTTGGATAACCAGATGGAGCTAAACACTGGAATATGGGGCACCTGGATAATAAATACACTTATTATTATGACATTTCCTCTAGAAACAAGGGTTTCACGCTGGGCCGCATTCATATACATGCTGGGCTGCAGGTTGGACACCCCTGCTCTAAATACTCATACACACAAAATGTGCATATTCACATACATAATAAACATATCTACACTGGAGTCAACTCATATGTTTAAGAAGCCTTAAAGAAGACATATTGTGTAAAAAATAAAAACGTACCAGTGCATTATACTCATTTAGCTATAGAAGAATTGTGCTTAAAAAAGTAATGTTTCAGGCTGATATACTGAATATTTCTGCAAAAACCCTAATAATCCCTCCCTTCCCTTCCTGCTCCCTGAATTCCCAGGCTGTGCAGGGGAGCCAGCAGCTCTCAGCTCACTGCACTGTAGGACAGGAACCAATCAGCAGCTAGCATGACCTGATAGGGAACTGAAGCCTGTTTGTACTTGTGTGACTGCAGGGCTGTGATTGGCTGTCCCCCTTCAACTGTGCTTCTGGCAGGGAACGTTAGGACACACCCACCCCTCATTTTAAACACAGACAGGGACCAGAGAACATCTATAGGGAGCTCTAATAAAGGGGCTATTTTTAAAGATAATAATTTTTAGCACCATGTAAAAGCAACTCCATATATTACATATAATTGCCTACAAAATTAGGGGGTTTTCATTTATCCTATATGTCTCCTTTAATGATATTTATGCTTCTTAGAACATGTTTAGAGTGTTTACTATTTTATTGCCCCTTTTCAGCGATAAGATAATCAGGGACATCCAATAACATTTTTTATTTATAGGCCAAGGCAAAGAAGGGACTGTGACTTCAGGACACCAAATCTAGCTCCCTAACTGCTATCCAAAGCAGATGGACCTCCGACTTTTGTATCCCCACCAGGTATGGCGTAATATGTCTCCGCCAGTAGAATGACCCACCTAAGAAGAAAGCTGAAGGCTACAATTAACTGATTATTATAAATATGTCTCCAGACAGTATACAATTCACAGTGTGGTCCAAATTTGAGCAGCACTGGCTAAAATTATTGTGTCACTCTGAAATACATGACAAGTGCCTGATACACAACACACCTGTGCCATACAAGGTAAAGCGTGTTGGTTTTAACAGTTTCCTACTGTGATTAATAACAACATAATTGATGTTGGCTTACCTGTGAACATCTATTGTTTCCAGCAGTCTAACCATCACCCATGCCCACATGAGAACAACGTGATTGCAGAACACCATGATTCCAATGAAAAACCCAGCACCAAGTATCAGGGTTTCCAGTGGATGGGCATATTCAGCTTGCATCCCAAAAGGGGACTAGAGAATAAAAAATGATATCTGGTTAGACACAATCCTCCAAATGATCTCAACACAATATAATTACATTTAAATAGAGACAGCCTAAAATATTTCTGTTAAAGGGATGCTTCACCCGAAAATGAAGTTTTTAGTATAATGTAGATAGTAATATTTCTTTTTTGTCTTTTGCTGTGTGTTAAGTAACATACTGTATTTTGGAGTTCTCCAACTTAACATTTAAATGACCATCTCTATGACAAAGGCACAGGCCCAGAATTCAAAATGACAAATGAGAATAAAATGATATACAAAGTAATAATCAATTCAAAATCAACATCTATTGGTTTCTGGGGTTGCTGACCTGAAACATATCTTTCCTTAAACATGTTTCCAATATTTAGAAAAATTGTGGTTTCTATAGGAGTTTACATGAATGGGCAACATGGCAGCACTGTGTGTCTTATTAAAGTGACAAAATACCCTCTTTTATGACATGAGCTCATTTGGATTATTAAGAAAAAGTGCATAAACATCGTCTGAACTTCCAGAAATAGATATAAATGTATAATATATATTTTAACACAAACAGCCTGAAAGGAAACCATTATAGTCTAGTTCTAGAGTATATAACATTTCCCAACTTCCCTTAGGCTCATAGTCATTCAAACCTCATTCACCTTGTTTCCATTGTTAAGTGGTAGATTCTGGGACTGCTCTGCTTTCCAGAGAATCTGTGCACTGCCCACTATGGAAGTAGAGGGACTTCAAAAATGTATTATCTCTCAAAGAAGAGAGGTTGCAGTACACCGTGAGCCTATGGGTGGTTAGAGAACGGTTCTTACAGCATCTGCACATGGCTTTATAACACCATATTAGTGATGAGGCTTCACAGGTACTAAAGCAAGGAGAATATATATAAGTTCCTAAGACTGCTGCACACACAAAGTGATACTGACACTAAAAATTTATTTTAACATATAGATGTACATTAAGGGGCAGATTTACTAATGGTCGAATTTCGAATTAAAAAAAAATTTGAAATTTGACCATGGGAATAGTGGGGAAGTAAAATCCTTTGAATTCGACTATCGAATTCGAAGGATTTTACCGCAATTCGATCGATCGAACATAAAATATTTGATCGATCAAAAGATAATGATACCCAATTCGGTAGCACTGATCTGGCGAAGTAGGTGGTCAAATTAAAATTTAAAGGGGAAGTTATTCGACCATCGAATATTCGAAACAAAATTTATTCGAATATTCGAATTCGAATATTTGATGGTCGAATTTGCCTAATTTGCATATTCAAAGATTCGAATTTAATACAAATTCGATCGAACTTCGAATTCTTCATGTGAATTTAGTAAATCTGCCTCTAAATGTAACCTATAGGTCATGTTGATCATTTTTTGCTGAGAGGTTTGTTTTTGTATTTAAATGTTAGTTGATGTTCCTAAGCCTGACTGTCTTACACTCTGACTTTGCCAACCTGACTGTCTCATCTCAGCCTGTTAGTTACAGTTTCTAATGCTAACAGACTCCTACTGCACAAATATGGCAGCCCCCTCATACAGGAACATGGGGGATCAGACAGGTAAGGTAAAAGCATCATGCGAATACTTTATGGCAAAGTTAGAAGCAGCTTTCAAAGCCAATATTATAATAGATGTAAAAAAGAGGTGTCAGTATCTCTTTAAGGGAGATACTGCCCTGGTGCTAACAGTAATAATATATAAAGTTTGCAAAAATGCTGTTGCACTCTAGGGACTTTTGCAGGTAAACACGCAAAGACTGCTTTTGTTCCTGGGTGCAAGGTCTGCAAATGTTTGACACCGAGAAGGATCCACACTCACAGGTCTTTTAAGGAAATATTAAAAATGTATTATAAACACAAAACTTATGTTTTGGCCTACCCGTTTTGAGAGGGGTCTTAGGGTAGGCCGAAACGTACATTTTGGGTTTGTAAAACTTTTTTTTTATATTTCCTTAAAAGACCTGTGAGTGTGGATCCTTCTCGAGTGGAAAATAAGAAATCTTCTGTGTCCCTGTCATAAAGCTCACTCTCCTCAGTCACCGCAGAAAGTTCTGCCATACTCACCGTGAATTCATGGTGCACTTTATGAATGTATTTGTATATGCGTTTGTGGTGCAGGATTCTGTGAAGGAAATAGTGCCAAGCATCTTCAATCACAGCGCAGCCAAAACACTGGGCGCACAGAAGGTACCTAAAAACAGAAAGACAGTGGCAATATTACTTGGTGGGAAGTGAAAAGGAAACTTCACGTTCAGCCCATCCTCCAGGAAGTATTTGGAAAAAAGGCAGTTTTATTGGAACAAATTTTTTTTTTCAACTGTAGTCTTTTTAGATCTTTTTACATTTTTGTTGATATGTTTCAATGCAGATTACAATAAGGATATATACATCTGTTTATATAATATTGCGAGTCAATTTGGAGCAATTCCACAAATCGCGCCGCTGCGTGTGAATAGGCGCAGGCGTTTTCAAGTAACGCCGGTGCGCCTCAGGACCTGGCTATTCGGGGAGGTTCGGGGGCTACAAGTCGCGGCTACAAGTCGCCAGGCGACAAAATGCCCCCGAATCTCCCCGTCTGCTCTAGCCCTTATAGAAAAGGAGATACAAAGACCGACATTGAATTAGTGTGTATATATGGTATTCATTTTTACTCACCATCGTGGCATTGAATCCCAGTCATAGGGAATGTTGAAATACTCTGTAAAATGGTAAGTGCCAAAAATCAAAGGAAACTGAATGCAAAAATGATTAAAAAGGAGCATTTTGAAGCATCTCCACTGACTTTCCCATGTCTCTGGTTTATCCTGAAAAGAAAATGGCCTCTGTGAATTCGACTGTCTACATCCAGTTGGAATTAGAAATACTGTACCACCTGCTTATATTTTATTGGTAGACTACTATACCAAACGTGGAAATTAGCAGCTCATTCCTCCACTTATACTTAAAGAAACAGATGACTGCACTTTTCAAGCATAAATTACACTAGTATCAACGTTCTCAAACAAAAGTTCTGCTAAGCTTTTTTTTTTT
>CM044432.1:38916921-38927337 GCA_024363595.1 Xenopus borealis
CAGGTCCCATACCTGTATATAATTATATATTATTTATTATTATGCATTATTCTAATCCAATTCATTTATAATATTATACATTGATGATAAATCTTTCTTTTTTTGGCCATGGATTGATTCAGATATCCTTATATTTTAGTACAGGGGGCTTCTCATAATACATATATTTTCATTAGTCACATAATAAGTGACATCAGTAGGCTACGCCAACCCCTTAGCTGTTGCTCCCAGTGGCCTCAAGCAAATTCTTATTTTTTTAATTCCTGATTTGGAGGTAAGTTTTGGGTGCACTGCCAAACAGAGTAGGCTGCCAGTCCTTAAAGGGGCTGCCAAATAGTCAACCACATCCCTTATTTGGCACCCCCAGGAACGTTTTGCATGCTTGCGTTGCTCTCCAACTCTTTTTACATTTGAATTTGGCTCATGAGTGAAATAGGTTGGGGACCCCCGATATAGAGGCGCAAGGCCACAGTGCCCAATACATTCACTGCATATGTGATGGCTGCTTTAAAGGAGACATTTTGTGTAAAAAACAAGAATGCACCATTGTGTTATACTCATTTAGATATAGAAGAATTCTGATTTACTGAATGTTTCTGTAAAAACCATAATAATCCCTCCCTTCTCTTCCATTTCCTGCTCCCTGAATTCCCAGGCTGTGCAGGGGATCTGGGGGCTCTCAGCTCACTGCACTGTAGGACAGGAACCAGTAGCCAGCGCAGGGATCTGCAACCTTGGCTCTCCAGATGTTAAGGAACACAATGCATTTGCCTTTATGAATCATGACAGACTCCTTCATTGCATTGTGGGACTTGTAGTTCCTTAACAGCTGGAGAGCCAAGGTTGCAGATCCCTGAAGCGGGACCTGACAGAGAACTGAAGCCTGTCTTTGTTTGTGACTGCAGGGCTGTGATTGGCTGTCCCCCCTCTTACTGAGCTTCTGGCAGGGACTGTTAAACCACACACACCTAGGGTTGCCACCTGGCCGGTATTTTACCGGCCTGGCCGGTATTTTTGATGGTTGATACCAATGTTATTAATAGGGAAAAAACTTAAATATATAGGAAGGCCGGTATTTTTTTCTAGAAAAGGTGGCAACCCTACACACACCCCTCATTTGAAACAGGGACCAGTGAGCATCTATAGTGAGCTCCAATAAAGGGGCTGTTTTTAAATATAATATGAATTTTTAGCACCATGTAAAAGCAAAATCATTTATTACTTAGAATTGCCTATAAATTATTTTTTTTTCATTTATCCCATGTCTCGCTTAACTGCTGTAAAGCTATTTAAAACCAACAAATCCCAAGAGGCAAGCTTTATATAAATGCACGCTTTCCAGTAAGAGGCTGCAGCACATACAGTTATCACACACTCATACAGTATACGTAAATAAAGCTAAAGCATTTAAAGAAGCATGTACAGCAATCCACAGCCTCGCTACCCTCACTGCGCAGAACCATTTCTCTCTTTGTAGCTTTTTTAAATTATTATTCTTATTGAGAGATGAATGATGATTTTCCCTTTCTATCTTCCTGTATTGCAGCAGTGTTACAATCTGTGATAGGAGTAGATTTTACATAAAAAATGCACATATATATATATATATATATATATATACACACACACATATAACAGACAAAAGTATGCACTTCATTTAATAAGGCTACATACCTGGGTGCATAAAAAATCATATTACACAGTACTCTTACAGGTCTAAGTGATGAACAATAAATAGATTTACTGAACCGATGTTTCAGACTCAACATAGTTTGATTGATAAAAGTAACCTAAATGTCTGTTCAATAAATTTATTTTTTGCTCATCACTTAGAGGAGAACTAAACCCAAAAAATGAATATGGTTAAAATTGGCATATATTACTGAACTTATTGCACCAGCCTAAAGTTTCAGCTTGTCAATAGCAGCAATGATCCAGGACTTCAAACTTGTCACAGGGGGTCACCATCTTGGAAAGTGTCTGTGACTCTCACATGCTCAGTGGGCTCTGAGCAGCTGTTGAGAAGCTAAGCTTAGGGGTTGTCACTAATAATCCAGCTGAAAATGAGGTTTGACTGTAAAATCAGATGATGCTGGTTGCACTGGCTTATTAACGGACATGTAGTTAATTATTTTAATTCTAAGTACTAATCAGCCTTATCTTGTGACATTTATATTCTGTATATAAAGCATTTTTTGAGTCAGTTTCTAAGCTCTGTGACATCAGCACAGAGCATGTGAATCAGTGAATCAGCAGAAAAGAAGATGGGGAGCTACTGGGGCATTAACTGGGGAGACACAGATCTTTACTGCTAAAGGGTTGTGGTTGCCTTGGCTGGTACAGAAGCACAAAACATCATGTACAACATCTCTAGCTACTGTACTTATTTCGTTAGGCTTTTGTTCTCTACACCCCACTGGTAAAATGTCAGGTTCCTGTGCTGTACAAAAATGAGACAAAGATAAATCATTTCAGAACTTTTTCCACCTTTAATGTGACCTATAAACTGTAGCACTCAATTGAAAAATAAACTGAGGGGAAGAAAACAAAAAAAAACTAAAATAATGTGGTTGCATAATAAGTGTGCACACCCTTAAAGAGGACCTGTCACCTTGAGACATGAGTAAAATATTTATTTTCCATCCTTAGTTAAACCCTTTAGTCAGCTGTTTTTGTCTATATCTGAAACGGATTAGAAAATATCCTTCATGTAAAAAGGGCTTCATAGGCGCTGCCATGTTTAAACAGGACCCCATGTTTTCCGTGTGTGGGCTGTGCCAAACTGCCAAATCTCATTCATGCTTAGTCAGAGTATACTCTATGATAGACAAGCTCTGTATAACTCATGTCACACCAGGACTTGATATTCTATGGGAATTATTTGAAACACCTTCTATTGTTCTATTCAGATTGTGTGGGCTACTCCAGCCACTGACAACTGCACAAACTGGTGATATCGTGAGAGGAGTCTGCAGGACTGATTCTACCCATGATGCTTTGCTCTCCTGACTTTCTGGAAAGTCAGGGCTTCAGTTAGTGTCTCATGCACATTTGAAAAGTAGTTATAAATTGAGAATTAGTGAGATTTGAGCATAATAAATAGGGGTATGTGGTTTGTTTTAAAAGTTTTATTTCCTTCCTAGTGTTACCTCAATCATGACAGGTTTCCTTTAAACTAATACTTTGTTGAAGCATTCAGTCTTTTTGGCACATTTTGACTTTGCAAGATTTGCCCACTCTTCTTTGCAGAAACACTCCAAATCTGTCAGATTGCGAGGGCATCTCTTGTGCACAGCCCTCTTCAGATCACCCAACAGATTTTCAATTTAATACAGGTCTGGGCTCTGGCTGGGCTATTCCAAAACTTTAATCTTCTTCCGGTGAAGCCATTCCTTTGTTAATTTGGATGTACGCTTTGGGTCGTTGTCATGCTGAAAGATGAAGTTCCTCCTCATGTTCAGCTTTCTAGCAGAAGCCTGAAAGTTTTGTGCCAATATTGACTGGTATTTGGAACTGTTCATAATTCCTTCTATCTTAACTAAGGCCCCAGTTCCAGCTGAAGAAAAACAGCCCCAAAGCATGATGCTGCCACCACCATGCTTCACTGTGGGTATGGTGTTCTTTTTGTGATGTGCAATATTGTTTTTGAGCCAAACATATTTTTTGGAATTATGGCCAAAAAGTTCAACCTTGGTTTCATCAGACCAGAACACCTTTTCCTACATGTTTTTGGGAGACTTCAGATGTGTTTTTGCAAAATGTAGCCCGGCTTGGAAGGCTTTCGTCTTGCCACTCTACTCCATAGCCCAGACATATGAAGAATACGGGAGATTGTTGTCACATGTACCACACAGCCAGTACTTGCCAGATATTCCTGCAGCTCCTTTAATGGTAGCCTCCCAGACCAGTTTTCTTCTCATATTTTCATCAATTTTGGAGGGACATCCAGGTCTTGGTAATGTCACTGTTGTGCCTTTTTTTTCCACTTGATGATGACTGTCTTCACTGTGTTCCATGGTATATCTAATGCCTTGGAAATTCTTTTGTTCCCTTTTCCTGACTGATATCTTTCAACAATGAGATCCCTCTGATGCTTTAGAACAGGGATCCCCAACCTTTCGAAGCCGTGAGCAACATTCCTTAAAGTGGACCCGTCACCCCAAAAAAATATTCAGAATCATATTTTATCACATTAGTCAAGCAAAATGAACATTACTTACACTATATAAATTATTTTAATCTTGTTTTCTTCAGTCTGGGAATTCATAATTATAACAAGCAGGCAGGAGCCATTTTGTCAACACTGTTATTAAGGCAAGCCTTGCATCATCTCAGAATCTTTTTTTTGCACCAGAATAGGGGACCCGATGTCTATCCCCATGTCCTGGCTACACAATTAAATGGTTAAGAGAACTGGGGGAATGTGTGGGGAGCAGTGTCATCTAGGAAGTGCTGAATGGAAAATAAAAGTAATTATCTGCCCCGCCTCTATGCCTAAGGCATAGAGGAGTGGCAGACAATATTTGATTGACAGCTGAGATTTTTAAATGAGCTTTAAACAACTATGAATGCTTTAATAAAAATTTGAAATTGGATTTCATGTTTATTTTGAAAAGGACTTTTATTATACAGATTTTTGTGTCTGGGTGACAGGTCCACTTTAAGTAAAAGGAGTTGGGGAGCAACACAAGCATTAAAAATGTTCTTGGGGTTCCATATCAGGGCTGTGATTGGCCATTTGGTAGCCTCTATGTGGATTGTCAACCTACATTGAGGCTCTGTTTGGCAGAACACCTGGTTTTTATACAACCAAAACTTGCCTCCAAGCCTGGAATTCAATAATAAGCACCTGATTTGAGGCCACTGGGAGCAACATCCAAGGGGTTGGAGAGCAACATGTTGCTCACGAGCTACTGGTTGGGGATGACTGCTTTAGAAGCTCTCTGTGGACCATGGCTTTTGCTGTGGGATGTGACTAAAAAAATTTCAGAAAAGACCATCTAGAGCAGCTGAACTTTATTTTGGGTTAATTATAGGCACTATAAATGATTTTGATTGTGATTGCTTAATTCTGAACACAGCTACATCCCCAGTTAGAAGATGGTGTGCACACTTATGCAACCACATTATTTTAGTTTTTTTTGAGAGAGAGAGAGAGAGAGAGAGAGAGACACACAACATGTTTGGGTGCTCAGAGTAAGTGAAACGTTAATTGCCTGTTCCTGTAACAAAGTTAAGCATTAACTGTTTGTACTGGCCTACAAGGGACTATCAAGGAAAATACAGTATATACATAAAATGATGTTAAACAGTCATGCACTACTGCCCAGAACATGACGTTAATAAAATTCTAATAGTAAATTCTAAACTCATTTCCTTTCAGCTACAAATGACTTATTTTAAAACAGTACTGAAGGCAAAAGGGTCACAAGTGTTGAAATGCCTGTGCAGAAGACAAGTGGCATTTTGATCTCCATGGTGCCCTTGCAAAGAATAATGTAAGTCAGAGCACCCTTTATTGCCTCTTTTCCATAGAGAAAGGCTGGATTCAAGCAGGAATGGGGACATCTGCTTTTCTCTGTAATGTATGCCTGTCAACACCTGAGTCTACCATAAGGTACAGTGTTGTCCACACTTACTGCTCTTACCTGCGCTATTCTACATGGAGGTCAAAATGCAGCACATGGCATAGCCCTAATGCCTTTTTGTTCATCTATAAATGCATTCTAAATTCTGTATCTGTAAGACAAGAACAAAAGAATCAACTTATGCTAAAGGAAAGAAGAAGGAATACCTTTTCCTCTGAGATGACCGTGAGCTTGTCACTAGCAATTAAGCTGCACACTTGCTCTATTCCAAGATTGAGAAATTCCTCTCCCGTCACTATGTCAGAAAAGTGCTGTTCTGTTAAAATAAATCAAATATATAAGATTTGCATTTTGAACGAACAAACTATTAATGAAATAATTGTACAGGGTGGTTCAAAAGAAATTTTTTAAAGAACAGAAACCTATTGATATTTTTAGCAGGAAGTGACCTTTGTTACCACTCAGCATAATTTACCCAAATGCTACATTTTGGAAAACTTCAGCTGAAGGAAAATGCCCAGCACCATCCCTCCTCCTCCCTGGAATTTCAATGAGAACCAGCTCACTTCTAGCACAGGTGTATCTCACCACAAACACATGCATTACATGTGAGAACTGAAAAAAACTAGCTCTGTCAGCAAGTGGAAGTAGTAGTTTGAGTACTTTCCCGACAGCTGAAATACAACAGCAAATGCTTGATGTACTATAGCTAGTGATGGGTGAATCTGAGGCGTTTTACTTCACCGAATTTTTTGCGAATTTCTAGAGAAATTTGCGCAACGGCAAAAAATTTGCGAAATGCAGCTGTCTCTCTTTCTGGACGTGGGTGTCCGTTTCTGGACGCAGGCATCCGTTTTTGTTCGTGGGTGCACATCGAAAAATGTGGCATCGAGAACGAAATTCTCTGATCACTAGCTATAGCCCTTATTCTAGTCTGTCAACAAGAACAGAAAATTAGCATGTGTCATGGATTTGACTAATTACACAATTCTCTCTGATCTGGCATGTTTATCTTAAAAGTAAAATCTAACCACATCCCGTTTTGACCTAACTGCATTCAGAGCTTATTCGTGCTTATAAACTTCAGATATAAGTGTACAAATATTTGCAAATGTTTTAAAGGACCGGTAACATTGGTCCACTTCAGAAAAGGCGCCATGGCGACGATCCATCGTGCGACTATCTCCTATAAGGAAGGCAGGGAGGAGAAATTGAGTGCCGCACGATGGATTACCTTTTCTGAAGAGGAGCATAAGCGGAGTTTAGGTAAGTTATTTGTTAATAAAGGCTTTCCAATTGGTGTTTTTATTTTGATGTTACTGGTCCTTTAAGTTGTTTTTTGTTTTAACACTTATTTGATTCCTTAGACTAAACTAAAACATACAATTATCTGTCTTTGTGCTTGCTGGAACCAGTTCCCCACCTCCTTAGGCTCACATTGTAATGCAATTCCAGTACATGATTGCGCTTAAGGTCCCCATAGACGCAAAGATCTTTCTCTGGTGAATAACCGATCTTAGGGAAGTCTGACCAATCTGTCAAATTATTGTGCGGTTAGTGGCATTCGAACGATCGTACATCTTACGATTTTTCGTCCGACATTGGTCTGAAGATTGATCGGCCAGGATAGAAAATCTTTACCTGTCCCCATACAATCTACCTATGTTTGCAGGGCCAAGCAGGCTGCGATCCTTCAGTTTTGCTGGCAATATCGCCTGAAATGGTCTTTTTAGTTGATGGACACATCGGAATTTAAACGATCATTTTGAGACAATCGTGGTCTCACCATAATAATTGGATCTTTAAAAAATCTTTACGTCTATGGCCAGCTTTAGGGTTGCCACATGGCAGGTATTTTGCTGGCCTGGTCAGTAAAAATGTTGCACGATCGCAATGTTAAGTATAGGGAAAAACCATAGAAACAAAGGAAGGCCAGTATTTTGTTCTAGAAAAGGTGGCAACCCTTATTGCGCTCAGCTTTCTATAGTAGGTGTTCCAGAAGCAATATGAAGCTTTTTTTTTTACATCAGCCTAACTGAATGGTGGTGTATATTTTCTCTTTAAATGTGAAGTTTGATCATATACAGACTTAGGGAACAATACTTCCTGGTTGAACTGATAATGAACAGTAAAATATGCTTAAGTGAATTGTTCAGTGTAAGAATACAAACTAGGATACATTGGCTGTACAAAAATGTCTGGAGTGACTGGATGTCTAACATAATAGCCAGAACACTACTTGGTGCTTTTCAGCTCTCTTGGTTTCCAGGCAGTAACCAGTGACTAGAGGTAGAGTCCCACCTGGACCCGATATCCGACCCGCAAGTACCTTATCTGCAACCCGGACCTGCTAACCATCAAGAATCAGGAAGTGCTGTCATGCGGCCAATCAGCAATCAGCAAGTGACGTCATGCTGCCAATCAAGAATCAGGAAGTGCTGTCATTGTAACCAGAAGTGACATCATTGAAAGTAGGCATGGTCATAAAAATGAGTGCATGCATGTGACATGACAGCCCTCAGAGTATTTTCTTTCCTTCTGGGTTCAATTTTACATCACCCGTGATTTTGCGAGATGTGCAAAAAAGTTTGGGGAGGGGGTGTTCACCTCTGGGTCTGCCTCTTCTTTGGACACTGATTAAAAACATTTACTTCACAATATCTAAGTTAAGTCCACCATGTGTGCTCAAAGACAGACAGATACCATCAAAACCCGAAGGTGGCTCAATTGTGGTTTCATTTCAGGGAAAATCATGAGCACTGCAGACTGTGTCTGTAGTTTCTGGTTAAGTATTACAAGAAAGAAGCCCGTCCTCCCAAGGTCAAGTTAAAACTATTTGTTAAAGCAGTCTTTGCTGGTAATGGAGAACTGCATATTGCAGAAATAACCAAACACCCAGAAGAAATGAGCCATAACCAAGGATCAAGCATTGAAAAGCCCAACCTGCACACATCTATACATTTTCATTCTTTTTGAAAACAATGAACACTCATTTATACCAGCCTAAACAATCATACTTTTTTCAACTCGTTCATATGGATACATCTACCCTACAGCACTTTTTCTCTGTTAAAATCATTACGCCAACCCTTGATGGGAGCACCATATCCTCTTGTTCAAACACGCCATCAATTTGCAAACCATGTAAAATGGTTATGATCAAAGCATCATGTTTGACTCCTCCTATGCCATTGTAACAATGAATGCTAAGGCCCATCCTTTGGCTCATTACTCCCTCATTGAAGAAGAAATATGTGTCCATTCAGCTCTCTTCCTCCCTGGTCACTTGTCCTCTTCACCCCTTCCCATCACACTTCCTGAATGCCCTGTCATGTTAAGTTGTTCCTGCTCAAATTAAACTTTCTGAACTGGAATATTTCTGTCACACTTCAAGCATACCCTCGTCTCCCCAACCCTACTTTGATCCTACTTCCCTCCATGGTTACAGGCCAATTTCTCACTTCTCATCCAAGCATCTAGGATAGATGATCTCCACCCATTTGCAACTGATACTACACATGATCTTGAAACCTTTCAGTCATGTCAAGATCACTTCACTGAAATGAAGGTCATTTTGGCTCTCTAATTGAGGCCAAACTACTATATAAAATAAAGGACTACTAAAGGCTAAGAATATAATTGGATACCATCTAGGTGGCTGTTGATTCTGCCTAGACTAATCCCTGAGGAAATCTGGACACTATTTCCCCTGATGTGGAAGGTATATTTGGACAGCTCCTTCTCTTCCTGGTTGTACTATTAGTGCGGTAAAAATTTGCGCTCAAAATATAGACAAATTCAACGCAGAATACGTTTTCGCGAGTTTATTAACCTGCAGTAAATATAAATTTGCGAATATTCTTGCACAAGAATATGATTTCACCAGTTATCGAATTCTCTGAAAACAACACTACGTACACATTAACGCCTGGTTTACTAAACAGCAAAATATGTGAAAGACAAAATTAACGCCAGCATATTTGCAACATTTTACCGCCATCTATATCTAGTGGCGTTAACTTCTTAATGGGAGTTTAATTCTCATTAAACTGTGCATTTAAATGATACAAAGAGATAACTGGTAACTTGTTCATATGATTCTATTGGCAGAAGGGTGTGTGCGTGGATGGATGTGTCACTCTGTAATGTTGTTGGATGGTATAATCATCAGTCAATAAAGTTTTAAAGATGCATTTCTGACCATAAATGTCACAGTAAAAATTGCCATAATTAACGCCATTATTAACACCATCAAACAAGACTATTTTGTAGAGTAAATATTTGCAAACGTAATTTGTCACCAGAAAATTTGCAACTCGCTAAAATTAACGCTAATGTAAGCTGGTTCTTTAACGAAGTTACCGCAAGTGATCTCAATGACTTTGGAGCATATCACTGTTTAGTAAACGTAATCGCTGCAAATATTCTGGCGGAAAAATATTCTCAGCGATAACATGCAGAAACTTAAATTCAAATTTGTCGCACTTTAGTAAATGGACCCCTTTATACATATATTATCGGTTTTATTGATTTTGGGCTATGGCACTACTTGTAGTGGCTACAAAATGCCTGCCATAGACAATACTGAAAAATGTCTCTGCTAAATTAAGCTCATATCTACACTTTCGATCCACTGGGGATAATTACATCATCACTTGTACTCCAATAATTAAAATATCATCTATGAACCTGCAACATAACAACTGTTGCTTTTACCTTGTATAAAATTCATGTTCAAATGAACCCATAAATAACTGAAGGGGTCACATTGGAGCCCATCCCTGTGCCAGTCTTTTAAAGATAAAATGTCTGTTCAAAACCAGCTCAA
>CM044432.1:38984372-39002133 GCA_024363595.1 Xenopus borealis
ATGCAAGAATCAGGGCTGCATTTATGGTATTCAAATGAAAATGCAAACAGTGTAAGCCTTCTAGCTGGATATTCTAGAGGTGTCCCTAAATTTTCAAAAGATCTGGATGTGGTGGAACTTCCCTAAATTTTCAAAAGATCTGGAAGTGGCGGAACTACGGGGGTACCCAGGGATTCATACCTTCTGGGCCCACCAGAGTTCATGCACACACATCTGCCACAAAGATAATTTCTGGAGGTGATTGAGGAGGCACAGCCGCACCCAGGCCCCACACTGTGTAGTATGGTTGCCACCTATCCAAACAGCCCGGTTTTCAGAAGGGCTGCCCGGGTGAAGACAGTCAGCCCAGTTCGCTCACAGGATCGTTGATCGCCACATCAGAGCCCCACCCACATGATGTAGCACGCTCCTCCCGCAATGTTACTGACCCACCTTTGTGACATCATGGCCCTACACCTGCCCGGATCGTGAGCTGCACAAAGGTGTCAACCCTACCATGTAGTTACGTTACTAAGATCTGGTACCCCTGAATCAATGCCACTGGGACCTCTATAACTCCTAGCGACCTCAGCAGTATCTGCATGTATTTCCTCAGTGTTTACGCTTCTGCCATTAGTAAGACCACCCTCATAAAATTCTCTTCCATGCTTGAAGAATAACTTCACAAACTTTGGAACTGTTGCAAACACTTGCTATGCATTGCCCGCTTTTAGCGAGCATGTCAATTTCAGCAGGAATCATTTACACGTTTGAAACCAGACTTGATTGACATTAATAGTTTTCCTGTTCGTTAGGTAAAGACGTGGGCCTGGAGGTTGAGGTTACATTTAAAGAACTTAATAAAGCCATGGTAAGACAAACCAAATTATGGTGGGAATTGTTTGCTTGGGATAAATACCTAACTGAGTCCTTGGTGCCTAGGGGTCTTAGGATTAAATTACAACCTGCAGAACATCTGTGTAATGATACATTTAGTATTAAATGGTATGAGATTTTAACAAGGTGTTCCATCGATTTAATGAAACTAATTAAGGAGTCCGAATCCGCCATGTTGGAACAGGCAAACACTCAGGTTGAAAATATTCTTAGGCGGGTTAAAGAATTCAAGGTCGATGATACTTTCAAGAAATATGAAAGTGATATTCAATCTAACATTGAAAGGTTAGCGGCCGAATTGAAAAATAGGAAATGGAAGAAATTGAGTCGTGATCGTAATGACTTCTCGTCAGGTTCCGTGTATCATAAGAAACCAGTGTATAACAATTATCAACCTAATTTTGTGTACGCATCCTCCTCAGAAAGTAATCTGTCATCAGAAGGTGACCTGAGTGATGGCAATACAAGTATTCATAGAGGGCATAAATCCAACAAGAGATTCACGAAAAATAATAGAAACGAGAGCAACAATTCACAAACTACTCCCAGTACCTCGATAGAGGCTGCGTCACTTTCTTCTTCTTCTTTTTTAGGACCACCCAGATTAGGGGTCCCGACACAGGGTAGGCTCAGGGACAGACAGAGGTGGGGACACCGTCGGTACCGTTACTAGAAAATGATGCGTTCCAGGTGTTCAACTTATCTAAAATTGCGATCAATAATTCCCAAATGAGTGCATTAAAAAAATGGCTATCTTTTTCTCATACGAGTTCATTTAATATTTTCAATTGGATTAAAGATTTAAATCTGTTTGGAAGAAAAATGCTATTACATAAACACTTCATTAAAGATTCTGAATGAAACCCTCGATCTAAAGAGGAACAACAAGCTTTAAAAGATCTCTGTCACCTATTAGAAGATAAAGAATACCAAAGGGACACCATTAAAGGCCCATTCACTTCATTAAGGCCTAAAAGTGGTTTACACCTCCAAATTCGTTATGCACGAGGGTAGAGATTTTTATTGATACGGACAATAATATACAAACAACATTATTTAGAAAACAGACAGCTACTAATAGTCTATTACACGCTAATAGTCAACATCCTGATAAGACAATTAAGGGTATACCTACAGGACAGTATTTGAGACTAAGAAGACTATGCAGTACAGTTGAGGACTTCAAGGTTGAAGCAGGAAAATTGTATAGTAGATTTAAACAGAGGGGGTACAGTCATAATTCCCTTAAAAGGGCATGTAGTAATGCGTTAAAAGCCGATAGGAGGGACTTCCGGGGGGCGGACCCAAAGATGGCCGCATATTAATTGAGCTCCTGAAGCGTGCAGATAAACAAGCACCAGTATAACTTTTTATCGGGGCAAAAAGACTTAAAAATTAGCCCCGGACATCAGGATAAGTGAAGGGAAACAACATATTCCAACGTTGAGCTCACCCTCTGCCTGCAACCCTGGAAGACAGCTCAGACGCTCAGCGAGCGCAACCAGACCCGAACGGGGGAGAGCCACGGCGCGAAGGCTGGCGGAGCTTGCCAATTTACAAACTTCGGAACACACTCCGGTCAGGGAAACCACGGTCGAGGCGATCTCCGGTACACTTGGCGCGGGGGGAAACTCTAACCCAGACAGCCCATGTGGTGCCTCAGGACAGAGCTAACAAAAGCATAAGGTCACGCAGGCTCCGGACCTAGATCCCTACACCGGGGATACATAGCACCCTCAGGCCTCAACTACCTTCAGGCCCCACTAACTCGGTGAGTGCTATTATATTCCCCCACCAGCAGGCAACACAATCAGGGTCACAAGGGGACAGGTGAAGCTGAGCTCCACGCAAACACCTCACTTTAAAGGCCCCAAACGGCATTATAGAGAGAGCACACTCCCGGGCTACATCTAACTCTGCCAACAGGTCTGTATACCATAAACCAAGGACAACATACAGGTACCTGGGCCTAACCTATAATTTATGCCACCTGAGAGGAGCCATATCAAAACATCCCAACAGAGGAGACCTCCTCGTCACCCTTTTCCCATCTAGACTTGGGGTACATTTGCCACGCACAGGGGATCAACTTCTGGGATCAGAACCCTCATCACCTTTATAACAACAGGGCAAAGGTCAGAGGCCCACAAAACAATTGAACCACCGCTTATTCACTGCCTCTAAGTGAATGGAGCACTGCCACAACCAACACGGAATTGCTTAATTACATCCAAGCCAACCCCCGCAGAAACCGCAGGGAGACACGCCAACAGATGACCATACCTAAGAGACTTTTTGTTTTATTCACTATGGCATAATGACATAACATCACTATCGAGTGCTTCCACTGCCACCCTAACACAGGGAAACAATCATTAAAAACAAACCTGACAACAGTTCATTGGGAGAGAGAAAACACCGATACAGAAACCACTCCATCACGTTGAGTGGCCGATCCCTTTACAATTGCTCCCTCAAAGTAATGGATAAATACCTGGGACAATCCAACACAATGGCATCAAGACAAACAAAACTAAAGCCAAAAGACAAGAAACCAACACGAGAACCAGACTCAATGGATTCGGATGCTGAACCCAGCTCACAAAATGCATCTCAACAGATCCAAATACAAGACCTCACACAGATTTTAGGCCCTCTGTTGGATCAAAAATTGGCTGGAATCAAAGACAACATTTTGGCTGGAATCAAAGACAACATTTTGGCTGGAATCAAAGACAACATTTCAGAAATACTTCAGCAGGTAACAAACCAAGCAACAAAAATCACAGAAGCCGGAAAGAGAATCAGCACATTGGAAGACGAACTGGACATAGCGCAAAAAGTGGTCGATACACAACAAAAAGAAATCTCTATTCTGGCTGAAAAGGTGGATGATCTGGAGAATAGGAGCAGACGCAACAACCTCAGAATAGTTGGCATCCCGGAAGCGGTCAAAGGAAAAGATTTGGAAAACTTCCTTTTAAGTGAATGACCAACCCTGCTACACATGGAAAAAGCTCAATCCACCTTTCTTATTGAGAGATTTCACAGGATTGGACCCCCGCTGACAACAACAACCAACAGACCGAGACAAGTAATATTTAAATTGCTCAATTACTCCGATAAAACAAACATTCTGACAGCTTACCGGAAAAAGAGAGATCTACAGTATGATGGAAAACACATTCTAATTTTCCAGGACTTCTCAGCCTCAGTTACAACTAAAAGAAAGGAATTCTCACCAATCTGTTCAACCCTCTTCACCTCAGGATACTGCTTCTCCTTACTTTTCCCGGCGAAACTAAAGGTCACAGATAAAGACAATGGACAAATCGTATTTTTCGAAACCCCGAAGCAAGCCAAAGAATACCTTGAGGAAAAGACCAAAGCTAAAGATGCAACCTGAATAGATATGAATCCAATCTGCTTTACCATATTTAATAAGGACCTTAACTAACCCCCCTCCCCCCGTTTCCCAAAATTTTTCACAAGGACACCAAAATCATCGAATAAGGGGTGGTAATGCGAATTACTCGATATTTTCTTTTATTTCCTTGTTCTTCTATTTCTTACTTCTGCTCCCTTCTCGCTACATATACCCCCCCTTTATTCTTTTCCTATTTCCAATACTAAATGTGGCTACACTGCATTGTATATTTATTTTTGTTATTGTTGTTATTACAAATGTTTAACCTAGCTCGAACGACGTTAAGAACGACTTATCCTAACATAATGTTCTTTGCACACCAGCCCTATGAAAACACATATTTAGGGGGCAGGCCTGCTCGCTGGGACAGGCTGACCCACACAGAAAATCATTCCCCTGCTATTGACCCCTACAAAACAGGAGTGGGTTAAACCACTAAAATGCATACCACAGAGAAAATTGATGACTCTACAGTCAAGTTAAAAACCCACTTTAAAATATTCTCATGGAATGTAGGAGGTCTTAACTCTCCAGTTAAAAGGAGAAAAGTGCTTGATAGATTACAAAGGGAAAAGGCCCAGATAATTCTCTTGCAAGAGACTCACTGGCGCAAACAAGATAAACAAACACTCAAAAGTAAATGGATACAGACAGTCATAGAAGCATCACACACAGCAAAGACGAGAGGGGTGGCAATATTAATTAATAAGGACCTCCAATGCTCTATAACACGAACATATAAAGACAAACAAGGACGCCTACTGATAGTAGATCTTTATTTAAATGGTACAATATACTATATAATATAGTGAATTTATATGCACCTAATGATGAAAATAAACATTTTTTTATGACTGTATTGCAGAAGGTGAGCTCCTGGGGGACAAGAAACATCATTTTGGGAGGAGATGCTAACGTGATTTGGGACGATTTCATGGACAAGTCAGGTAAATCCACCACCCATTCACGAGCCAGAGCACGACCCTTACACACGTTGTGTGACACCTTACAATTATGTGACACTTATAGGCACTTACACCCCATAACTAAAGATTACACCTTTTATTCTGGGGTCCACAAAACTCACTCAAGATTGGACTACCTATTTGTATCGCAGTCGATTCTGCAATCACTATCAAATGCCACTATAGGAAACATAGACACCTCAGATCACGCCCCAATAGCGATTTGTTTAAAATTAAAAACTCCCCAGTCAGGCTCATTCAACTGGAGGTTCCCAGCTTATTTGAGCACCAATGCAGACTTCCAACTTTTTCTTAAAACGAGTTGGGCGAATTTCATGGATGACAACATAGACCACTGGGACAACCCACAATTGCTGTGGGCGGCAGCAAAACCAGTTCTAAGAGGGCAGATTATTTCATACTTGATAAAACAAAAGAAATCAAACAATGCAAAATACGCCCTTCTACAGAATCGATTAACAGAACATTACAAGATCTTTAAAGAAACAAATACAGAAGAGGATAAAAATCAATACAAGGAGACGAAGGCACTCTTTGATACTTTATTGACTGGAAGGGCTTACAATACATTGCACCACACGGCAAATCATTATTACCGATATGGCAACAAATCCGGGAAACTGTTGGCAAGCATAGCAAAAAGACAATCCCGCACAACATACATACAAAAACTCAAAACGGTAGAGGGTTGGACACAAGATCCCACCCGCATAAGACATATACTAATAGAACATTTTAAAAAACTTTATGAAGGCCCAGAAGATGATCATGTCAACGGTTTACAATTCCTTCAGGAAGCAGGGCTCACCAAATTGTCAGTCCGAGACAGGGAAATCCTAGATGCCCCTATAACCCAAAAAGAAATATCAGATACAATTCGACATTTAAAAAACGGGAAAACACCAGGACCAGATGGGTTAACAGCAGAATTTTATAAACTCCTACAACCAGAGATAATGCCACTTTTAAACACACTATACACTGATACCCTGCAAGGATGCCCGCTGTGGCATGATGCGAATGTGGCTAGAATCATATTATTACCCAAAGAAGGCAGACATCTTACAGATCCGAAATCCTATAGACCTATTTCACTTATAAATCAAGACCTAAAAATCTTAAACAAAATAATGTCAGATAGACTCCAACAATTACCATCAATACTCACTGAAAATCAGGTAGGTTTTCTTAAACAACGCCATCCAGCTCGAGCCCTTAGACAGATCCTCACAGCTATCTACATCAGTAACCTGGAAAAAAGAAAACATGGAATGTTAGTGAATCTAGATGCAGACAAGGCTTTTGACAGAATAACACACGCACATCTCCTACGCATACTGAAATTCCAAAACTTAAGCATACATATGCTAAACCTCTTTAAAAATCTATATCTAACACCCACTACCTTTTTAACGGTCAACAACACTAACTCGGATAGATTTCTGATCCATAGAGGAACACGCCAGGGTTGCCCACTTTCCCCCCTCCTTTTCAATGTCGCGATTGACCCACTGCTGAGACATATCCTCAACAACCAACAATTGCAGGGTATGAAAATCGGTAACACAACTTTAAAAGTAGCTGCATTTGCAGATGACATACTACTGTTTCTTAACCAACCCAAAACAGACATACCAATAATATTGCAACTCATACAGAGGTTTGGCAAACTGGCGGGATTTCAAATTAACTTAGACAAATCGGAGGCACTACAACTACACCATTCAAACCCCTCAGATTGGCTCCCACACTTTCCTTTAAAAAGAACCAAATCACACATAAAATATCTAGGGATTAATTTACCATCACATCATAAAGACACCTATGACCTAAATATACGGAAGATAATAGACACTATCCATCAAGAAATACACCAATGGAAACATGTTAACCTGACTTTTTTGGGAAGAATACACTTCATTAAGATGTTCCTTTTCCCCAAACTACTTCATTCATTACAAATGCTACCATACAGTATAAAACCAACAGACCTGAAAAGAGTAAACCAAACATTCAGAACTTTTATATGGAACAAGAAAAGGACGAGAATCAGCCTTTTTAAATTACATCAACCAAAAAACCTAGGAGGTACTAATCTCCCCGACATAAAAGAATACAACGAAGCAGCCCTTCTCCGCTATGCGGGAGATTGGATCCTCCATAGAGATCTCTATACCATCATCTCTCTAGACCATTATATGACTGGCACCCATTCCTTAAATTCTATACTGCATCTCCCACCAAATAAGATCCCAATACAACTACAAACCAAGCCTTTATTCCTGGACATCTATAAAACCTGGCAAATAGTTAGGAAAAAACAAAAGCTTTCACCATCGGCCTCCCCATACATCTCATGGATAGGCAATGATGATTTTCCCATAGGTAGACGAAACCCTATTCTCTTACAATGGCGTGACAACGGTCTATGTAATCTACATGATGTAATGGACAATAATTATGCAATATACTCTCACGATAAATTGAAAGAAAAATTCCCATTCATAACAAAACACCTGTTTCTAACCTTCCAAATCCTTCACTTTGCGACTACTGAATTTAGGAAAATCCCAGAAACAGATAAAACTAACCCCTTCAACCAAATTTGGAAGAATAAACATATAAAACAATCGACTTCACAACTATATCAAATCACCAGATCACTAATAGATATAGACAACGAACAAAGACCAGGCTTTACATGGACAGCTAACATCCCAAACACGGTTACTTCTAACATTTTCCGGCAACACATGGGTGTTATGAAGCTCCTTCCAGTCAGTAGATATCAGGAAATGGCTCTCCAAATACTCCACAATTCTTACTTAACTCCTACCAGGAGATACAAAATGGGAAATCTGCCCTCTGACAAATGCCTCAGATGTCTATCACCAAAAGCAGAACTGATCCATACTTTATGGTCACTTACAAAATTTTGGATGGAGGTAACAGAATATGGTGCTCAGATAACTGGTAAACCCTTTCAGGCATATTTAGAATGGGCAATGTTTAGCGACACCACAACATACACGCAGTTAGGAAAATCAGACAAAATTCTAATTGGGAAACTGGCAGCAGCTGCCCGAAAGACCATTCTCCAACTTTGGCTAAACAAAGACCCCCCCTCCATACTGTTAGTAAAACAGAAATTACACTACCTCTTCCATATGGATTGGTTGGAAACCATGACCAACAGAGAACAAAATTCCACAAAATTTTTCAAGCTATGGACAACATACATAGAATCTCTGCCACAACAAATTAGACATCTTACAGTACAAACTTTTCAGTACACTACTTGGTATGACACGGCAATAATCAACCGCAAACTCAACGCAGGTCAGGTTGCGAACCTCCCAGGAATCACCTAACAAACCGATTACTAGCCTCCTATTTGCATAATGCCTAATAGGGCCTTATATGTTGTCTGTCGTTTGAGCTGATAGTTAATATTGTAACATAGTTAATATTGTTATTCTGATACTGCATATATGACCTATAAGGTTAACAGAACAGCACATGATCTTACTGTTTATTCTTACTGTGTAATTGTTCTGTACGAAACTACGAATAAAAACAAGTTAAAAAAAAAAAAAGCCGATAGGAATTCCCTATTAATTCTGCAGAAACCTGGTAGGGAAAAGGTAACACAACAAGATCCGAAACTTATCCAAGTCATAGGGGACTACAGTGCAGAACATAAACATATCCAACAGATTCTCACTAAACATTGGCACATTTTGGAACAGGATTTGGACCTTAAACAGGTCATAAGAGATAGGTCTACTATTACTTATAGGCGGAGTAGAAATTTAAAGGACATATTTACTCGCAGTCATTACACCAATCCTCACAAATCAACTTGGCTTGTCAATCGTAGTAAAGGCTGTTACAAATGTGGATCTTGTAAAGCATGTCCGTGGATCAATAAAACGACAAAAATAACAGGGAGAACAGACATTAGTGAATATGTAATTAAAGATTTTATTAACTGTAAAACGACTGGTGTTATTTATGTTATGAATTGTGTTTGCGGAATGAATTACGTTGGAAAAACAAAAAGGGAACTGAGACGCCGGATTCTGGAACATGTAGGTGATGTACTACACAAAAGAAATACATCAGTGGCTACTGCAGGGAATATATTTATTATAACATCTTGTGGAGCACTTGAATTTATGGCATTTATATGAATTACTACTGGAATATAAACTTCTATCAAAATTTGTGTTAGATTAAAAAGGCATTAACATGTTTCCATTCCTTCTGTCTTTAGGTAGGCGTTACAGATATAAAAAGATAGGGAGCTACATTTAGGGTATTCAGACCCACTTCACCACTATATAACTGTTTAAGCAATGGTGACTCACTCTTAGGACATATGCCGTTTTTGGCGAGTGACTCGGATAGTAAGGGCAAGGTACGATGTAGTACTGGCAAAGGGCTAAACCTATCCTATTAGATGAAGCGTTCGGGCGGTCACTTCCTATTGAGGAGCACTGATCACCGGAAGTGACGTTTTTTGAAGTCACGAGAATGCCATCATACACTGCCTATTTAATCGACAGAAATGAGCGGGTCCGACACTTATGCCCCTGACGAAGCTGCTTAGCAGCGAAACGCGTTGGGCGGTGTAGGTGGAAGGTGGTGAGGCTAGTTCCCACTCTTCCCTACGTAGTCAGGTAAAAATAATACCGGGAAGGGTGGAATGGGGGGGTACATACGTACGTGTGTGACTGGCTGATAATTAGTATACCTTCAGCGATCTACTAGCAAAGCGGAGATCGGGATACTGACCCCACAGTAGGGGAATTTAGATTTAGGATTACTTTTAAGTCCGGACTGAACTTGTGGATATCATGTTGCTTTAAATGAAACTCGGTCACGTTATTAGCCTCTACCTCTCCCACCTACTCATTTGGTTTTTAGTATGTGTAATTTTAAGGACACGGCCCTGCACGGCTGTGAGGATAACATGCTGTGTGTGTCATGTCGGTGTAGCCTATACATTTTTTAATTATTATCTTTATTAAAGGTTAAGTTTTAATACATTGTTGCGATCATAGCCTGAACTGGCTGGCTGGCTACATTGTTACTGAATAGAGGTATGTCGATTTCAGTACTCATTGTGGCAAGTTTGTTTCAAGTTAAAGACACACCTAGTAAGAAAGGTCACTAAGGTTACCAGCCTACCAGAAAACTTTAGACCAAAGCAGGGTCGTACTGGAGCCTTGGGGCCTGCCAAGGCTGCAAAACGATGGGCCCTCCTGGCAGTCCCTGGGGTCCCCTCCAGCAGGGCCGGGACGAGCCGCACGGGTTCCCTAGTCAAGCCCAGCGGACGCAGAGCCGGCTTAACGCGAGTTCGCATGCGCGAATTGGCACTCACATGCGGTCCCCTCTCTGCCCAACTCTCACTGCCTTTTTCTTCTATCTGCGATTTCTGCATTAAATAAAATATAAATAATGGATACAATTTTATCCATGAATCATTTTTACCCCAGTTTTACTTACTATACACTAAAAGATTGTAAAACACAATAGGACTAACATGGATTCAAGATAGATTAGTCACCATCAAATGAAAGGTACTATTTTATTATTGCAGATTTTGTTTTCTTAAAAAGGAATCCGTGGAAGATTGCATTCCAATATTTAGGAGCTTTCTGGAAAATATGTTTTGCAGAATAGATTTTCACAACATGACAACACCAGTCAGGACAATGCTAGGGATCACTTGTAAAATCAAAATTCAAAAATCAAAATCTATCCGCATTTGTTGACTTTGAAAAAACCCACTAAGCTGAATATCCCAGACCTTATTAAAATGATAACGAGCATGTGTGGGTTTCTGATTGGTATACCTGTCAAAGATTGTTGTAAGATTCTGGTCACCATTCTTAAGTTGGCCGTGCTAGGCTTGGCCTGCACTTCTGTGTAGGTCAGACCATGAGTAGCAGAAGATGATTTTGTTCAGGAGGCCCAGTGTAGGATATTGTGCAGCACAAGTGTTTAAACGTGTTAGCCCTTCTGACACCAATCTTATTTACTTAGTAATTCTCATATTTGCCATCAGCACATGCAATAAATTGACTATATTCAGGAATCAAGACAGGAGGTAAATTAATAGGTGGATGAATGATTGTGAATACTGTTGTGTATTTCTTGAATATGTTATTGGTAGGGATTTAGCATAGGTTAAACGGACAGTAAAACCAAAGTGTTGTAAAGTACAGACAATATAAGTAGTGGAGCCTTGCACTTGTAAAACTGGTGAGCTTGCTTCAGAAACACAACTATGGTTTATATAAACAAGCTGCTGTGTAGCCATGGGGGCAGCCATTGAAGCATAGTAAGGATAAATAGTAGATAACAGAATGCCCTAATATATATTTGGTGACTTTAACAAAAATATAGTCTCTATGTATTAAGCTGTAACAGGGCTTAAACCCCCTTAAAATAGGGATAAAAAAGTACTGTACATGTAAAGGAGTTCTATTTCTCTAATGGTTAATTAGCATAAGGTAATTGTGACATCTTCCTTGACAAATAGCTCATAATACTCTGGTACAGCAAATGAAAACACTGGATGATATAATTCAGTACAGTAGCAATTAATTCTGCAAAGTAAAGCAAGTGCCTTTAAATCTGCAAGACTTGTCGCCCACATACGTAATTATTATTTCAAGCAGCAAAATCCAGAAGCCCAATATACACTCCCACATGTGAGTATGCCTTTGCAAAAATCTTACATTATTAACCCCATAATGGATAGCTTATGAAATGCTTTATTCGTTTAACTTGGGATATTTCTACAAGCATTTTACATAATGTAAAATGCTTGTAGAAATATCCCAAGTTACATTGAACATAGTGTAGGGTTTATTAAGTACGGATGCACTGAATCAAGGATTTGCCCAAGATTCTGCCTTTTTTGGCAGGATTTGGATTCAGCCGAATACAAGTGCCTGGCGGAACCAAGTCTGAAAAAATATGCTAGCCACTCGCTGTGAGGACGGTTCCCTTGCCCCTTGTTTCCCTAATTTACATATTCAAATTAGGGTTCGGAATTTGGTTCAGTATTCGGACAAATCTTTCACAAAGGGTACCTAAAATGGTGGAATAGGTGCATCCCTAATTACAAGTATGCAGTGGGGAAACTACCGGGGGTGCAAAGGGTGCACCGGCACAAGGGTTCGTGCCCCTGCACTCCCGATGGGGCCTGCTTCCCTGAAGAGAAATTGACAGTATCCGTTTTGGATGAGTCATGGCGCATTGTGTGTGACATCACCAGGCATCAGCATTGCTGGCCTTAGACAAATTGGACTGATTTTTTCCAATCAGGCCCTGTACCCCTGGGGGGCCCGCACACAACATGATGAAAGCAGCCAGGAACAGCTGTTCTTTGCAACCGTTCCACTTCCTCCCCCACCACCAATGTTATCTCACGTTTTTTTTTACGAGTGCACGAGGGCACAGTGATTGATGATGATGCTGTATTATGAACACAGAAAGGACACTGCTTTGTACTGCACCGGTTTGAAAGTCGTCTACTGAATGTCCCTAGCACTAGACCTAAGCTAGCTGCATCAGATAGGGTGACATTGGATACCCTAGCCAATATGTGGGGAGCACAGTGGTATAATGGCTGGCACTGCTGCATTGTGGGGTAGGGGATCCTAGGGTTTATTCAAGCCAGTGTGCTGTCTGCAGGAAATTTATATGTGTCTGCCTGGGGTTATTCCCACATGCCTTAAACATACAGGCAGGTTAATTATCTCCAGACAAAATTGACCTTAGTTTATATGACCTTAGTTTATATATTAGACTGTAAGCTCCACTGGGACAGGGACTGATGATAATGATCCCTAAACTTTGCAAAGTCTTGTGGCATATGGCTTAATTATTAACAATAATTATTATTTGTGTGAATCTAGATAGCACGTATTTTTGACAAAACCAGTAGTGAAAACCTACTGTATTCAAGTTAACCTTCATTGTCTCATTTAGTATTAAGCCACCTTACCAAGTTCCTTTAGCTGTAAAATAATTTATATAAAAATTCTAAACAAACAGATGCGTTTCTAGTCTTTTAGGAACCTGTTATAAAGTGACTGTAGACATGAACTTCCTATGTTTCATTTTAATTAAGTAAGGAGTTTACACACAGTAGACTGTGACTGCATTGCACACAAGAGGGAGTGCTGGCAATGACTTCAGTTTCCTGGCAGAACACACTGACCTTTTTGAAAACATTCGTCCGACACAACAGTTGCAATTAATTTGATTCATATTATAGTCAGTATCGTTATAAAAAACATTTCATGACAAAAGGCCCTAATGCTATCATTTTAAAAAGTATGGATACAGTACAATCAACGAAAAAGTGTTCTGATCATCTGCATTACAAAACAAGCTGTGATTTGCATTGGGAAGGAAATAACGGGATGCCAACTAGTTAGCTTACACAGGAGAGGCACAATATAGGCAAAAGCCGAGCAACATGTACGGTGGGTGAAGATGATGTTGTGTGAAAATGTCGGTTATGTGTATATATAGATTTGAATATTGAAAATGGTAATGTTTTAAAAGTGTGTTTACAGGGTTTGGCCACAAGGGGGCAGTAGGGTCCTATAATTGTGTAATCATGTAATTTTTACCCCGGCCACAAGAGGAGCTAATGGGAAGAAAAACAGTATAATTATGGGCAAGAAACCATGGGTGTGGCAGTTTTATAGGTGGACATGGTCCTGTTAAGAACATCTGTTGGAGGGAAGAAGAGCCCAGCCCTGTAGTAAGTAGCAGACTTAGCCAGAGTTAGGAGATTTATGTTATACTGTGCACTAGGTGTACAAGGCAGTTAGGAAAAGGTAGCAAGGGCAGTTGAGAGCACAACCAGGAGTAAGTGGAACTAGCCTTCCGGTAGATCCTCTAACAGTCAGGGATATAGTGATAGGAAACAGGATTGTAAAAGAGATGGCTATGGGACTGTGGCCATCTTGAAAATTCAGGTTGCTGAGGGCAGGTGGGGATAGTGAGATCCCATCGAGGGCAGTGGAACAGGAGCATCCCATTGGTATAAATTCTGTAAGTAAAAAGGAAGCTAGGTTCCTGGAAAGAGTGGTTGTGTATAGTGATGGGCGAATTTATTCACCAGGCGCTAATTTGTGGTGAATTCCCGTGAATCGCCGCTGGAGAATAAATTGTGTGATGCGTCGAAAATTACGTGACGCAACTCGTTTCGCAAATTTTTCGCCAATTTTCCAGGAAACGGGATAGATTTGCCCATCACTAGTCGTTTATTGAATGTCTGAAGATTTGCCTGTCGGTGTTAATTCGGATTGTCCTGTTGGTGTTGAAGGAATAAATAGAACTTCATATTTTTTACGACTACTGGTTTGCTTATTACTTCTACAACAACTCACAGGACACCTGTCTGCAAGCAAACACTGGGCAAATTTACGCCTGGGCAATAATTCATGGCAACCAATCAAATGATTGCTTTCAGCGTTCAACCTGCAGCTGGCTGAATAAAGCTAATCAATGATTGGTTGCTATGAGTTACTGCCCAGGTGCAAATGTTCCTAGTCTTTTCAGACCCCCTCTTATATATTACCAAGGAGTTTTATGACCATATAAAAACATGAGGCAGAAGGCCGAGTATTTTTATACAGGTCATGTAACTCCGAAGTAACTTCCAATATCCTCACATTTTGCAAGAGGGGGGTAATTTATTTATTATAATACACAAGTTTTAGTGAGTCATGTGACAAATGACATCACTACTCACCATTTATAACCGATTACTTCAGTAGAAGATATTCATGGCTTTTGTGTATTTTATATATATATATATATATATATATATAAATAAAATTTTGTTTTAAAATTGCACTCACAGCTTTGATGTTTTAAAGCCCTATTGCATCCTTCTTTAGTTCAACAGTGTCAGGTCCCTTTGTATGGTAAAATACAGCAACAATTGGTTTGTGGGAAATATAATTTGCAAAGCTGAAGCTCAGGCCCCATATTTCAAGTGACAGAACAACATGAAGCTGAGAAGTATTGTGTATGGATGCCCGTTCCATCTCTCTTTTGTAAAGGAGTTGTCAGATGAGGAGATAAAATAATTTGGGAGGCTGACTGCTACTTTTACTGTGCTAGAGATAAATGGGGGACAGTTTGATGAGCTTTAGCCCTGTTTCCTGAGCTACTAACCGTTTTGGGAAGCAAAATAAATTATGCAGTGGGTAAGACAGTTGGAAAATAGTTGAGATTTCTTTTTTTAGGACGGCAACTCCTTCTATGACATAAAATAAAGCAATATGCCTATTTAAGTCCATGCCTACCAGGGAGGCAGCCCCAGTGGACCTCCAGTATCAAACTGCTTATAAATGGTTCTTGGGGGCAAATTCACTAAAGGGTGCTACTTTGCCAGCATCCGCTTGGCAACACTTCGCTAGACAAAATTTTGTTCAGACAATGCTAATTCACTAAAGTGAGAAGTTGTGTCCAGGGCAAAGAACGGTGGTGAAGTTGTGCTTGAGTTACTTCATCAAGCAAAGCAAAGTTGCGTTAGCATTGCCTAATTTAAATACAGTGGGAAGTAAACATTCAATGGACATATATCCAAGTTCAATATGTTGCAGCAAATACATTACATTACACAAGCCCAGGAAAACTTAATAAAATAAAATAGTTGTTATATTGCCCTACACATGAGCCCACTGAGCTGGCGAAGGCAAAACTGGCTCCACAAATCACTCTGCAGAGTCAAAATCTGGTGCAAGAGGTAATGTTCAGTAAAATCCACATCTTAGTGAATTGGCGTAGTTGCGCTCTTTTGGCATTAGAGTGTGAAGCAACGCTAGTGTACCTACTGTACCTCCGCATGTTAGTAAATCAGTGAAGTAACAAAATGACGTCACATTGGCAATTTTTTGGTAGCATTAGTCACTTTAGTGAATCTGCCCCATAGTGAGCAATGAAATTTGTCACTGTTAAGCTTTACTTAGACTTTGCTAAAGCATTTGATACTGTGCCACACAGAAGGTTACTGGTTAAATGAAGGAATGTTGGCCTGGAACATAGTATTTGTACCTGGATAGAGAACTGGCTAAAATGGAACGTTTTCTAATTGGACCAGTGTTGTTAGTGGGGTACCGCAGGGCTCTATACTGGGTCCCTTGCTTTTCACCTTGTTTATTAATGACCTGGATGTGGGCATTGAAAGTACGGTTTCTATTTTTGCAGATGATACTAAATTGTGCAGAACTATAGGTTCCATGCAGGATGCTGCCACTTTGTAGAGTGATTTGTCTAAGTTGGGAAACTGGGCAGCAATATGGAAAATAAGGTTCAATGTTGATAAATGCAAGGTTATTCACTTTGGCAAAAATAATATAAATACAAGTTATACACTAAATGGCAGTGTGTTGGTAGTTTCCTTAAATGATAAGGATCTTGGGGTTTTTATAGATAAGTTGTCTAATTCTGGGCAGTGTCAGCTACTAAAGCAAATAAAGTTCTGTTTTGCATGGAATGAAAATGTAATTATGCCTTTTTATAGATCCCTAGTAAGGCCTCATCTGGAGTATGCATTTGCAGTTTTGGACTCCAGTCCTTAAGATATAAATGAGCTGGAGAGAGTGCAGAGACATGCAACTAAACTGGTTAGAGGGATGGAAGACTTAAATTATGAGGGGAGACTGTCCAGGTTGGGGTTGTTTTCTCTGGAAAAAAGGCGCTTGCGAGGGGACATGATTACACTTTACAAATACATTAGAGGACATTATAGACAAATATCAGGGGACCTTTTTACCCATAAAAAGGATCACCGCAGCAGAGGCCACCCCTTCAGACTAGAAGAAAAGAACTTTCATTTGAAGAAGCGTAGGTGGTTCTTCACAGTGAGGACAGTGAGGTTGTGATGGCTGATTCTGTTGATGCTTTTAAGAGGGGCTTGGATGACATAATATCAAAGGCTATTGTGATACTAAACTCTATAGTTAGTATATAGGCATATATAATTTATGTGAAGGTATGTAGGGGTGTGTGTGTGTATGCTGGATTTTCATTTGGAGGGATTGAACTTGATGGTCTTTTTTCAACCCAATTTAACTATGTAACTATGTAAAATGACAAATTAGAACGATAATATATGGCCTGTCTCGAGTTTTGAGAAAGATCCTTGGGCAGATAGGCTATGGGGCCTTTGGGCAGATTGATATGAAAGTCTTTTCTGCCAATAACTAGGCCCCCTCTGTGTATTAAACAGAAGTATTTGTTCACTGGTACAGTGTACAGGCATCCCATTTTACTGATACTCTTGATCCCAAACATTGTTCCCATGAGTGGAGGATGATTTTTGTGCTTGGGAAGGTTACTTAACTTAACTCCTTGCCAGCATTCTTTGGTTATACCTGTTGTGTTTGGTAGCCGAGGATGAGGAGAGTATAACAGTGCTTTATTAGCA
>CM044432.1:39003839-39015481 GCA_024363595.1 Xenopus borealis
ATACTTTGGTTTAAAATAAAAACAAAATAAATCCTAAATATCACGAAGACAAGTGATTTGTATAAAAATATTGTTTTATATTATTACTGACAGTGTAATTTGCTTTATATGAAAAGCAAAAAGATTAATTTACTAGTGCAGGTGCAGTGTGGATGAGTCCCCATGTTTTTTTACCCACAATGCAGTATACTTTTAAGTGCAGCTTTATATGCAACTACCTGGAATAAATAGCCAAAGTTGCATGACAACAACTGTAAACAAACCCCTTCATCATTTATCTTCAATTGTCTGAGCTGTAGATTCTACAAATAACCACAAGGTGACTCTGTTGTTGTACAAATGTTGGTATATCAAGTTTCTATGTTTGCTTATTTTAGATTTTTGTTTTTCTCAATTTAAATCTTGAACATTGCTTCTTTTATATTTGGTAACCCATTCTGCCTTCATCTGATGATATTGTATTGCCTGTGCTCAGTGACTATTGTGTATCCTTTAACTTTTTATTTTATATGGACCTTCTACATACAAATGTCATTGTGTCCTTTGCTTATGTGTGCAATTATTTTGCTATAATGGAATTTTAGGTAATTAGAGAAATATGCATGCATGTATGTAGGAAAGGGTACACTATGGGGCAGATTTACTAAGGGTCGAATTTGAGGTTTAAAAAACCCTCAAATTCGACCATGGTAATAGTTAGGAATAGTGTGGGAAGTAAAATCCTTTGAATTTGAATATCGAATTCGAAGGATTTTACCTCAATTCGATTTGGTCGAACGATCAAATAGAAAATATTCGATCGAACAATAAAATCATTCGAAACGAACGATTCGAACGATTTTAACCACAATTTATTTATTCGGTCAAAAATAATGAAACCCAATTCGGTAGCTTTGATCTGGCGAACTAGACAGTCGAATAAAAATTTAAAGGGGAAGTAATTTGACTGTCGAATACTATAGTCGACTATTCAAATAGATTTTCATTCGAATCATTGAATAACTTGATCCGATCGAATTTTCAAAATTCACTGGTCGAAGTGGTCTTCAAAAACATTCAAAAACATTTGAAAATTCGAATTAGAATCTTTTTGAAAATTCAATCAAACTTCGAATCCTTCATGTGAATTTAGTAAATATGCCCCTAAATGTATCACTATGCATGTGTTTGTGATATTACAGAATGGGAGGGCCCTTGCAGAAACTCCACAAACCTGTAGGTCTAGGGCCTCTGTTTTGGGACTGTGATGCCCTTTAAAAGGTTTTGTAAAATCATGGCATATACAGTAGATTTGTAGTGTTTTCCTGTCCCATTTGTTATAATGTAATTTACTGAAGTTCTTCAAATAGCCCTTACAGATTGTAATGCATTTCTTTGTTTATTGAGAACAAATATTTATGCTGCATTGCTTAGAGTCAACAATGGAAGGGCCATACATGTAGTGAAGTAGCACAATAGTAAACCTATTTGATGAAGTTTGCTAAGGCAAAGTCATTCTTTATCGGCAATGTCAGTGCCAGTGGAAAAAAGGGGGGTGGGCAGGTTAAAGTGGACCCGTCACCCCAAAAAAATATTCAAAATCCTATTTTATCACATTAGTCAAGCAAAATGAACATTAATTACATTATTTAAATTATTTTAATCTTGTTTTCTTCAGTCTGGGAATTCATAACTATAGCAAGCAGGCAGGAGCCATTTTGTGGACACTGTTATTAAGACAAGCCTTGTATCATCTCAGAATCTTGTTTGTGCACCAGAATGGGAGACCTGATGTCTATCCCCATGTCCTGGCTACACAATTAAATGGTTAAGAGAACTGGGGGAATGTGTGGGGAGCAGTGGCATCTAGGAAGTGCTGAATGGAAAGTGAAAGTAAATATCTGCCCCGCCTATATGCCTAAGGCATAGAGGAGTGTCAGACAATATTTGATTGACAGCTGAAATCTTTAAATGAGCTTAAAACAGCTATGAATGCTTTACTAAAAATTTGAGGGTGATGGGTCCACTTTAAAATGTTCATAGTCCCAAAGTTGCTCTATTTGTTCCCAGTGCTTCCTATCTCCATTCCAAAAAGTTACTTCATCAATGTGAAATCACTAATCTCCATATTTATTTGGAAAGGGAAGACTCCTAGATTAAAACATGACCTAAAGATAGAGAGGGACTGGGCTTACCAGACATATACCTCTATTACCTTTTGGTCCATCCTAGAGTGGTATTCTGTAAAAAAAAAAAAATCAAAAGATTGTATCTGGCGAACTAGGCAGTCGAATAAAAATTTAAAGGGGAAGTACTTTGACTGTCGAATATTCTATTAGAATTTTATTCGAATAATTTGATTCGATCAATTTTCAAAATTCACTGGTCAAAGTGGTCTTCAGAAACATTGGAAAATTCAAATTCGAATCTTTTTGAAAATTCAATCAAATTTTTAGTCATAATCATTTTTAAGGTATAGTTCTCCTTTAAAGGGGCTGTTCACTTTTAGGTTAACTTTTAGTATGTTACAGAATGGCCTATTCTTAATAAGTTTCCATCTGGTCTTCGAACCACTGCCTAGATGCTAGGTTTTATTTGGACCATAGCTGCTGAAATTCCAAACCAGAGAGAAGCTGAACAAAAAGCTAAACAATTCAAAAACTACAAATCAATACAAATTGCAGACCAGTTGCATGAATGCAATCTGTAGCATTCAAAAAGTTCTCTTAAAGATGAACTACCTCTTTAAACTAGTTATCTGTTAAATTGTGCCCTAAAGAAACAGCAACAATCAAAATATATGTTACTCTTCTAATAGTTAAAAAAAAAGTAAGCCCACTTTCTTTGGGCTAGGGCTAGGGCTAGGGCTAGTGCCAAAGGGAGGGGGGGGGGCTGAAGTCAGCTAGCTGAAATATGCTGACTGATTTCATCCCTACCTCAGGCAGTATCCTCCTTTTTCTCCTGCATTCAGAAATGTTGAAATGGAAGAGGTGCAAACAGACTCCACAGATTTTGACTCCAGCCTTAACAATGAGTGCATGTGTAAATTAAGTGCTAACTTTTACTGGCGCTGAGAGGTGGTATATTTCACCTACAGAGGCATCATTCTGATATATTTTTTCATTTATATTCTTTGAATTTCAAATGATTTGCACATTTTCATACTTATATCAAAAACATATTACATTTTCTAACTGCAAAATAACCAATGCAATTCTAACACCATTTTCTTTGTCTATTATGTCTGAGGGTGTATCCTGTTAACCCCCTGAGCAAGATAAATGTTGCTCTGAAAATAACATTTAATGCTCAGCTTCATTTTTCTTTGCTTCTTGTATAATGAATTGGCCCACGTGTAAAGACATTTCTTCTTATTGCTGTCTCACAAGCCTTCCTCTTGTAGGATTTCTCATCAAGCATGTGTGATCTGCTGGAAAGCTTAGCCATTTTCTTACTGCATGGTTGAAAGCCGGGCCTTTGTAAGCAGCACTAAGCAGTTATTTTCTCTTTTCTAGTGATGGGCGAATGTATTCGCCAGGGGCGAATTCCCGCGATTCGCCGCTGGCGAATAAATTCACGAAACTGCAGCAAAAATTCGCCGCAGAAAAATTCGCCAACAAAAACGAGTCGCGCGTCGTTTTTGACGCGACGCGCCGAAAACGACGCGACGCGCGCTGAAAACGACGCGGCGCGCAGCGTAGAGTTGAAGTTACTGTTGAAGTGTAATGGTTGCATGAACCTGCTAATAAAGCACTGTTAAACTCTGCTCATCCTAGGCTACCAAAACATAACACTTAGTTCCTTTTTACTTAATAATATGGCTAGTCCTTGGCTGGAATACTTGCACCCATACATGCAAATAGCTGCTGCATCACAAAATCTCAAAATTTCCAGAAAGTAATATGTCATATGTCATCATTTTGTCAACAAAATTGACTAATCAGAATAAGTACATTGGCTGATTATTTTGTTACTTGCACTCCAATAAACTATGCAACATATTTTCCCCTTTAGAGAATGTTTAAGTATACAAAAATAGGACCTGTTATCCATAATGCACGGGACAGATTTTCTGTAATAAATCAGTTCCTAAAGGTACTCTATCAAGATCCAAAGGTCGAATGTTAGAGGCCTCGAATGAACTGGAAACTTGAATAGTATCTTATTTAAGAAAAAACTCGAACGTCTAAAACTTAAATAAAAAACTACCCGGGTTTTCAGGACTTTAACTTGAATAGTACCTTATTTAAATTTTAGATGTTCGAGTTTTTTCTTAAATAAGATACTATTCAAGTTTCTGAAAAAAAACTAGAATGTCAGGAAGGCTTTTGGGCCTCTGCCATTGACTTCTACATGAACTTGGAAGATTTTAGGTGGCAAATAGTCGAATTTGAGTTGTTTCCAGGGTCAAGGTATTATATATCTTGAATTCGAGTTTGGATTATTCCCAACTTGAATTGACCAAAAATTCAACTCCGAAAATTCAAACTTACATTTACAATTCGAACCTTAATATATCTGCCCTTAAGTCTACTAGAAAATTAAATACATTAAACATTAAATAAACCCAGTTGAACATTAAATAAACCCAATCGGCTGGTTTTGCTTCCAAATAAGGATTATTTATATCTTAGTTTGAATTAAGTACAATGTACTGTTTTATTATACAGAGAAAAAAGATAACAGTTTTTAAAATTTGATTATTTGGATAAAATGGAGTCTATGGTAGATGGCCTTTCCATAATTCGGAGCTTTCTGGGTAACGGGTTTCCAGATAACGGGTCCCATACCTATCCTGAGAATCCAATGGATGGGAATAGGAAGACATTTGTGCCCCATTAGTATATTCAGTGCTTAAGGTGATATACTGCTTTGTGTTTGGGCAACTCTGTAAGCAGTCTGTTTCCCAAACCATGTGTTCTCCCATCAATGCTTTCTTTTCAAAATATTTGCAATGGTGCATGCTGTTTTTCAATAACTATGGGAAGCAAGTTTACTTCCTTTTCCTTCCCTTTCAAAACACTTTTTATGAGGAGCCATAAAATACATCTTTTCTTTTTTTATATTTTACAGATGCTATTAGTAGAATAGAAAGAAATTGTGTGACGTGCTGGTCATTATTTTCAGTTCTGTTACTTGGCTGCTATTTCCATTAGCGGTACATGTGTTTTAGAAAATGATGTGCGTGCTCTAGCTAGGAATGTAGGTTCAACAGAAAGTCATTGTGCAATTTGCTCTCTTTATAAGAAATTGGTGTTGGCCAGCAGAAAGCGTTAATTGTGTAAGTATTGTCACCTCATTTTCTGGCAGTCAAAATGTTCATAAGAAGCTCAAACTTGGGGCCAATAGAAGACTTGTCCATTTGTTCTCTTAGACAGGAGAGCTCAGCTTGAAGGCCAGCTGGGGGTGATTTAAAACATAAACTAGCCATACATTATAAGAACCTCGCCAAATAACTGGATTTTTAATTTATATGCCCACCTTGAGATAGCAATATTAGGCTTATCCAATCATTATAATTTCTGCTTTGCCAGCCCTCAGACCAGGGACCACACCAGTGCTCCGATGTGATCCTCTATCTGAAAGGCAAATCAAACCTGCCCGATTTACATCTGGTTATTTTTAGGTAGGCCCCGTTAGAGGGCCCTTTACATTAGCAAATAAAATGCTGAATCCAAGAAAGCCCTATATCCACTTTCAAAAAATCATTAGAACCTTTTTTATTAAATGCGGCGAAAAGTCTTATCCCACTACACTGGAAGACACAGCATGTGCCATCAGTAAAAGACTGGCTCATAAAAATGGATGAGCTTTGTGTTTTTGAAGAACTCTCAACACAAACGGAAGAACAAAATGCAAATTTCATAGCAACTTGCCGGAGGTGGCTGGAATTTAAGGAAACGGAACGATACAAAGATATGTTCTGTTAAAAAATATCAACCTTATTTCCATTGCTCTCTTTTTTTTTTCTCTTTCTCTCTCCCACCTTCTTTCCTCCTTCTTTCTCTCTTTTTCACTGATCACCCACCCACCCCAAATGCTTCCCCCCTTCCCATCCCCACCCCAATATTATGTATATAATTCTTGTGACCAAGTTTGTGCTGTATCTATTATATGGCTATAAGCACAGGTCCTGCGACACCGACATTGTTTGATGTTCATGCAAATAATCTTTCAATAAAAACTATAATGGTAAAATAAAAAAAACAAAAAAATGCTGAATCCATCTATAGGAACCTGAATTGTCATCTTAAATCTGCCTGTGTATGACCACCTTTTCTTGCTGTCCTAGATATTTTTTGAACTATGGCTGAATTTCCTTCCACAGACCAGCAGACAGCAGTGATTTAAAAGAAGCTTTATTTCTCCAACACTACTCCTAATGCGTTTTGTGTGGTGTGGCATAATCATGTTACCTATGAGTTTTTTTAATATGAAGTACATTGTCTGACCAGTCTCCCTAAGCTGTGGGTTCGGGTCGTTGCACCCGTACCAGGGATTTCAAGCAGTAAGTAACCTGAATTGCCTGCAAAAGCAATTGTTTAAAGCAAATGGTCCAGGGAATTTGCACCTGGACCCACCCAGTGACAGGGTGAGCGGTTATATTAATAAGCGGATTTAAGTTGCTTCACTTTTTGAAATAGAGGGGAAGGAGTTTGAGCACATCCAATCTGTTTTTACAAGCATATATGCATTTCATTTACACCAATCTTTTCCTATGAGGAAATCTTTTTAAAAAATTTGGATTATTTGATTATAGTCAAGGCTGTGGGAGATGGCCTTTCCATAATTCAGAACTTTATAGATAAAGGGTTTCCAGATAACGGAATCCCATACCTGTACTTATTTTTCTCTCTATAGGCAATGCAGCTTTGGTTCTGATACTATCAACTCAGGATCCCTCCCAAAGAAACAGCCAGCTTATATCATTGAGTCATTTTGAGTGTTTTACTACTGGAGCTGATCTTGTCTGTGATATGTCTCATAATTTTCACAGGTGAGAAGTGCCATCATGCTCTGCTAGAAAATGGGACTTTTTACAATACCTTTTAACCATAAATTTCCCTGCCTCTGTCTCACAGTGTCTAATAGACCGGAAAGAAGTAACATTGGTGCCATACATGTCAAACCTTTTTTTTTTTTAACATCTGACCTTTATATTGTTTGGACTATCTTTTATACTTTGTTTTTGCTTTTAAGTAACAGGAAAGCCTAACAATTGAAAGTGCATCATTAAAGTAGGGAAGTTTGTTTGAAAATCAGAATACCTGAGAGCGTGCAAAGAAGGAATGCAGGAGGAATGTGTGTATTCCCAAATCCCCAGCTTTCCTTTAAAGAAATGCAGTGAAATTAATTGCTATTAAGCAGTTAGAGAAAACTTGCTCAAGTACCGCACACTAGAGTTGCATTTTCTACACTTTCTAATATTGATTTTTCTTTTGTTTGATAAGTTCCGCCCTCTTGAGACAATGTGCCTTCATTTAAGCATTTGTATGTTATGAACTAGGTCTGACCATGGAATGAAAAGTGTTTCCTCTTCTGACCAAGTTTTTCTTTGATGTCTATTTATGCCCTCTCAAGGGTCTTAACCGCAGAGATGAAGATTTTGCAGCCTTTTTGTGCTATTACCTGTTTAGAATGTGTCCCTCAGGCTTGTTTAAAAGACCTTGGTTAGAGTTCTCTAAAACAAAAAAAATAAGCGATGACAGATGCATTGCAATGTGTGTTTTTCTCTCTCTCATATTCATCCATGTGCCTTACTACTCCATTTTCCACCTTTCCACTCCTCACAAGTGTTTATTGCTGTACAGTATATGTTTCAGAGTTGCACGTTTAATATTATTATCAATAATAATAATAATAATAATAGTCTTTTTCTAGTAACTAGTTCTGGCACCTATGACAACAATAATTAACTAAAAATACGCCCGGCAACACTCACTTCCATAATCTACCATTATGGTAAAAAATTTATTTGATCATGACCCTGACTCTTATTTGTACAACACATTCCCAAACTATGTCATATCCCTGCTTGGGATCTATTGATTAGGCCTAAAAATGATCACATGAAGGGTCCAATTCACAGTCTAATTTAGTGATATTCTGAGACAATTTGCAATTGGTTTAAATTTTTTATTGTTTGTGGTGTTATAGTTATTTAGCTTTTTATTCAGCAGCTCTCTAGTTTGCAGTGTTTGCAAATTACCCTAGCAACCCTGCACTTATTTCAATAAGAGACTGGAATATGAATAGGAGAGGGACTGAATAAAATGATAAGTAATAAAAAGTGGCAGTAACAATACATTTGTAGCCTTAAAAAGCATTTGTTTTTAGATGGTGTCAGTGACCCCCATTTGAAAGCTGCAAAGAAACAGAAGAAAATTGCAAATCATTAAAAAACTATGAAAAATAAATAATCAAGACCAATTGAAAAGTTTCTTAGAATTGGCCCTTCTAGAATATACTAAAAGTTAACTTGAAGGTAAACCACCCCTTTAAGTTAAAGGAGAAGGAAGGGTGAAAACTAAGTAAGCTTTAACAGAAAGGTTTATTTAAATACACCAGTAAACCCTAAAAGTAATGCTGCTCAAAAAGAATTGATTCGGTCGAACCCCTGAATCCATTTTGGATTCGTCCGAATACCGAACCGAATCCTAATTTGCATATGCAAATTAGGGAGGGTAAAAGCGTGGCACGCACGAAGACATTTTTTTTTACTTCCTTGGGCCAGGCACAAGGATTCGGCCGAATCCGAATACTGCTGAAATTGGCTGAATCCTGGCCGAATACCGAACCGAATCCTGGATTCGGTGCATCCCTATCAAAAACACCAAATTTCTTTCCTTCTACTGTGTACTCATGGGGTTCTGTATCAGACTTCCTTCTTTCAGCTTAAACCTCCAGGGTTTTGACTTGAGCATGCTCAGTTTGCGCCTCTCCCCTTCCCTTCTCCACTCCCTGCTGTAATCTGAGCCCAAAGCTATGAGCCAGCAGGGAGAGGCTCAGACAGGAAGTGATGTCACAGCAAGCTAACACAGCAGCTGATATTCAAAACTAACAGAGACATTGTTTAGCGCTGTTTACTCAGGTATGGAAAAGCATTTTATAGACTAATAATTGCATTATATCTTGCACTGTTGTTGCTAATCTATTGGCAATAAACTGCATTATTAGCTTTCCTTCTCCTTTAAGCAACATGCAGGTCTGCTGAGGTAGTTTACCTTTGGAAAAATAAGACCAGCTGAACTCCAGTGATCCTTGATCTTGATCTTCCTTCACTTTTCCAAATGCATTGCAGTTTCTTTGCCCAAGATATACCAAATAAACATAACAGCTATGAGAAACCAGGCCTGCATATTTTAGCTGCAATTTAGATGCATTGTGGCAAACCCGCAAAAAAGTGGCCATTTGTTGCATCTTCTGAAAGAGAAGAAATATAATCAGCAATACCATTGATCAATTAAGCTGTATAATAGTTTAAATACAATGGTGCCTGCTGTGTCTTTACTACCTTTTTAATGCAACAAAGCAACCATTTGTGTTTGCTTTGTAGACCTGCTACGAATACAGCTGGATTTGATTCTGCCTGCAAAAGTCCTAACTTAAACTTTTTTTGGATAACCAGCTTTCTCCAGCATATGGAACATTCATTTTACAATGGGCTCATGTGTAGGGCATTATATTAACTAACTTGTCTTTATTAAAGGGGTGGTTCACCTTCACGTTAACTTTTAGTATATTGTAAAAGAGCCAATTCTAAGAAACTTTTCAACTGATCTTCATTATTTATTTTTCATAGTTTTTTTTAATGATTTGCAATTTTATTCTGTTTCTTTGCAGTTTGCAAATGGGGGTCACTGACACCATCTAAAAACAAATGCTCTGTAAGGCTACAAATGTATAGTTATTGCTACGTTTTATTACTTATCATTCTATTCAGTCCCTCTCCTATTCATATTCCAGTCTCTTATTCAAATCAGTGCAGGGTTGCTAGGGTAATTTGTACCATAGAAACCAAATTGCTGACACTGCAAACTAGAGAGCTGCTGAATAAAAGGCTAAATAACTTGAAAACCACAAACAATAAAAATTAAAACCAATTGCAAATTGTCTCAGAATATCATTCTCTACATTATACTAAAAGTTAACCCAAAGGTGAACAACCCCTTTAAGGCTCCCTAGACATTTATAATAAAAAGTGTTAACTTCAAGCATTTGCACCAACATTTATAATAAAGATCTCAATACAACTTTAAATTACCCACCCTGTGCAAATTGACCTAAGGGCAAGATCACTAGCAAATTTTCTCTAGGCACAAACGAACGCTAGTGCATCTTCAATATGAAATGCTTGCACTGCCGAAAAGTCGCCATCGTTCGGTGCCCAGGACAAAACTTTGCATGTAAGTGAATTGGCAGAGTCGTATCGCATTTCTGGCTGGTTGAAGTGGTGCGAGGTGTGCGAGGTGTGTGAGGCTGACACTGCCGAAAATTCTCCCGTTAGTGAATCTACCCCTTTGAATCTTCTGTGTTCTTACTACCATCATAAGTTTAGTGGGAACAAGTGTCATTTTTCAGCTGGTAGAAGAATTGTCAGTATCCTTTAGTGAATGACATATAGGTTTTGGCCAGAAAACATGTAACTGTGCATATTTCCATTTATTTGAATGGCAGGTGGTAGAGAGAGTATCAGTCATTATAGTAACAGGCAATTTCTGCATGAAATGCTCAGAAGTGCAGGTGGTTTTCATGCATATAAATGACAGGTAGCATGCGGATGTACAGTGGTATTTCTCCTTTGCCTGAAATGCATTGGCCATAGGCCTGTTGTGTGACTTTTCAAATCAATGTACTGTATTTACACACGGTCCCACCACTAACACTTTATTTCATATGTTGTTGGCCAAAAGAGGCACTTGCATCGATATGAGTATGGGCAGCACTCACAAATAATTCTGCATTAAAAAGATTTTATCTAATGATACACAGGCTCAGACCATGACTGCAACATTGCAGGCTTAATGTGGCCTGAATTCCCATAATGACATTCTTTACACCTTGCTATTGCATTGTGCCACCCCAGGATGCACCCGGACGGTTACATAGGTGGTCGATGAATTACCCCATATAGCTTTTTTGTGGCTTCCCAGCTGTCAGGGTTTGAAAGCAATCAAGTACAATAAATACCATTGTACACTCTTTCCTGCTGCAACAAGAGAGTGCATATGACTGTGCTCAGTGTCGGACTGGCCCACCGGGATACCAAGAAAACTCCCGGTGGGCCCAGGTGTCAGTGGGCCTCTTGCTTTTAAAAATTTTGCATATTTCATGGTCATTCCCTATTTATGGGAACAAAGAAGCTTAATAATGGAAGAATAGCGTATAGTACAGAATGTAGTGAAAAGAGAGAGTGAGGAGAGGAGGTATAATAGTTTGGAAAGTGGGCCCTCAGCCTAAGGCTTTCTGGTGGGCCCCTGGGATCCCAGTCCGACACTGACTGTACTAGATTTGCTTATATAGGAGCACAGTTATTTCTAGGCGCAAACTTGCTATTGTTATTCATACAATTAGATTTTCTTTTTTAATTATAAATATAGGGGTGCTGAGTCTACAAGTTTCATAGGGCTCCAAAATATAAAGAGATCATAAGGGCAGGCAGT
>CM044432.1:39016357-39046369 GCA_024363595.1 Xenopus borealis
CAGGAAATGGTACTGGTTGAAGTAGTCTCTTAGCATTCAATCTGTTGGATTCTCAAACTCACAGGTAACAACCAGCTCTCTCAAAGCTACAAATTGTTCTATGGATTCGCCATTACGTTGCCCACATTGGCGGAATTTATATCTTTCAGCAACCACATCTACCTTTGGCACGAAAAATTAACTTTTGACAAAGATTCAGCATTTATAGCTGAATGAAATAGGAAGCTTCACCCTGTAAACAAATGGCAAAAAGAATTCTGCTGTCTGGGTTTGTCAGTACTATATTGATGGGAAAGGAGGCATGTAGCCGTCCCTACTCTGAGTCCCAAAAAGTTAGATTTAGTGCTTACAAAGAACAAAATTGTAGTGCAAAATTTGTTCAGCCGTTCGTCAGTGGATCAATACTGTTTTTTAAGTGTTTTTTCACATACTTAATTTTTTCCTGTTCTTTATTTACAGTTCATGTGATAAGTAATTTATCTTTCCTGTCAAATAGACTTTTCATTTTAATTGAAAAAAAACATCAATTGCCGTGTAGACCTAACATTCTGTTGAGCCCTGATCCAAGTTTTATTACCAGTTTCACTATACAGCTTGTCCCAGAACAGAGAGGGTACCTGTGTGCTTTACTTTTTCTTATCATTTGTTTAAACTGTGCAGTCAAACCAAAGTCTTTCAAGTTTTTATAATGGGACAGAATGAAATATGCAATACATTGAAGGTAAATTTCCAAGCCGTGATCCCACATAACTTGCGCTGTAAAGCAAATTGAGGTCTTAACAAACGCAGGTACAAAAAAGATATTCTGAAAATGTTTTAATAACGGCATCCTATTCCTCCGAGGAAAGGAGGGCATTGGATAAGCAAAAATATCTTGTTAAGATATCCTTTGCTCCCTCTTTTGCCTTCTGCCTGTTGTATTATGTTTCAGAATTCAGACTCATGAATCTATAATTGCATTTCAGTAGCCAAGGAGACCTGTCTGTTTTGATTTGACTTCCATCAGTCAGTTTTCTAAGTGTTCCCATGCCTCAATTTCATGGCTAAATTTGCTAGTTCGATATAGAATGCAAATACAGCTGTTCTTCTTATTGGTATAAATAGCCATTCCTGCACACAAAAAAGCAGAAATGCCTGCAAAACAGCTTTAGCAATTGAAAAGGAGGTCTGAAATTGAGGCCCAAGAAGATTGCTATTGGTGTCCATGGAGAGATATCATACATGGCTTTAAACTATCAGTGCAATTGATACTTTCATTGTTATGAGATCTTAAACATTCATATTTACCAACTAGACACCAAATTTTTATTTATTTGGTTGTATAGCACAACACATGTATGCAGTTCTTTGCAATGTGTAAATACAAACAGGGGTACATGTATCATTTCCATTATCCAGAAAGCTCCGAATTATGGAAACACCATCTCTCCTAGACTCCATTTTATCCATATAATACAAATGTATAAAAATTATTTTTTCTCTGTAATAATAAAACAGTACCTTTTGCATGATCCAAACTAATACTGTATATAATTAACCCTTATGAGAGGCAAACCCCGCGTATTGGGCTTATTTAATGTTCACATGATTTTCTAGTAGCCTTAAGATATGAAGATCCAAATTCTGGAAAGACCCATTATCCAGATAACCCCTAGGTCCTGAGCAGTCTAGATATATATATTATACATACTTAAACTGAGTTTCAATACCCATTTGGGATGAGGCCATAGTCCTGAAAACTTACAATCTAAAACAATGGCTAACAATTTTAGATGTTATTAGTTATATAAATCCTTTCTTGTTATTGCTTAATGCTTTTTGCATAAATTCCCTACTGAATAATATTGCAATAAGGCTGTGAACATTTGACAATGTTTTTAGAACACATTTGTGTATATTTTTCTCTAAACCAGTGCTGTCCAACTGAACTTCTGTGGTACTGAGGGACAGAATTGTGAGAAATGTTAGAAATCATAAGTTATACCCTTAAAAATACCATAAACATACCAATGAATCCATATGCCGCCTCATCCCCTGTGGTTAACACTGCACTCCCCAGCACATGCTTAAACACCTTAGGGGCCCCTAACAACATTTTTCAGATGCTAACAACCCCCAGAACAACCCCTACCAGGCTCATGTCCCACAGGGTATAGAGTAGGGCAGGCAGAGTATGGCAGACCCAGAAACATAGGGCAAGCAGAGTATGGCACACACATGGAGCATAGGGAAGGCAGAGTATGGCACACACACAGAGCATAGGGCAGGCAGAGTGTGGCACACACAGAGAGAATAGGACAGACAGAGTATGGCACACCCAGAAGCATAGAGCAGGCAGAGCATGGCACACACAGGAGCATAGGGCAGGCAGAGTATGGCACATACAGGGAGCATAGGGAAGGCAGAGTATGGCACACAGAGAGCATAGGGCAGGCAGAGTATGGCACATACAGGGAGCATAGGGAAGGCAGAATAGTGCATATTGGCAGTGGTGAGACGATAGTGAGTAACAGATAGTGTTATCGACACAGACAGGGAACATCGGGCAGGCAGAGTATGGCGCACACAGGGAGCATAGGACAGACAGAGTATGGCACATAAGGGCAGCACAGGGCAAGAAGAGTATGACACATATAGGGGAGCATAGGGAAGGCAGAATAGTGCATTTTGGCAGTAGTGAGAGGATAGTGAGTAACAGATAGTGTTAGTGACACACACAGGGAGCATAGGGCAGGCATAGTATAACACCCACAGGGACCATAGGGAAGGCAGAGTATGACACATGCAGAGAGAATAGGGCAGACAGAGTATGGCACACAAAGGAAGCATAGGGTAGGCAGAGTATGGCACAAACAGGGAGAGTAGGGCAGACAGAGTATGGCACACCCAGGAGCATAGGGCTGGCAGAGCATGGCACACACAGGGAGCATAGGGCAGGCAGAGTATGGCACACACAGGGAGCACAGGACAGACAGAGTATGGCACATACAGGCAGCATAGGGAAGATAGAATAGTGCATATTGGCAGTGCTGAGAGGATAGTGAGTAACAGTGCATAATGACAATTGTGAGAAGCTAGTAAGTTATATAAGTAGAATGTGTAATTAGCACTGGGGATTTGCTAGTCAGTAACAGGTCTGATGGTGCGATGCTAGTGAGTTATATTGATAAATGCCTAGTGTAACATAACCGTTAAACAAAGTTTGCCATACCTTTGCAAAGTAAGATTTAAAGCTTACTGATTTATGTTTTACTAGTTAATTGGTCATTTGTGCCTTTTTTGAGAAAAAAATGTTTTTTTACAACTGGTGTATAATCAGTAGTTCTGTCTAAATAAATACAATCATTTGTGGTTGATGCCTTTTTCAAAAGTTTTAAAAAAGTACAGGTATGAGACCTGTTATGCAGGTTGCTCTGGACCTGGGGTTTTTCCAGATAAAGGATTTTTTTTCTGTAATTTGGATCTTCATACTTTGTCTACTAGAAAATCATGTAAACATTAAATAACCCCAATAGACTGGTTTTGCTTCCAATAAGGATTAATTATATCTTGGATCAAGTACAGGGGTACTGTTTCATTATTAAAGAGAAAAATAAAATCATTTAAAAAAAATTGGATTATTTGGATAAAATGGAGGCAACGGGAGATCTTTCCATAATTCAGAGCTTTCTGGATAATGGCTCGTATACCTGTCAGATCACTCTATAATGTGTTATGTTTTCACTGTGCAAAAAATAATTTACGCGTAATATCATTAGGGATGCACCGAATCCACTATTTTAGATTCGGCCAAATCCCCGAATCCTTCCGGAAAGATTCAGCGGAATACCGAACCGAAGGGGAAAAAAAATTTACTTCCTTATTTTGTGCCAAAAAGTCATGTGATTTCCTTCCCTGGCACTAATTTCCATATGCAAATTAGGATTCGGATTTGGTTTGGCCAGGCAGAAGGGTTCGGCCGAATCCTGCTGAAAATGGCCGAATCTTGGCTGAATCCTGAAACCGAATCCTGGATATATCATAAAGTAGTTTCAGTATATGCATTTAAGGTTTTTTTGGCCCAAAGATATGTTGATCTGTGCTGGGTTTTGTGGTTTTTGTGCAACAATCAAAAGAAATCTGAGCTTTTGTGTGTGAAATCCAGAAAATTCGTACAATTTGTTTTTTTTTCACAATTTTTTTGTTTTTTTCCTGAAAATAGATTTTTATGATATATGAAGTAAATCAGGCATTTTCTCGTAAATGTACTTTTTTGGAACAGTGTACATCAGCATGACAAATTGCACATGTAATTTGGTCATTCTTGTCCTAGTATGTCAATGGATTCTTAAAATGAGCAATCATTTCGACTGGTCAAAAGGTTACTATAGATCATGATGTTAGTGGGCACCGAACTATCTTGCATCTACCAATTTTTCATCAGACATCGGTCTGAAAATCGACTGGTCAGGTAAGAACATTTTCATCATTCACAGTGAAATTTATCCATTGCTCAATTGTTTGTATGGCCAAGCAGGCAGCTGCCCACAGTTTTCCGAGCTTCTATCACTTGTTTTAGTTGATGAACAAATCGTACATTTAAATGATTGTTTCAGGATAGGCTTGGTCTACAATAACTAAAAGATATTTTTAAAATCTTAACATCTATGGCCTCCTTAAAGCTTTGCAATTAAAGTTACAAGTGTGCAATCTGTTATCCAGAATGCTTAAAGTTTGTTGACTTTACGCCGGCCCTTGATTGTTATAAACTTGCTTGGTACAGTAGCTTTTCCTGCAACATCAAAATAAATATGACTTTATAAATCTCTGTTTATGTTTGTATTGTCCTAGTTATTCTCTTACTCCATTGGAAAATGATAAGGGAGAAAACTGTTGTAATACCCCAGCACCAACAGTATATAGCATATATGTTATTCTCGTAGGGTTTTTATTAACCTTTTATTGATAAATATTCAGTTAAGATATGTATATAAGCTTTATTTAACAATCATTCTACTGTTGTCTGAAGTCTCCCTCCACTCTATGGACCAGTCTGGTCATTTCAGAATGTTTCCGGTTTGTGTCATTCTTCATTTCTAGTCACACAAAATAGCAAATCAGTTATACATTCTCTGTTGGTGATTGCTTCACAAGAACATTGTAATATTATTATGCCTTTGGAAAATCCTTCGACTGAAGGTTACTACCATTGTATTATCCACCAAATAAACACCTTCTCAAAGGCTTTGACCTACTTTATGATCCTTTTTATAGTTTGTTTTCATTTTATTTCTTGCATACATCTGAAGTACCCAGGACTTCTGTTCCTGAGGTGTAAATGACAATGGAGAAGGTGGGGAAACGACCACCAACAACTGATCTGATGGTGGCCTGTCTGATTGCTTTACAACCTGTTGTTTGATATTCATGCGCTTCTGTGAAAGCATCATTGTGACCTAAACTGTACCCAAACTGTCAAGTCATATACTCTGTGCTGAAACAAGCAGGTGGTCTTCAGGGACAATGGTTTAAAACCTTGTTTTCACACAAAGAGGGACAAAGAGTAGTTAATGGTCCATTTTATGTTTAACCACTGAGTGGTATAGCACATCTTTCTCAATGGGCTAAAGGTGATGTGTTTTTGAAATGCTAAACCATTTATCCCCCCAAAAAACTACAGACCTGATAAAAACCTTTGCAACTCACAGCAAAAATAGTATATATATACTGATACATTACCACTTACAGTATAACTACATATAAGGCTGTGCATGTTGTGGCAGACTTCAATCAGCTTCTAGATGTAGAGATTGGCTCTGCAGTCTTGTTATATCACCTTGCCTCTGCTAACATCATGGACATATTTGGCTTGCTCAGAAACAATAAATCTATAATAAATCTATAAATATCAGGCTAATCTTACATATCACAAATACCAGCCTGCATTCTAAATCTCTGGCTCAGAGCCCGAAACATGTGGTGTGAAGAAACACATTTGCAGCAGCTAGTCCTGTCTAGTTGCTTTTCTCTCAGTAAACTATTAGGTAATGAGTTGCATATTTACACATTTGGTGGGGTGTATACTGAGATTGAGAGCCTTTATTTCTCCAGATGTGCAGTCACCTCCATTGATTTCTAATCCTGTAAAATAAGCTGTAGGGACAAGGATAATTAATCTTTACTTGTGGCTTCCCATGGGAAAGGTAAATCCATGACTTATCTTAATAAATCTATAAATACCACCAGAACTCACAGCAAGATGGCATGTGGTGGATTCATAGATAACCTCAGCACATATATTATTGTAGGGGACTACTAAATTACCTTCCCGGTATATTTAGCAGGCAGTCCCCAAGTGTTATGGACACCTAAGTGGGTCCTAAAATACAGTTAGGAGGGGGAACTGTTTCCTATGCCTGCTCTAATCCATGCCCCTTGCTATTACTCACAGTGACCAGTAGATGGCACTGTGTTAAAGTATAAAAGCACTGTAAGCCATGCTTTCAGTGTCCACCTTGTGCTGGCTCTAGCCTGAGCAGGCAGGCAGAGTATTCGAGTGGAACCTAAGCAGGTCAGGCTTAGTAAGGATAGGCTACTCACTGTTATAGGTCGCTCTAGGAGTGACAGATAGACAGGATTATTTATCTGAGCAGTCTGAGGCTCCTACGAGGATTGTGAGTGGGATTAAGATCCCGGGTACTAATTGCCCAGAGAAGGGACTAAGTGTACAGACCTAGGATTGAAAGTATCTCCTCAGGTTCCACTTAGGGAAAAGGCTGAAAGCTGGGTGTACCTCCTCCATGCTGCATATACACTGTCTCCCATGTGTGAAGGGGACAGTCTCTGACCAAAGGTGCTGTGAGTATTGCCTATCCATTGTTGATCCTGCATGTGCTATGTTACTGCTGTACACTCCAATGTGGATTGTATGTTCAATAGACGTGTTCTATAGTTAAGTTATGAGAACCACTGGCGCCCAATTATTTGCACCCTGAATATTATTACAGTTGCACTACACCCTGCCTCCACCTCGCTGCGAGGGCTTACTCCCTAAGATTTAAGGTCTCATCCGGAGCAATATATTGGGAGTGAAGCCTATAGATAGAGACAGGTGCACTCGAGTTTACTATAGCGCTACATTATAATAAATATCACATTTCCGTGGGTTAAAAATGGCAAATGACAGCCATGGAATAGTTAATGGTGTCACTGTGGGAGAACAGAGGGGAACAAGCCAGATCCCTGCAACATGGATCTTGATCAGGGAAGTGGAAATGCTTTGTAAATAAACAGTGCCAGCTAGTAAAATGGAAAAAAACAGTCTAAGGGTTGTGACAGACAGGCAGATTCGGGGAGATTTAGTCGCATGGCAATTAATCGCCTCTTCTGAAGAGGCAATAAATCACCAATCGACTAAATCTCTCCTTACCGGTTATCTCCCTGTGCTGACAGGACAGGGGTCACTGAGCCACTGAGCTTTTAGCAAGTCCAGAGGCCAGCTTACAGAGTCAGTGTGGGTGGGAAATTCAAATAAGTTGGGCAGCGAGTCTCCCGCCACTTGGCTCTTCTTGTTCCTGTCCTCTCTTCACCTTGCTCTACCCCATGATAGTTAAAAGGCAGGAAACTCTGACTGAAAATGTGATCGGTGCCAGGCCAGCATCATCAATCACTCTGTGCAGTCTGTGCACAGAGTGTTTTTTTAGAGTGCACACAGTGATTGATGATGCTGGTCTGGCAGTGGCACCAATTGCATCTTCAGTCAGAGTCCCATGCTTTTTAACTTCCTGTGTGGGGGAGCAAGTGGAAGATTGCCCTGGCAAGGATGATGAAATTACATTTCCCAACTGGCTGTGCGCATTGGCCAGAAGAGAGTAAGGTGATTGGCTACATAATCTTCATAGACATCATTGGCTGGTAGTAACAGCACAGGAGTCCTTATACTGAGCCGTCCCCCCATCTGCCAGGATTTCAGCTGGGGCTCCTCCTTACTGGCCCGCCCCTAAATCCCTGTCACATCCAAGATCTGCAGCCTCATCTTCCAACTTCCATGGACACGGACCAACACAAACAGCGCCGGTATGCAAGATCTTTGTGGGATGCAATTTAGTGAAAAAAAAAGAAGTGGCGGGATGGCATCTTGCCGAATCTCGCCCCAATTCAAGCACTGATTTTGGCATGATTTAAAACTCAACCTCATAACAGCTTCCACAAAATGGCGCTACTATCTGCCTGATAGGATTATGACTTCCAAGACTAAAAAAAAACAAGTAGACAACTGGGACAAATATTTGCTCTTTTGGTGCCCCTCCCCCTTCTACAAGCAAGTCTTTCTGTTCATGGCCAGATATTGCTAGTTGCTATTATTACTTTTAGTCTCCATAACTATATAACTTAAGAAAAAAAAAAGAAAAAAAATGACAAACGCCATTTAAAAATATGGATCATTAAAAAAAGATATATTAAGTTTATTGTAATTACACAAAAATATATCCGAAGTGCATGTTCTCCTTGAAGAAATAGAGATACAGTTAATATATAGACAGTAAATACAATTACAAATACAACCAACCTTGGAGATTTACACAGAATAAAGACTGAATACTGTATTTTGCTTCTGTTTGTTTCATGTATAGTTACAAGTTAAGCAATAAAGTTCGAACATAATATTTCCTTGTGCCCTTATAACAAACAGGCCAAATTGATGTAATGGATATAAAAATAGAGTAAACATCCATGGTACTTCAACATATTTAATATCTTAATACTGGATCGCTTAAGCAGCACGAACCTGCCAATGTAAAAAAAAAATAATGGGATTCAAGAAAAGGGACATTTTGTAATGATAATGTTTCATTTACAATGTTTTACTTGCTAAAAAATGAATTTGTTTCCATTTAAAATACTTTTTATGAATGTCTCCTTACCATTACCATTGCTGGCATGTACAGATGTGTGTGTGTGTGCATATATATATATAGCTTGCTTTAAAAAGCTAATCACTGGTTGTTATAGGTAACTGCCCATGAGCAAATTTGCCCAGTGTTGATAAATGAGGTTTTAAATGTGGGGTATTATGGGATGTCTGGTTGTTTGTCCTGTATTCTTCTGACAAACATCCAAGTAATGGATCAAAACGTTGAGTTCAAATAAAGGATTTAACTTCTTTGGACAATACAAAGTCCTGTGAATGTTGCTACTTCTCCCACAAGTATCAATTTAACTATTGCGGGCACCCGGGCAATTCCTAAGTAAACAGTGTTCATCTTTTGGGACTTGTGTGTGTGTGTGTATATGTATATACATATATACGTATATATATATATATATCTTCCAGCAGAGAAACATCAATCTACTGCCTTGTGAGCTATCTCTGTGTGCAAAAAATAGGAGCTGCACACAGAGTGGATATTGGTGTGAAAATATTTTAGCGTTTCTGCACCAAAATGCACCAAAATCCACATGGGGCAGATTTACTAAGGGACTAATTTCGAAGTTAAAAAACTTTTAAGTGTTTTGTTATCAAAAATGTACCTTTTTTCGATCAAATAAAAATCATTCGAACTTTCGAAAGCATCGTTCGATTCAAACGAATGGAACAATTTTAACCAAAATTCTTTGATTTTTAAAAAGTTTTTTAATTCAACATTTTTTAATTCGAATTTTCACTTCGATCCTTAGTACATCTGCTCCAATGTGTGTGCACTGATAGGTTAATTCCACGTAGGGTTGCCACCTTTTTAAAATAAAATTAACGGTCATAAGGGGGAGGCAGCAAAAGGGGTGGGCTGTGACTCCAGAGGAGGTGGGGTGGTGGCAAAAGGTGTGTGGTGGTATCAGGAAGGAGAAAAAAGAAACAGAAAATATACATTTGGGGCGGGTTCTGGGCAGATCAGAGGGTTAAGGCTGCAGATTGGGGGCAGACCAGGACATGAACTTCTGAGTGGTACAGATTTTTGGGCAGATCTATTGCCAGTAAATTTGTAATACTGGTCTCAGCCTTGGCAGGTGTTTTACCAGCTAGGCCGGTAAAATCCCTGCTGGGTGGCAACCGTAATTCCATGCCTCACATTATTTCATCATAAATATATTGCAATATAATGACAATTAGTGATGGGCGAATTAGCGGCGAATTCCCGCGGTTCGCCGCTGGCGAATAAATTCGAAAAAAACGAGTCGCGCGTCGACGAAAACTACGCCATGCGCATCAAAAACGTGACTCGTTTCGCAAATTTTTTCGGCGAAGCGAAAGGGGGGAGATTCACCAATCACTAATGACAATCTCTTTTTTCATTTACAGGTGATGCCATTTTCTAGCTTTTTTCAGAAAATGTTTTAATGTATTGTATTCATATGGGTGAGTGCAGAAGATCCCCTCTTCTGTCTCTCTATTTCCGATGTTGCCCGAAGTTGCTTCATGAGGCACAGCTCTCTACCATCTTCTCACTCTAATTAACATATGAATTGTCCCAGACTGATACAGAAACATCACATGCTGACATCTAGTAATTGTTATGATAATTATTAAGCATGACCATTTTAGAAAAAGCTTGATATGGGACCTGATAAAGCAATCAATAGTATAAGCTGATGTGAAACTAAAACTCCCAGAATCTGCAGGAAGTTTATGTTGGTTATTTCATTAACAGAGAGCTTAAGCTTTTAGAAATACTGTATTACAAAAGATTACGCTGTCAGGAGAGCATGTAAAAGCAATAGATATTTCACCCTACTGTATCATTCAGTTCACTTTTTTGTTCTGCATAAATGTCCTCTCATTTTTTTCTCAAAGAGAAATATTGAGAGAAATATAACCATTTTCTGGCTTTGCTCATTTAATCCCTGTAAGTCAAGTTGTTTGGTGCATCATAGTGTCATGAACAAGCACAGCTTTTGAGGTAGAGGCTACTGGGCCTTATTACGATTCATTTCAGTTTGATAATAAATGTACATTCACATCCTTGGAATTTAAAGGAGAATAGGTTCTAATCTCTGGAACACATGTAACATGTTGCTTTAGATGTCTCCTGGCTCAGTTTCATGGCAGGACTTTAATTTCAGTAGCTCATGTGCCAGTTATATGAGTTGGAGCTTGTCCATGTTGCTTTAGATGTCTCCTGGCTCAATTTCATGGTGGGACTTTGTTTTCGCAAGTTCATGTGCCAGTTATATAAGTTGGAGCTTTTTCCAGTTAACTCATTAAAGAAGCATCCAGTTACTAATGCAATAACATAAACTTTTTTCAAAACAAATAATATTTCTGGAGGTTTGAGCCTGTTTCTCTTTTCCATCTTTCATGATATGATTCCTCAATGGTCTAAAAATAAACAAAAAGTGGTTCAAACAGGAGTTAGATATAATATAAGGCCACTTAAAAGGACATTAGCAGGTACAAGTATGTGCACTTATGTACTTATTTAATATCTTCTGTCAGAAACAAATTATTTTCTAAAATCTATGCTGCGTTTAAAAGTTATCGCAGAAGGGGCTCAAAAATACATTTATCAATTTTTTTATTTCAGTACCGCTACTCACCTCTTTAAACCAACAGTTTAATTTGCCCCCCAAAGGGCAGTAAAATAATACTTTTAAAAATTATAGATTTGTTCAACAACACATCTTTTTTCATAAAAAAAAAGAGAAGATAAGGTAAGGTAAGTTTTAACTTGAAAAATTCGCTTTGGATGGCTGATAATCACAGAAAACTGTCAGTCAAACAACAATTGCTTTCAGTGGGCTATTTTATTTGGTCTATAGGGGCATTTACACTATAAGTTGAATGCCTTAATATGCAACTGATCTGGAGTCTCTCCTGCTCTATTTGAATAAGGGTCTTTGGTAAATACATTCTGTCGAAAACAGGTACATTATCAGGTGACTCATTAATCCATGCTTTCAGGTTTTCAATGGAATTCAGGAAACTCTTGAGATAGTAATGTTTTAATAGGCATAGTATCAGTCAATTAGTGATCCTATATATATAGTGTCCCTTTAACACACAAAGCAATAGCATCACTGCCTTGGAGTGCTGTGGGAGAAGATGTTCCAATCTTGTGCTAAAATTGCTTCTCCTAGTATGCTGAGTATAGGCAAACAGCTCTAAATATAGCAAGATAGTGACCAAGATACACACCGCTCTAAATGAATCAACGGCAATAATTCTTAGTCATGAACTACTCCTCCGCTATGATAACCATTAAAATTATTTGTTAATTTTGTAATTATTTGTTATTTGTTAAGCCTCAAGTGGAACAAGTTATAAAATAGGCCATACATGGCAATCTTGGAAGCAGATTTAAGTTTTGTTATAACCTAGCCTGTGGAGAAACACAAGCAAAGAATCCTCTGCCCAACTGTTGCTCTTTGGCTAGGTCCACTCAACACAAATTCTCCACAGGAGAATCTGTTGCCTCACTGCTCCACTTGATAATAAATGCAGAATCTCATGTTTCGGCACCAAAATCTGCTGTATCTGCCTACATCCGAGCAGAAGTAGTGATTCAGGATGCAGGCAGAGCAGCAGAAGAGGAGCAGCAGCAGGGTAGTGTTTTTCCACCAGCCAAGACCTGTGTCTCGTGGCTCTAGTCTTTATGGAAGGAAACCACTGCTGGAATTGGGGAGGGATGCACAGGAATTCCATCCCTTCACTTCTTTTTTCTGCAAAATAGCATACCCCAGTTGGAATGCATGAGTTTTACATCCCGGAACTTTCTTTTTCTCCTCTCCACTTTTGCATGCAAATACAATGCAGAGGTAAAATATAATATAGTTGAATATATAGAGGATAAAGGGGGAGAAAAGACTGCTGGGAGAGAAGAAGAAAAGATAGAGACGTCTTAAATACTGTCGATAAAGAAGGTGGAGGCATCAGAGAAGGTTATAGAGAAAAGGAATAGAAGAAGAATACAGGGGAAACAAAAAGAGTGAATTAAGGTATTAAACAGCAGCAGATTAAGAAATAGTGAGACAATATCTACATTAAATAATCTTGGGTATTATTATTATTAATAACATGTATTTATAGAGCACCAACATATTTTGCAGTGCTGGTCTGGTTTTAATCATGAGCGTTCAAAGTTGTGTGTTATTCCATTCATGTTGCATTGTGTTTTTTTTATAAGCAACATGCTGTATTTTTTTGCACTTGATACCCTCTCAGAACCAACAGAATAGAAGGTTACATGTGGAATGGACAGACACACACTAATTTGCATTTAAAAAATGGAATATATGCATTTTGGCATGCAAGGCTACGTCTTTACTTAAAATGTTTTACTCATAGTTTGCTCTTATTGATAATTTAGCATTAGCAGTAGGTATGTTAAAGGAGAATTCAACCCCCCCCCCATATAACAAATGAAATATGGAATATGATGGGGTTGTGCCATGTTATGACAAATAATACACATAAAAGGTGCTGTGTTTGCAGAAGCTGAATTGGCAACCAAGAAAAGTCATATGCACAATTTTCATTTTGGGGTCCTTACGGGTCGTATAAGTAAATCTATGCATAAGGGGCATTAAACTGCATTAGACGGAAATACCAAAAAGGAAATAGCAAAATTGCTTTGCTTTAGAGTGGGTGAAACCAGAAGGTATTGGTGTGTGAGGTTTTTATAACAATGGGTGTGGCTTATGTTTGTGGGAGGGGGCTTGTTTTCACACACTGCACTATTCTCACCACACAGAGCATCCCTCCACTTTTTTCGCTCCAATTCAAGCACTGAAGGAAACAATTATGCAGTTCAGGGCTGTCAATCCTGGAGGTCTTCAGGTGGGACTTTCCTGATGTGATTGTGGAAGCCCAGAGTAACTGCCATCTTTGCCCCTCACTAAAACTGGTGATACCCTGTAACTGCCTAAGAAGCTGTTTCTGAATAAGCCCTTTCCCTTCCTCAGTCGCTGTATGATTTATGGGCCCTGCACTTTATCACCACTAATTGCTACTTTTGCAGCTGAAACTCAAGCCACCAACATTTATCCTGTGTCCATTTATCTTCGGATTATTTGCCAATAAACATCTGATTTATGTCACAAACAATTACAGAGACGTTTTGTTTAAACCAAATAGCATATTTCACATTGAATGGTGCTGGACCAATGTGCTACATCTGGATGTGGAGTGTATGGAATTAAACATCAAATATTCAGTTACTAAAATAACACTTTGGCAGTGATTGTAGCAATAATATTTACAAAAGTGGGGCAAGTGGGTCATCTAATTTCTTAATAATGTTTTCCATCTGACATGATACTTTCCCCAAGCTTTACCATCTGCTTTACCTCTACATTCAGTTAAAAGCTCTTAAAGGAAAAACTGTTAGTGGTGCCAGACCAACTGTTAGTGGTGCCAGACCAATGGTTTCATCTATTGTATTGATTTAAGTACACATTTAAATCCTATTCTGCTTTGATGTAGTCATATTCTAAGGCTGATCTTTTTGAATTTACAATTTCTCTTTTCTTCTTGTACAATTTGGACATGAACCCTACAGCTGTCGTAAACACACTGATCCCAATATTTTATATAGAAGTGTGTGAATGTAACTGACCATTATTTCATTAAAAATCTATCCAGTATATCAATCAGTTTCCAGTTGCTTGTACCACACCTTAAAAACCAGGATGCATTTTAAGTTTCATTAGAAGTCAGGTAGAAAAAGAAGGCAATTAAAAAAAAAAAACTACTAAAAACCAATGGCAAATTTGCTTAAATTATTTACAACAAACTCAAAATGTGAGCCTACTAATAAAACCAATATTGTAATAATTTAATCATAAAGGGAGATTAACAATAGCAACTATGTAGTTGCAGCTTTGCTGCGGTTAGGCCTTAGTTGCACCATGGAGACAATAATGTAGCAAATTTTGTCTCCAACAAGTTTGCAGATGGAACTAACTAACATTTGCTGATTAACTTTTTGAATGACTATACAATAGTTAGACAAAATTGGAAGGGCAAAACATTGAGAAACATGCATGTAAAACATTTTTGCTGTGCTTTGAACCTAAAATAACATGGACTGTGTTGTAACAATCATTTATTACATTATAGTTGTAGCTAGAATTCTAAGACAATGAAGCCTAACATTTAAAAATATGCGCTTATTATTAAGAAACTGGAGTCAAAAAAATTTTGGTGGACTAGAACCACATATTAGTCAGAATTCCTCAAGTGCTATGTATAAAAAACATGCTGCCCATGCCACGAATATGTGGTGTCTCTGCCCTTTGAGCCAAGTAACTGTGTAAACAAACACTTTTTTCCCTCAAAGGAGAAGGAAAAGCTGGAGGCACTTGGGGGTTCCAAACATTAGGCACACCCAAGTGATTGCATCTACCTACCTGAAACCTACGAGAGAGCACCACAGAGCGATCGACTTCTGTTTTCTTCTGTCTTTGATTTCCCCACACTAACACATGCAAAGTTTAATGAAAAAGCTGACTTTTTAGTTAAAGTTCAACTTTTCCATGTTCTGTGCATGCGCAGCTGCATGGAGACAGAAGAATCCTGGGCCGGTGCAAATTTCTGCTGATGGAGCACCGGCCCAGGGTTTCAGGTAGGTAAATACAATCACTTGGGGGTTGCCTAATGTTTGGCACCCACAAGTGCCTCCAGCCTTTTCCTTCTCCTTGAAGCATTAGTGATCATTATCTTTACAAAGGTCACAGGTAGTTGAAATGTTGGATGAATACAATCTACCGATCTATCATTTGTTTTCTTTTTCTCACTCTTTTTTCCCACACTTCTCCACCCCCTCTTCACTGTCCTCTTGCCCTGACTACTTTAATGGCTATGTCATAACAAAACACAGACCCAGTTATTGACTTGGGATGTTTATTCAGCCCACTGGGTGCCCAAAAAAAGCCAGCTTTAGGTGAAAGTGGCCATGACTTAAAGGAGACTTGTCACTATAAGAAATAATTTTAATCCTATGTTATCATGTTAGTCAAGGAAAATAAACTTCATTTACACTATATACATTTTTTAATATTTTTCCCTTCAGTCTGAGAATTCATAAACACAGCAAGCAGACAGCAGCCATTTTGTAAACACTGTGTAATGCTAATTTGGGGCTAAGAAGACCACAAATAGTTATTGTCCAGCTAGTGATAGCAGCATGTGTTACATTGTACTCACACTGCAGGCTAGGGCCTTCGCTAAGTGGAAGCATTCTGTCTAACACCCAGACTACTGTGCATAAAAAAATTATTGGGCGCCAGGAGGTTCTTATGATGCAAACAAAGAACTGTTTATTAGTCATAGAAAATGTCCCCAGGTTTACTCACGTACACAGATGAGGTTTGGCGCATGACACACAGTCAAATCAGGTAATATGTAACACAGCTAAGGGAAAGATTCCATTAGGCATTTGCAGTAACTCAGTACAACCATTCCCTCTGGGAAATTGTCAGGAAGCATCCTAAACCCTGCATTTAAAAAGCCTCTGGGAAGCTACTCCCTCCTGCAAATCCTCGTTGGAGCCTCAGCTGCTCTTTCTCTTTACCCTATCTATCTTTCTCTCCTAGAGAGACTATTACAAGTCAGCTCTACTATAGCTAAACCTCATTCATGGGTTTGCCTGATCCCTGACTTTACTGGACCCATGCCCAGACTCATTGCACACATCCAGACAGTCCCCAGGTGGAAGGTAAACAGGAAGCTGCCACTCCTTTCCCAGCACTATACCAGGTTGAGGCAGGATGTGGTCACAACGCCACCTGGCCAATACCAGGGGATATGCAAATAGGAATTAAATACATAGGCTTCTGCCTAGTAACTAGGGAGAAGAAAAAGGGTAGGGCCATAAAGCCATAGGGGCAGATTAAACCCTGTGGGTCCCTACAACTATTATTTAGACAAGCTTTGCATTATCTCCAAATCTTGTTTATGATCCAGAATGAGGCACCTGATGGCCATGCCCATACACTGGTTACAAAGTTGGATGGTAAGGAAGGGGGGGGGGATGAGGAGTGCTGTGACATCTAGGAAGTGCAGAATGGAAAGTGAAAGTAACTCCCTGCTCTGCCTCTATACTGTGGGGCAGGCAATAACTGATTGACAGCTGACATTTTTAAATGTGTTTATAAAATGTATGGATGTTTTAATAAAAAAGGAATTTGGGTTTCGTGTTCAATTTGGAAAAGACTGTTATTATACAGTTTTTTATGTCTGGATGACAGGCCCCCTTTAAGTGGGTTTTGTTCACTGTAAGTTGCTATGGATTGTTGCTAGTTGTGCCCCTTTAAAGGCAATATGGGCACTTTGATAAAGGCTAGATTGCTGGTCGAAAAGTTAGAAAAGCTTATATACATATACATATATATATACGTGTGAGCTGCAATAGGAACTACTATGGCTGGCTGCAACAGTTAAATATGTCATAGCACCTATACCATCATTAGGGCTTACAAACAGATCCCAAATACAAGATACAGTATTATCATCATGTTGTGTTTTCTGATACATACCTCATGGAAAGGGAACTCTTGAATGTAGTTGTATGCATCTCTTGAGGAAGCAGTTGTGTCTGTGTATCCGTCTGCGCTGCGCAAGGTTGGCTGAAATCATAAAATGTATTTGTCAGTCTATAACAATGATGGTTTTAAAACATCACTCTACTGTCATTTTATTTCTCTGTTTACAATTTCAGTTCTAATCAAATAATTACTTGAGTGGATAAATGACTGAAACATAACTGTACATTATGTCTAATGAAAAAAGTACTCCAACTCAGACCTGCAGAGAGAACATGTAAAAGTCAATGACAGATCTCCCGTTTACAGTTCGCACTGAGTTGTGCTGGGTTTCCCGAAAAATCGCAGCTTTTGCCTGATTTTACTAAAACTCGCAGGTTTAGAGTGCAAAACCAGAAAAAAATTGTAGGATTCAGATTTTTTTTTACGATTTTATCGTGACTTTTTCTGTACAAGAAAAAAATGTGAAAATGTATTGATAAATAGGGGGGGAAAGTCTGTGTGGATTTGGTCCGGGTAGTTTTAGTTTTCAGAAAACAGTGAGAACTTTTCGTATTTGATAAATAACCCCCTAAAACTTGCAGCTGAGAATGGTGCAGTGCCAGAACTAGGGGTAGGCAGAAAACCATTGGGCCTAGAAGTAGGGGGTGGAGACCTCCTGTGGCTTAAATATGGGCACCTGGTGGAGAGTAGTTGATGCCTATGATTAAGTACCAGGGGGTACGAAACGCGTAAGGCGGAACAACAAACTGGTCTGTATGCCTTTTTAATGCTTGATTAATAAAATATGTTTTTTTAACTTTAAAACTGGTTTGTGGAATATACCTGAGAAGTGAATGATTTGTGCCTCTGGAACTGGGGGCTATATTCCATTTGAACATGGCCCTTTGGACTGGCCGTAACTGATTGCAGCATGTTGGCACTATTATAACTGTAGGCAGAAGAGGCACCTGCCTAGGTTGCAAGGATAGGGGGGCACTGGGAAGGTAATTGTCTTCTGCCTACCCCTAGTCCATGTTTGCCGCCCTCTTGGTTTCCCTTCTGTCCCCTCCATCACTTTCTCTTCCCCTCGACCACATGCGAGTCGCATGCTCAAACAGTTGCGGTCATGTGCCCACGTGTGTACAGGGAAAGAGGGAGAGTGTGGTGGCTGGACCCATTGCCTAGGTCCTTGGCCCTGGAATTGTACACTGGCCAGGGAAACCTATGCCCACCATATGAGGGGTACTCATTATGTGCGCACCATTTGAAGGGTACATCAGGAGAAATCTACCCCTCAAATTGGGCCTTAGTACTCAAATGTGCTAAGAATGGCACAACAGGCCCAAGGCGCAGAGCACACATTGTATGCACTTTGGATATGCTCAAGCAGTAATTGAATGGAACCCTTAGCACATCAGCCCTTGCAACATTGCAGTAGTAAATGAGCCCTTTGGCATTCGAAACATTAACTGAATCAAGGTGCATTAAAAATGTACTCTCTTGCATGAAATTGAAAGGGAAATAAATGTGACTTTAATTGTGACTGTGAGACAATTATCCCCAGTGTGCATCCTATTGTTTAGTAGTTTTGATGAGGGAAAAAGAGTTTCAGGCCTCAACATGGGCTAGCACTTTACCAACATTGAAATTGCCAATCCTAACAAGTGTTTGCATAGATAAGATGTCATTTCAGTTGAAATAAAATTAGCTTATAAAATTAATTTGTAGAGCCTGATTTCACATCTATGTTTAATTTTGGCAATCCCCCTCGAAGTAGGACAAAAATTGTATCTATTTAGAGTCCTTTCCTTGTTGGATGGGGTCAGCGACCCCCATTTGAAAGCTGGAAAGTGTCAGAAGAAGAAGGCAAATAATTTAAAAAATAAATAATGAAGAGCATAGCATTGCTAAGAATTTGCCATTCTTTAACATACTAAAAGTTTACTCTGAGGTGAACCCACTCTTTAAAGCCCTTATAGAGAAATCTGATTTTCTACTATACCCCGCCACAGTTCTCTTGCAAATATGCAAAGCTGGAATATTTCTTAACCAAGTGGAGCTTACACATGCTAACTGTTCTTTGAGCTTCTGATTGAAATCTATGCAGATGCCTTCCCTTTGTCTATGACACCCATCACTTTTTTTGATATTCATGTAGTGTTTCACTGAACCTTTGTTAAGTAAAATTAAAAAAAACAAAACACCCATCACAGAGAACATTGTTGTAACTTTCTTCCATGAACTCCCTCTTCCTCTGTCCCCACTGATTTGTTATGCAGACTACAGGAGTTTTATGGACCTATTCACTGGATGGAACATACAGTCCCCTGAAGCAGATGTGTTTCGGCTGGTTCAACCCCCTTGGCTACCAGCAACATCTACTCTGTTGTATTGCTTTAGAAAAAGAGGGGTGCAGTTGTTATTAGTTTTACAAGTATTCTATTTGAGAGAAGCATACAGATATTAGAAGTATGCACAATTAGCTGCATATACACAGCTCTGTTAAAGATATACAATGTCTATTTAGCAAATACAGTACAACAATCAAAGTTTCAGTTGAACAACACCTGGAGAAGCAAAGCTGGATATTCATGCTATACAACCTATTGTACAGCAGTTGTGTTTCTCCTAATACATTAACATTACTTGATAATTCTCTGTTACAATAAGCTGAGAGTGGTGGCTGATCATATTCCAGAAAGCAAAACAAATGCATTTTTGAAATGCAAAATTGTAAGAATCACAATCAGTTGAGAAAAGATACTATATCTGCCGAAAATGTCTCATTATTACAGGTATGGGACCTGTTATCCGGAACACTTGAGACCTGGGACTTTCTGGATAATGGATCTTTCAGTAATTTGGATCTTCATACCTTACATACATTAAGGGGCAGATTTACTAAGGGTTGAATTGTCAAGAGCTTTTAGCCCTCAAATTCGACTGTCGAATATATGGAGACTAAATATTCGCCAAAATCTAATAAAATATTCGGCTGTTTTGAGTGCTTTTCAAATATTCGCCAAAATTGTACAATCAAACGATTTTGTGCAAAATTTGGTATGAATTGAATATTCACAGCGTTCAATCGTACGAATAATATTCGATAAGAAAACTTTAAAAAAAAGCCTATGGGGGCTTCCCATAGGTTTCTAATGCAATTCGGTAGGTTCAATCTGGCGAAGTAGGCAGTCGAATAAAAATTTAAAGGGCAAGTTCTTCGACCAGCGAATAGTATATTTATTCGATGCAATCGAATAAAATATATTTATTCGATGCAACCGAATATTTCATATTCGATGGTCGAAAATACTTAATTTTCATATTCGAATGGTCGCACAATCGAAAATAGACTATTAGAACAAATATTTGAATCCTTCACACGAATTTAGTAAATCTGCCCCTAAGTCTGCTAGAAAATCATGTAAACATTAAATAAACCAAATAGACTGGTTCTTTTTTCAATAAGGATTAGTTATATCTTAGTTTGTATCAAGTACAAGGTACTGTTTTATTATTACAGAGAAAAACAAAATCAATTTAAAAAATCTGGATTATTTGATAATAATGGAGTCTATGGGAGAAACCTTTTCTGTAATTCAGAGCTTTCTGGATGGTTTCCAGATACCTATACAACTATTTTAACTATAAAGCATGTCTACTTAGGTTAAAGCATGTTCACTTTAACGCTATTTTTTTTTTCTGTTTTTCCTGCACCACAATATTTATGTTCTGTGTTGTACAGTACATGGTAGTTTATTTCTGAGCATGTGTATAAGTTAATTTTCACCACTACCTTCAGGGTATGTGGTAACAACTATGCACTGTTGGGTGTCTCTGGCATTGAGCATATGCAGGAATGTAAATAATGCTATTGTCAAAATATCAGAAACTAAGAGCAAAGATAGGAAGATACACCAAATGAGTTTACTTTCAAGGCCAGTACAAATAACAAACCCCCACTGTAGGAACCAATCAGGACTAGCATGTGTAAGGCTTATGTACAGTATGTAAGCATTATCCTTGACCAGCACACCGTGTAACCATAGAAGCAGTAAATATTTAACCTTTTATTTAAACAAAATGACCACACAATCTTAATAATTTATAGTTGTTTGCAGTTCATTCACAGACCTGACCCTATCTAATGTAACCAAGTGTGTGGTCACTGACCTGCTCCTGTTACAAATGAAGTCTGGGAGCTGTAATTTTAGCAAAGCATTTAAGTCATAAGATTATCATCTCTGGTCTATAATAACAGTCATCCATTGTCTGAAAAGCATTGCCCTTCTCAATATGTTCTAAAGGGAATATTCTTTGATAAAAAAAATACATTATAATTTGTCTGTAACCTGTTTAGAAAGAAGTAATGTCATCTGCAAGATGCATAAATAGTGTCAATGATTATGTAAAAGAGAATCTAATAAAGTTATGTTAAACAAAAAGGAGAAAAAGCAAGGATTTTTATAATAAACATACCTGGTTTCTGGCCATTGATCAGCAGCAGGCTCATCAGGATGAAAAATAAGGCATGCAATAATTTCTGAAAATCCATATTGCTCTTCAGTGATAGGCAACTGTTAGATCAAGTCTGGTACAGTCTCCCTGGGAATCAGCTTTCCAAGTAACTCAGCTCAGAGTAAAGTGTTTGCTGCATATCCCAGCAAGGTTAATGATCAGAGAAGGCAAGGTTACAGTGCCTCCCCCTTCTCTCTTCCCTCTCAATAAGCCTCTTTTTGTCTCTGCAATTTTCATACTCTATCTTAGTTTCCCTAGATAAATACTCATTGCTGGAAAAAAAACCCTGATGTAAACAGTAGTTCCTGCCAGTGTATGGGAACTAAGAACAAAGAAGCGGGTCTTCCCTTTAAATACTACCAGGGAAGGGGGATCTATGTAGAGTAAGGCATGATGCTCTCACATTTGCAACTGTTTAACTTTGCATTGCCCATATTGGTCCCATATGCAGAAAAGCCATGGAAATGACAGGAAGTCTCTCTATTGTCCCATGTTTGAAAGAATCCCAGAGCACATACTTTAGACCCCAAAATGCTTTGTGAGGATACTTGATGCTCCAATGCTTTATCTCTCTAAAAGGTTATTCATTGAAAAGTGCATGTGGGCTGTTTAAATCTAATCCATAGCCTTTTGTATTCCTCAATGAGAGCTGAGCCTGGCATATCTTCGCAAATGGCAAGCTCATTGACCCAGCGAAGGGGGGGGGGGTCAGAATTTTCTATTCTTGAAAAAGCAGCTTTTAATTTTAATTTTATGCACTATTTAGGGAGAAGAATGCTGCAGCTATTGCTTTCTCTACATTGCAGCAGCCCTACTATATCCTTGTTAGAATGTATTTGGTCATGGATCCATGCCCCTATCCAGCCTACAGTGAATTATAATGTATACAGCTGACAAGGCATCAGACTGTCCTTAGTGGGATTATTGCTTGGTCCACAACAGCATGTATGTGGGCCAAATAATCAAATGAAACAAGGCTGTCCAATTTGTAGTGTAAAATTCCAATTATCGTTTTCCACCAACAGCCTATGGCTGCACATTTGACCTCTCTGATATAAGGAGCCACTGTCTTAAACACTAACTATAATACACAAACAATTTTTTGCATGATATTTGCGGTCATATAGATTTTTCTTGTTTATGTTAAAATCTAATAAAATATTTTAAATATATAATACACAAAAGCCACGGATAACCTGTAAAATGTGTTCTTATAAACACTCCTTAACTCATTAAAACGAGTGTATCATAAAAGATAGATATTTAAAGCAAAAGGAGTTTGTTAACCTTCCGTTGAACTACATTCTACCAAGATATTTTAAGTTCTAGCATTAATAGATTATAAGCTGTTTGGACAGGGACTTCAACCCAACTGTGCATAGAAACACATAGCACTTAAGTATTTATTTTCATTGTTTAATTTATAATAACTATACCCCTGTTTGTGTTCAAACCTTGTAAAGCACTGTATTCATGTGTGGTGCTATATAAATAAATACAATTTAATGTATGTTATGAAAGTGCAGTTAATTATTTTAAGAATCACAGGTAGTGTTAGCCTAGAATTCATATTTACATTTGTTTCCAGCATGAGTTCTTGATTGTTGTCTAATAAATATCAAAATGCTGTATTTTAGTGGTGTGGCAAAACAATGTCATTACATCACATGATGCTGATTTTCACTGTTTTACATAGTGCTGGTTTTATGTTTGGAAATTGCAGATATAGTAGGGAGAGATTGTGCCGATAGTAACAGTGGGATAATAGTCTCTGGGAAGGGACTGTGGCTGTGTGATAGAATGAATAGTAAAGAGGGATGGTGCCTATGGTTGCAGTGGGAACACTAGTCTCAGGGAAGGGACTGGGACTAGTTTCAGGAAAGGGAGTGTGGTTGTGGGATAGCAGGTATAGTAGTGAAAGATAGTGCCTATTGTAACAGTGGTATAATAGTCTCTGGGAAGGGACTGTGGCTGTGGGGAAGCAGGTATAGTAGGGAGATATGGTGCCTATAGTAGCAGTGGGATAATAGTCTTGGGGAAGGGACTGTGACTGTGGGATAGCAGGTATAGTAGGGAGAGATGGTGCATATTGTAGAAATAAAGGTAGTAGTCTCTGGGAAGGGACTGTGACTTTGGGATAGCAGGTATCGTAGGGAGAGATGGTGACTATAGTAGTAGTAAAGGTAGTAGTCTCTGGGAAGGGACTGTGACTGTGGGATAGCAGCTATAGTAGGGAGAGATGGTGACTATGGTTGCAGTGGGGATAATAGTCTCAGGGAAGGGAGTGAGTTGAGCATCTGGGAGTTATATAAAGCTACTGAAGATGTAGTATCACAGGTATCATGGAATGAAATTATGACTGCAATAGCAAGTGTAGTAGGTTGAAATGATACATTGGAGCATCAAGTAGTAGCAAGGTTTATTATAGGGAGCCAGTTTGCTATGTCATTTGACCAAACTATGACTTGTAGCATTAGGCCTCCTTACTCCTTACTTACCAAAATTGGATTTGAACAAAATTGCCTCTTTACATGAGTGCCCTTTGCCTCACTGCCCCTGCAAGGTATCATTTTGTTTAGAGATGAAATAAATAGTTGAGTAAGGTGTTTTTAACACTTTGTTAAGAGGGGATTATTAAAGGATTTGTATCAACTTTTCATAAGAAAGAACGTTGCAGAAATGTCACAAGAGGACATGCTTATTGGAAATGTATCTCTATTCAAATACTGGTAATTCATCTGCAGAACAAATCAGATCTCACCAAATTTGACTCCTGGGAATGCATTGGGTGTACCCCAGTGAGGTATATTCCACCTAGAGACATTCATTGCTGAAATTTCTTAACCATAGACAATAAGTTTAAACAATAAGTTGACTTTTCACACTTCTAAAAAAATAAGCTTAACAGCTCTATTGTTTAGTATGCTGTGAAGTAACAGCCCCATTTCTATAATCCATATTCCTAAGTAAACATGAGGAGTGCACAATCATTTCCTTTTCACACACACAAGAGTTATTTTACTGCTGTTTTATTATCCTTCTATGGTCTTAACCTGGGAACATTCTGAAAGAATGATATTGGCTTTTCTCTAATTATGTAACACTTTGCACACACAAAACAACTAATTAATTGGTCACTTGAAGCGACACCTTCTGCACCTGCTCTCTTACTACCCTGGCAAACACTCTAATGCTGCTGGGCCCTGTACTCATTTTAAGAGACAGTTCCTGTCTTTGTTGGAAATTGGTGCTATTTTTGATTCAAAACAAATTAAAGACAAACTAGGGGTCATTTACAAATGCAATGAGCAAATTGCATTTGCCACATTTCTTGAATTCCAGCATTGTGCCCTGCCAGGGGGAGTTGCGTATTGAAACTGATGCATCAAAGTGATGAAGCATATTTGTACATCGACACAATGCAGTTGTGGTTAAAGAAGTTTTAGATGTTTTATAAGCCCTGTAGGCATAATTTCCAATGTTTGATGTACGCTCCCAATTCTTTAGATTACAGAACCCTGGAGCTACCACCTAGTCTGGAGATGGTGGTAGGCCTAGGGTTCCCCTGCTTCAGTAGGTTCAACAGCACTTGATTAGAAACAGGAGGCAGGCAGAGCCTGAGAGAGCAACTATACAGAGGTGCAAGGAGAGCAATATGACTCAAGTGCCTTTAATGAAAAAGGTTTTATGAGCAACTGCACTTGCAGTCGTCAATAGTGATGGGCGAATTTATTCGCCAGGGGCGAATTCGCGGCGAATTCCCGCGATTCGCCGCTGGCGAATAAATTCACGAATCACCAGCGAAATTTCGCTTGCCGAAAATTCGCCGAAAACGAGTCGCGCGTCAGTCGCGCGTCATTTTTGACGCGACGCGACGAAAACGACGCGACGCGCGTCAAAAACGACGCGACGCGCGCCGAAAACGACGCGACGCGTCAAAGTTGACGCGACGCGCGTCAAAGTTGACGCGACGCGCGACAAAATCGTCGCCGACTCGTTTCGCGATCTTGCCCACTCCCACACCTTGTGTATCATTCCCTTCCCTTTAGATTGTAAGCTCTTTCTGCACAGAGCCTTCCTAACCTTCTGTACCAGTATTTATTGTGATGTATGTAACTCCATATTTATTATGATGTATAAAAAAACTCCATATGTAATTCATGTAATTTAGTTGTATAATCACATTTACTTTACATCGCTACGAAATATGTTGGCGCTATAGAAATACATGTTATTGTTATTAATAATAATAATAATAATAATAATTACACAGAGGTCCAAACAGACCCCCCAAAATAATTACTGTCTATGGCATCTTACAGCAGCCCCTGTGACATTTGCCAGAAAAAACAGATTGCTAGTATGAGCCTGGACACACAACACATAGCACACAGAAACCAAATACTATTCATGAAGTAGGCTGATGTAGTACAAAGGCATTCTGATCCCAGGAAAATGATCATTGGCAAAAGGTAGAGGGTAAGTACAGGGCAGGCAATAACTACAGGGCTTAGTTGCAGTCTGCATCAGCCTGCATCACTCCCTAACTTGTGCGTCTGAATTATACACAAGTTACAGAGTGGGAGGGGGGTGCTTAGGTGCCATTACTGCACTCATGAATACCACACTGCTGAAAACCCTTGTATTCACAAAGCAAATTATACTCCCTGTTTTTTAGACATAGAGACCTGCGGCAGTTTTGGCTACTGCCACTTTTGGCTATTGGCTTAAGAGGGAACTTTCTAATTATTAAAAATGATGAAAGCACTTCAGACACATTTATCCAGCACTCCCATGTGATAGCCAAAGACATTTCTCTTCTGACCTTGACACAGCGTAACTAATATGCATGAATAATTTTAAATTAACATATAATACAAATTAACTTGCAAAGAAAAAGGCCACAGACATTTACTGAAGGAATGTGTTACTGCTCTTGCAGATGCAGATATAGTAATCCGGCACAACAGTAACTTGGTGACCTTAATGTTATGAATATGTCAGAACATGTAAAGTCTTTATTTATATTAGCTCATTTTAAAGGGCCTATTGCTATTATAGATAAATGGCTGGAATTTCAGTTTAAACTCTTTGTGATTAATTGAATATGGAGAAAATGAACTAAATAATGACTTCCTACAATAAGAACATGTTGGAGGTAACATTTATGGGAGTGTGCTAACATAACAGAGCCTTGTCCAACACAACGTATTAGAATTATTTTCTCTTTTATTTGTGTTCTGTATACACTTGGGGGTGCCTAACGTTAGGCACCTCCAAGTGATTATAGCGATTTACCTCAAACCCAGGGCCAGTGCTTGTTTTTTTTTTTAGAATTTCTAGAGCCACTGAAAATTATGGGTAAAATATGAATTCAATGCATTTGAGATTTTTCACTGCTTTATTTGATCAAGTTTTTTAGTAAATAAGGTAACATTCAAGTTTGATACATTTAAAAATGAACATTCACAAATTCAAATTTTAATAGTCAGTCCTCACCATGTTATCCTTTAGCAGTCTAATCTACCATGGCTGCTCTTTGGAGTCCATTATGTATGGGGTGCGGGGATGGGAGAAGAGTTGCCCCTATTTCTACTTCTTTAACACTTTGGGTTGACCAGGTCTCCTCTCACCTAGCACGAAGGTTTGCAGTTTAAGGGGTGTTCCACCTTTGAGGTAACCTTTAGTATGTTATACAATGACAAATTCCTAGCAACTTTGCAATTGGTATTTTATAATTTTTTATTTTTTTGCCCTTTTTTCCTGACTCTTTATAGCTTTCAAATGGGGTCACTGAAAAAACAAATGTTCTGTAAGGCTACAAATTTATTGTTATTGCAATGTTTTATTATTCTTCTTTCGATTTAGACCCTCTCCTATTCGTATTCCAGTCTTTTATTCAAATTAGCACATGGTTGCTAGGGTAATTTGGACTGCTGAAATTGCAAACTGGATGGCTGCTGAATAAAAAAAAGTAAATAACTCAAAAACCACAGAAAATAAAAAATGAAAACAATGTGCAAATTGTCTCAGAATATCATTCTCTACATCATATTTAAAGTTAATTTACAGGTGAACAGACTTTACAAAACCCAAAACCAAAAACATACTGTATTGAATTAGCATATCCTTTATATGCACTTTTAAATGAGAATGTACCATACTGGCATGTGTGTGTAGGTGCGAAAACAGTAAAAAAAAAAAGAAATCTAGTCTAGTAGTCTGCAGGTGCTAGCAATACTCTAAAAACAATGTCCTGGATTTAGAGCCTGGACATCAGTCTGAATTGCATTTCTTCCTCCTGTATTGTTATGTATAATGAAAGAAGCAAGCAGTTACAGAAGGAACCATGGTGCCATTGTCCACATAGGGATTGTGCTGGAACGAGGGTTTGTGAGTTAATTAATTGCTTTTCACTGAAAAACAAACTAAAGAAATTCACTAAGATAGAAAACTATAAGACTATAGGAAACATGACAAAAATGTCCCATCTGAATGTTAGAAAAGATGGCAGATGATGTTGTAGTTCATGGTGTACTGTGGGCTTCAGGCTATCAGGGGTATGCTGGGAGTAGGGTTTATTCAACGAAACATCTGCATATGTTGTGAGTAAACCACAACTCCTCTTGGGGTTGCGACTGAGAACCGCTGCCAGGATTTCAGATGGTAAGCCTGAGCAAACAGAAAAATACAAAGGTGGCCATTCACGTGTATAGCCCCCTTGTATGATAGCTCTTTGGCCCGAAGGCATGGCTTGTTTGGAAACAGTACAAGGCAAGATTTGCAACTCAAAAATCTCATGGTGATATTGGAGGCAAAATAAATTTCTCCCATATTCAAGTGCAAGAATGCATTTCTGCTCCAGAATCTGTTCCATGTACCTGCACCCAGGCCAATGCAGTGGCTCCAAGTGCAAACAATTCAGAAAAATTCTAAATCAATCAAATTCTTGGCTTGCATTTATCTGCAGACTGATAATCAGCTCAGTGTTGGTGTAGCCTAAAGGTGGCCATACACAGTCAGATTGAAGCAGTCTATATTAGTCCTTTAGGCCAATTCAACAGTTTATCTGCCTGTGTGTTAGAGCTTCCAACAGGTCTCCCCGATCAACATCAGGAAAAAATCGGCCTGATATCAGTCAGGCAGGTTCAGTTTTTCCCTAGGGACTAACCTGATATCACCCTGCCATTGGTGGCTGTATCAACAAAAGATCCACTGTTTAGCAACCTTGCCAAACTAGCCAATCTTATAGTGTATGGGCACCTTTAGCCTTCTTGGTCTAGGTCTTTTATTACTTTTTTGCCAGCTAATAAGTATAATTTATATTTTATGTACAACCTTCAGTATGATAATCAAAAAATATTGTAAACATTACTTATATGTTAAATAACTAAGATGTTGTATTGCTTCAAAATTAATTTATTTTACTCATTAATTATTTAGTGCTACGTTTCCTCTGCATGGAAATACTATGGTTTCAATAACCTAAACTTTAATTGGGGCACTGAGTGATGCACTTCATGAGATCTATATTAATGGGCAATGTAAGGGCTGTTCTCACTGTAGATTTATGTTGTGAAATTCAATCCCTGATGGCATGTTTAGTTTCTGTCCTATACTGAAGACTCTAGTGACATATTCCCAAGCATATCCTATTTTATTTGCTGCTTGTGCAGAACCCATTCAAATTCAATTATGTTAAAGTATTTGTCAGTCTCTTAGCTCCAACTGGTCTCTGTATGATTTTTATTTGGGTTCTTGTAAGGTCAAAGATACAAAAGGAACTTCTGCTGCCCTTGGAACACACACACACTGTTTATAAGTATAAAATTTACAGTTTGGTCCCACAGAGATATGGCCAAGCTGTATATACACAACAATCCGGACGATGCCAGCACTCACAAAAATAAAATAAGTTGCCTGGGTGCATGGCCAATAATTGAATCATACAAACCAAAAAGAAGGTCAGCACTCTAAGGTCTTAAAATAATTAAGAATAAATTTATTTAGGAACTATGGATTGACGTTTCAGCCCCTCCGGGGCCTTTCTCAAAGTAC
>CM044432.1:39066923-39080477 GCA_024363595.1 Xenopus borealis
ACATTCCATGTACAATGTGGTACATACAGTAGCATCCTTGTAAAACAGCCTAGTATTCGGATTGCTTGTAGGTTCATGATCATAAAGATATGATTAACTGTAAAGAGCCCATTGGATGAGTAATTGACCATTAGTCTAAAGTACAAATTTGTGCATCAATGTTAAAGGAGTGCATAGAGTGGCTGCATGTTTTCCCACATGTAAAATCTCTTGTGCCCGCTCTTCCTTCCCAGCATGCGTGGACTCTAGGAACAATGTCTGACTCTGACACATGAGTGTAGTTTGGAGACCCTGGTTAGAATCCAAGTGTCAGCCTCTGTTGACCTTAGCAAGTCAATCTTCCAGTATTCTAAGATAATTTGTATTCTCAAAGATGGCTGCTTTGAGTAATTTAAGTGCTTTGAATTCCCATGGAGATCAATGATGTATAAATCACAGACTATTGGGCAATTTCTTCAGTACCATGGACAAAGGTAGATGAGCTCCACTTGCCCTTCTACTTCCTTTGCTCATGTGAGAGTCAAGAACTGTGTCCAATGGTTATATACTGTGTGTGTGTGTGTTTGTATATATATATATATATATATATATATGTGTGTGTGTGTGTGTTCTCCCTAATGTATAATCACAGCTTCTTAACACCAGTAAATACTCACCTCCTTATTCACTGCACAGTTCAATCATTTCACATGCACCTAAATTACTTTATGAAGCAACAACTTTCCTCTCCCCGCTCCTTAGCTCTGCACAAACCAAACATCAAGCTGGGATTTGCTGCGTAAATCTATATGTCGCCACAGATAACCTGGCCTTTACATGACCCCCACAAATTGGCAATAGAAATGAGTGAAAGCAATTTGTTATGGCAGCCTGCTCTGTCTTCCCAAATATTGGCTTGTTTAAAGTAAAAAATACATAAATGACTGTGACTTATATATCTGCTGTATGAAAATATCATTCCAAACAACATGAAGACTGACGACCCAATACCAAATAATTTGCTGTGTTCACAATATAAAACATGGTATGTCTTTTATTTGGTTTATTAACAATTAGTAACTACAGTACATGTTTAATTTGAGTTGGACAAAACTCCATTAAGTTTAACTCTGACAAATGACCCCCAGTGCATGTATACACATACCTATACAGTCTCACATCTATACACACACATATATATATATATATATATATATTTATATAACTATATACTGTAATCTACAATTTGGTCATTTCTTTATGGGACCATACTGTAACTTATATCCTTAAACAGTGTGCCTCTATGTCATTATAATAAATAAAAGCAATGAACATGTGCATGTGCTTTCATGTTAGCCAATGCTGTGCTTTTCAGTGCAGATCAACAGAGCTGGGGAAAGAAGCTGATTTTCTAATCAGCCAACACTCCATGCTTCCTAAACCTACAGGCAGATACAGACGAGAAGATTTGGGGAGATTTAGTTGCCCGGTGACAAATTGCTTCTTCTTTAGGCTACTAATCTCCCCGAAAAGCCTTCCCGCTGGCTATAATCTAAATCGCCGGCAGGATGGCCCTAGGAGCAATTCATTTGCCTCACAAGGAAACTTCGGGTGACTTCGGAAAGCAAAGCGCTCTGAGTGCCATCCTGCCAACAATTTAGATAGCCAGTGGTAAAGTGTTTCTGGGAGATTATTCGGCCGAAGAAGAGGCCAGGCGATTAAATCTCCCTGAATCTTCTCGTGTGTCTCTGCCCTAATGCTTTATGGGGCATATTGATCAAAAGATGAAAAGAAATTCCTCAGGTAACTTGATTAATTAAAAACTGTTAAAACCTTAAACACACTGGGAGTCATTTGCCAATGCCACAAATTGGATCCTTTAGAGCTCCTGGTAACTAAGAGCCGAATTTCCAGGTTTCAACCCAGAAATTCGGCTCTTCTAGTACAGAGCATGCAGTTGCGTCTTGGACCCCCCTACCCCTGTCCGGCGCTAACTTTTGAGAGCCGTGGGGAAGGGGGGAGGCGGCAAAATCAAGGCCGCAATGTGAGCAGGATCGCCCCTGAAGAGAACTGTGTTGGAGAGTGCAAGTAAACTCTGTCTTTTCCATTTGCCATAACACTTCTCATACAGTATACCCACCATGCAGCATGAACATAAAACACAAGTCCTCAGTGAAAGTAACCCATCCATTTTTAGGCCAATTCCACATGAGGCTGAAATACACAGGCTGAGAATCAACCCCTACAATGACATTAGCCTCATCTTGCTTTCACCTGAAACAATTGTGGGTTGGGTGCAGACTTGCATGGTGGATTTCGGTGCAGCAACACAACAGTTTGCAATTCTTCACCAAGTACCACCTCGTCCTCCATGCATCTGGGCAGACACAATTATTCTGTGTGCAGGCAGGACAGAATGCTAATAGGGGCTGATTCTTGGCCTGCATATACACATGCCAATTTTCAGCCCTGTATGATATTAGCCTAACTGAAAACATCAGAGATCATGGTACATCAGGGTTACTTTGGTCACCTAGTTACAATGTGGCTGCAGCTCTGACTCCTTGTAAATTAATCTAATACTTACCAAAGCTTCCACAAAATATGCCTGGAAACTAATTGAGGGCTTATGCTTGTTCCCATGGTGATTTTCTGTTGAGTTTTTGTTGTCATTCTTTATTTCCACTATTTATCCATGGCAAATTAAGGTAATTTGATTAAAGACATTATATTCATTGTTCTTCAACTATAAGAAAAGTAATGATGTTTCCAAGGTTATTTATGTTACATTGTTTTCAAAATGTATAAAAGTTTTTTTTTTACTTTGGTGATATTGTAGATGTCTTGCCAGAGGCGGTTTCTACTGAATACCTATTTCAAAGCAAACCACAGGAAAATTTATTTAATTTAAGGAAAATTTACAGAAATATAACACATCTTGGCCTTGTACAGCAAAGCATGTTGTTATGTACAAATCGCCTGAATGCAGACAGATTGTGCTAAAATATAAGGATCTCGTGTTAGGTTTCAAGTCATGATTTTTTTGTCATGAGGGGGTGGAGGGGTGGAGAAGATGACCTACCCCATGACAGGAGATATTAGAGATCAGACTCTGCGTTAGATAGATGGAGATATTTTAAATAAATGTCACAAATAATGGTTTTAGAACTAAAAAAACTAATATCTGATTATGATGAATATATTGGTGCTTTGGTGCCGCTATTGCACCACAATATTCCTCACTAGGTCTGTTATGTACAGTATGTCAATTTTGTTTGGCCTCATCCTTGTGTGGAATTCAGTCTCCAAGCTGTACTGCCTAGTAGATGCCACTTGACCTGCTTGTGCTGTGAAAAGACATTAGAATGATATGAATTTCTTTTTAACCCTGTGCAATTAGGTTAGTCATCATATTGATGTCTGGATTGAGCAGGTATTCATACATCTGAAAATGTTGTGAAAAACAAAAGTGCACTCTTTTTCCATGTCTATTCAAAAAACTAAAAATCAATCCCTAGAAAGCCCCTTAGATATGCAGCCTTTGAGTGCTTTGGCATTGGTATTGTATTGGGCAGAATTCCAGAAAGGAAATCAGGTTTTATTTTCTATTAATTGGTTCTCTGATTCCTCTGTAGGCATTAGGAAGGATCAAGTGACAATTTTGACCATGCCCATGATTTGACACCCTGGTTGTCCAAGACTCCATGGACTGGCAGTTTTATCTTGTGCATTTGTTTAGATTGGTTTCTATATGTAATCAAATAATGGTCTAGGTTAGGGTAGATTGGGAGGATATTTCCTATACAGAAAGGACAGATGTGCCAACTCGCCCTATTTCTCAAGATTCATTCTGATTCAAACCCACCTCACCCAGTCATCCACAGGCCAGTCACCTGTTGTCAGTAATTTGCAACTGAAACATAATTTATCTGCTCTTTTTAAGTCTATAGAATCATTACCCAAAGTTCTGGGCAGTGGAGCAGGGTGCACAGCAGGGGGCATAGATAGATAGATTCTTTATTTGTCACATACAAAGTTATACAAGTACAAGCTGTACCGAAATGTATCCTGATCATTCCAAAACTGTGTATTTTTTTTAAAGCACAATAATGCTTATAATGCTTATATACAAAAACAATGACAGTACAAAGCTTTAAACAATGCATCCCAAATATATAATAAATGTATTGCTGTCATTTTTCCCAAACACAGCTGCATTGTGCATATAATATGAAAATGCATACTAATTTCCTACAGTGAAATACTAACAATATCCATTAATGTATGTAAAGTGTGCATCTATTGTAAACAATAAATATTAAAGTGCAAAGAGCAATATTGTTAACAAAACACAGCAACCAGAGGGTAACAACATCAAAAATATATTCCTAGATTCATCAATATAGAGATAATTAAAATACTAGAAAACTAAAAAAGCTGTGGTGACATAAAGAAGCCTAATAACCTTGGCATGACATGGCAGAAGGGTGCAGGACAGAATGGGTGGGACAAGGAAGGTGTGACCAAAGTATATTGGATCACTTTTTATCTGTGTTTGCATCTCTGAAAAGGTTCAGGTCTTGAAATTGAATTAGTGAGGCACAAACTATACAGTTACAAACTATGGAATCCTCAATACATTATACTGCATTACACAAAACATACACATTAACAAAAATATAGAAAAAAAAACCAAACAAATAGTATATGGAACAGCATGCTATTTATTTCCATAATATTTTACAAAATGACCATGAGTTGGATCCTACCTAATCAGGGAAGAGCAGAAGTCAGATGTAACTGTATATCAACAAGCCATTGCGGATTTTTGGCAAGTCAATCGGTGGGCACCAAACATGTTCAATAAGCTGCCAGCTTGTTCAGTAGATTTATTGGCTTATGACAGGACAAGGACAAAATTCATTTGTTGATTTCCGTACATAAACTTTAAGAAAAGTGAAACAACTTTCTTTTGGAAAATTAGTATGCGTCCCTTTAATACACCCTTGTTGGGTATTATCCTGTTAAAGTTATGTGCACTAATATAGTGTGTTATTATTTGGAGTCATGCAGTTCCCTCAAAATATATGTATTAATAACTGTAGGTAAGTTTGTTTGGGTTTTTCTTGCCACTTACTGGAATGTGTTCAAGAGTGAAAAGCACCGCTCCTCTATATAAAAGGTTTAAGAAAGTAAAAAAATAAACAAAAGGGGAAAAAACAGAAAGCCCTTAGGCCCACTTTATATATGGCTCTAATGATGTTTTTTGTTTTGTGATGGTTGTGGCATGCCCATTGGTATAATGCTAAGGATGATTGATTATTCAGTGCATCATATGAGACAAACCTTTTAGTATACGTGAACTTTCTCAGCTTACGTCAAGGAAACTAATATTTGCCTGCCCATCGGCAATAAATGCAAGCTTTAAAGCTCCTCTGCATGATATTGTTTCTTCAATGCTTACATTTATTTCTTGGTGACACTGTATAAATTCTGGTATTGTAAAATCAAAAACATATATTATCGTTTTCTGTACTTTTCTTTGATGGTCATAGCATGTGGCTATGTTTTTACTACTTGATACTAAGGATGATGATGGCTTTCAGCAAAATTTAGTTCAAATAAGTGTGATTTTAATGCTAGAAGGCAGCAGGCCAAGACGGGAAATCTGTGGATTCTGGCAAATGCCAGAGTGGCTGCTGTAAAATGTTGTAGAAAGTCACTATTTCGTGGGCCTTTGGGGGGCTGTTTGGGTCACTGTGTACTTGAAATGCCATGGCCTATTTTTACTCCAAGTCTGGGCTTGGAAGGAAACATAACAAATATATAATTCAGCCTTCTAACATTAAGTTCAATTAAGGGAAAATAAGTAAAATTACTGCTTATGAAGTTTTGATTTGAAAATGAGATGCGCTATCTAGAATTCAAGGGGCAAGGGGGTTTTCGAATAATATGAAAGACACTGCCAAGAATCTAATAATGAATCAATAAACATTTATGGTGTTAGCATGGATTTATGCTGGCTTAGCTCACATCAAGTACAAGATATTAAAGCTCATTTACAAGCAAGTGTGCAAAGTGCAATTTCAGGCACAATTTTTTCTACACACAATGCAGCACCCACAAGCATCTGATGCATTTACAGCCAATAATTCAATAGGCGCACAGCATGTAACTCATCCAAACAGACTGGAGGTGAGCACACCAAAATGTGCAAGTGCTAAGAGTGACTTTTTGGGACTGCAACTGCACTTTCATCAGTCAAAAAAAAGTTTACACATAAATATTTATACTGTGCAGGGATCATTAATAAAACAACTGCAAAAAAGTGTTACCTGGAAATTGCACATAGACAGATGCAGCCACTGATGCAAAAGATACTTAACCAGAGTGCTCCACAAATCAGATAAAGCCCACATTGCAATGTTTACCATAGCAAGAGAAGTGGATAACAATGGGGCATTTTAAAAGTTAACTCAAATGTGAACTACTGCCTTTAATTGTAGACTTCCAATATTTATTTATTTATAAAGCATTGACAGTATGAGCTCTTTTCAGCTTAGGCTCAGTTCACATTATAGATGTATGGGATCAGTTATCCAGAAACTCGTTATCCAGAAAGCTCCATATTACATAAAGGCCATTTCCCATAGACTCCATTTTATCCAAATAATTAAAAATTTTAAAAATGAATTGCCTTTTATTTTAAAAATAAACCAGTAGCTTGTACTTGAAACAAACTAATATATAATCAATCCTTACTGGAAGCAAAACCAGCCTAGTGGGTTATTTAATATTTACATAATTTTCTATGAGACTAAGGGGGTTAATTATTAAAAAAAAATTCTGGTCAGACTTTTAAAGGGGAAGAGCATCTTTTTTTCGCTGAAAAAAAAAATACTCGAAGTCAGCTGCAGATGTTCTGCTGATATCCTGATCTGCGCTGGCTTTCATTCAATCATTTGGGTGTCAAAGCAAAAAAATCGTGCAATTTGGATTTTATAATTTTTTTATAATTTTTTTCCTGCACAAGACATTTTTGGAAAAATGTATTGATAAATAGGGGGGAAAAGTCCTTGCAGATTTGATCAAAGTAGTTTTCAGAAAATAGTGAGACAGTGGAGCATTTTTCCCAGTATGGATTGGGATGTAGATGATTCTCTCGAAAAAGGAATAGAGCAATCTCCTTTAATGTTTATATTCTATAGTATTTATATTGATTTTATACTCATTATGTAGCAAAAGAGCCATTAAATGCACAAATTATTTAATATCTGGCAATGCCCAAACATAAGGATCTGGTGCCTTTCCTGCCAACAATATTCATGGAGTTCATGGAGTACTGATGTTTATAAGATATACAGTAGTTTGTATAAGGTACACGTTAAATGTAAAAGATGAAAACTGCACAAAGTACAATTTACCCTCATACTTAAAGCAATACATTTCTGACCATATAGTCTGGCCTAGTATTTTTCATCTCCTAAACTTTTGATGATAAAAATTCCTTTTATTTTGGATAGGGGTCTAATCTACTGTGCTAGATACAATTAAAAAGCACTTCATTCTTTGCACTTTGTACCACACTCTGGTACCTTGGAAACTGCAGACTAATGTGGGGTAATTGTATATGATTATTCACTGAAACACAGGGTCTGCACTTGAATAAACGTGTAACCTATGTGTGACCTGGTATATTTTCCTGTGAGCATATTCTTTAGTTTTTTGTGGTGGAGCATTTAACTCAGATTTAATAGAATTGCAGCAGATATCTGTAGAAATGTTTTGTATTTCTTCATAAAGCATTAAAGGAGATTTCTCTATTCCTTTTTAGAAATAATAATCTGCATCCCAATCCATACTGGGAAAAATGCTCCACTTTAAAGGAGAATTCAACCCTTACTTAAACAAACCCTGCCCCCCTACCCTACATAGACCCCCTCCCTCCTCCCCCAGACTAGCTGCTACCCCAGGCAAATGTCCCTAACATTTTACTTACCCCTTGGTGCAGATTCAGGCGTTGGAGTTCACAGGTGCCATCTACTTCTCTTCGTTAATCTTTGGGAATAGAGTGGTGTGTCAGTGCAGGGAGAACAGCTGCGCTTGCGTCGAAAATCACAGAGATTGCTAAAGGGAAGTGAGAAGACCCAAAAATTTCGAAAGAGCCAGAAGATGGCACCCTTGAACTCCGATGCCTGAATCTGAACCAAGAGGTAAGTAAAGCCTTAGGGGCATTTACCCAGGGTAACACTCTGTTACTGTCTGGGGGGAGGAGGGGGTCTATGTATGTTTGAATGTGAGATTTATCACACCTTGACCCTGGAAACAGTTCTAATTCAACTATTCTCTACCTACAACCTGCCGAGTTCATGTAGAAGTCAATGGCAGAGGTTCCTTCAACTATTTGAATATGTTACTAGTAGTGATGAACCACATTTTTGCCAAGATTCCCTGTGAAAATGACACCTCATAGACTACAATGGGAGAAAAAAAATGTTCACATCAAAAATAATTTGATGTGCAAATGTTTTTTTTCAGAGGAAACAATTCAATTCTATTTGAGTTTTCGGACTATTAGATCGTACAGGGTTACATTTATTTTCTATTATGCATTTTGCAATTCATTTATTTTATTTTCCACATGGTACTTATATTCCTGGCTCTGTCTGAGGTATATACTATGTACTAATGCATAAGAATGATGCCTTTTGAGGTGTCATTAGTGCTCTATAAATTTGCACCTAGCTATCATGCAGAAATTAAGTTTCTGTTTTCTGCAGTAGATATGGTCTTTTCAGAGATGATTTCCTTGGAACAAAAGTCCTTTGGTGCAACATACCAATGTTCTTATTGCTTTATATTTGAAAATAGGTTTTCTCAAAAACATTGTGGATTACTGTAAATTAATTTGTAAAATTCCTGTAAATCATGACACAGATTGACCCCCAGCTTCCCTTGTTTGGTAGAAACCAGGCAGTGCTTCATTAGAAGGTCAAGAGGCCCAGTAAAAGGTGCTGAAGACACGTGTCTGGGAGGCAGTCTGTCAACTCCCATTATTTTCTTGTCTCCGTGACTTGTTTGCTGATCAAGGGGAAGCATCTACTTCAGCTCATTCTTCATGAATCTGACTCCAGGTTATCAGTTCTCATATCAGCTCTGAGCAGCAGGCATTGGGGAAACTGGACTCTTTCTGTGATATATCACAAACCTCTTTAGCTTCAGCACTGGCTGAGCTGTTTTTCTTTTTCTTGTTGGATCTGGTCGCACTGATGCTGTCTTTTGTACTATGATGGTCTTCTGTCAGGGGGGAAACAAACAACATGTAAAATTAATTGCCAAAACATATATTTTCAATGTACAAGTGACTGATTATTTTAAGGCTGGCAAAACATGCACCAAATCTGGGAAGTTCCATTTCATCTAATCTCCATTAGTACGAACCATCCAATGGCCCAATTAACTTCATATGTCGGGATATTGGACAACATAAAGTAGCACTGGCCCCAAAATTATTGGTGTAGATCTTGCAGACTGTCCCATGATATTATTGGTTTGCTCTGTTGACTTTGACTTGCCACTTGCCTAATCTAATATACTATCCTCAAAGAGTGAACATGAGTGGCCTGCCCTGGATTTCACTTTGTCATCAGGCCACCCCACTATGAAGTTCTCAAAATACTGAAAAAAGTAGTTCACATTGGATACCAACAGTCTTAGGCTGGCCATACATGGCACAGTTAAAGCTGCTGATTCAGACCATCCAGATCAAGTCTGTGACTTATTGGCCCTTGTATTGGGCCTATAAATGGGTTTGCTAGACCTATTTATGGACAAAACTCATTTAAATACTAATTGGGCACAACTGGAAATTCTACAAGTCAAGGAACGCATCAGTGTGTTGATGCAGACTTCCCTCAATAAGTCTTCATAGACCCCTCAGTATGATCTGATTCTTGTAACTAGGGCCAACCTTTCTAGTGTATCCACCTGTGCATAGACAGCTTTACCTAAGCAGCAACTCAGATCTTCTGCATCTTCTGTTGGTCTTCATGTGGCGTTCAGGAAAACTTGCTATGTCTGAATATATGATATGTTATTATCTATTATGATATAGGGTTTTTTTGGAACCCATTATAGCATGAAAAGCTATGTCATGATAAGGAGCAATATGTTCAAAATGAACCATGAAATAAATGAAAGAAATGAAGCATGTTTTACATTATTTGTAAATGTAATTTTTCTGAAAGGTAGGATTTGTTTATCCCATTCTGTTCTCCCTCCCTGAAACAATCTAACATAAATTAGCTCTCCTCTATGTCTGTTAAAGGAGTTGTTCACCTTTGAATTAACTTTTAGGAAGATGTAGAGAGTAATATTCTGAGACAATTTATTTTTCATTTTTTATTACTTGTGTTAATGTTATTATTATTTTGTGCTTTTTAATCAGCAGCTGTCCTGTTTGCTGTTTTCAGTCTGGCTGCTTGGGTCTAAATCAGCAACAACCAAGCACTGGTTTGAATAAGAGACTGGAATCTGAATAGGAGAGGCCTGTATAGAAAGACAAGCAATAAAAAGTAGCAATAACTATAAATGTGTAGCTTTACAGAGCATTTGTTTTCAGATAAGGTCAGTGACCACCATTAGAAAGCAGGAAAGAGTCAGATGTAAAAGCCAAATAATTAAAACAATATACAGAAAAATAAATAATGAAGAGCAATTGTACAGTTGTTCTAGAACATACTAAAAGTTAACTTAAAGGTGAACCACCCCTTTAATCAGCTGGCCTTGGCTATATCAATTCAGGAATCAGAACCAGAAGTACAGAGAATATAAACAGCCAGTCTTTGCTTTCAATAACTGCTTTAAAAAACAATTACACTTACAAATATCTTTGAAACCATTGGAAATGTTAAATGATATCCAGTAAGAGCAACATTTTCTTTGTTGCAAAAAGCTTAACCCAGTACAGTTGATAACAACAATAGCTCCCCCGAATTTCAAGTCATATTCTCATTGCATTCATTATGTTCTTGGTTAAAATGTGCCCTCTGCTGCTTGTTCAGTATTCTGCATTACGACAACATATTTATGTGTGCATATCTTATTTATTCGTATAGATGTTACATCAATTCTTCAGCCTTTATCTTCAGACTTTTTGTGCATGTGCGTCTATTCCCCTTGCCACAGACCCTGCATCGTAAGCAAAACAGTTGATCATAAAGGTGTTTCTCCAAAGAAACATGATGCTAAGGGATAGATTTAGAGGTGAAATAAACTATAAAACAAATCACAGGAAAAAACTTGGCAAGTGAAAGCTGCCAAAATAACTCAAAAGAACTCACAGGGAATTGTCTCAAGCAATACATTTTGTGGGTATTCTCATTTTTGTGAGTCGTCTATCTGTCCAACTCTTTTCTTATATAAGCTAGTGTTTCAGAGCAAAAAAAATTTAATTGCTAAGAAAAAGTTATTTGTGTTTTGTCACTTTTTTGGATACGAACAGTTTTAGGCTTGGCATACACAGTACAGTAAAAGCTGCTGACTCAAGTCTGGGGCTTATTGGCCCTTGTATTGGGCCTACCAAAGGGCCCAATGGCTGTGTGCAATAAATAATAATACATAAATTACAATTTGATTAAGATTAGTAGCATTACTGATTGGCATGAGTCATGTGTAAAATATACAAACGCCATGAATGTATGCGTTATCATCACTGTCAGAGTCTTGGCTTGAGTTGGTACCTTCTGGTCATTAACATGATGAACAGAGTATCACTGTGCAACACTTTATAAATTAACTTCATAGTTGCACAGCTGTGCAGTTCTAATTTTTATTTGAATCATTATTATGTGTCTAACATGATATTTCTATTTAAAAATATATGTAGTCAAGGCTTTTTGGGGGCAGCTGATGAACATGTACAAGCTGAGGACAATCGTCCAAACAAACAGGTGGGGCCACTATGCTCACAATTGCCCACACTGCCCTCTAGTGCTTGTCAGATGTGTCTTGCCTTGAGATGTGATTGAATTACCTGACAAGCACTTGAACAAACCATTGATGGCAAAGTGCCTGGGATTGCTGTGCATGCCATGATTGTAAATGGGGTAATAGCAGATGGCACAGATCTCCATCTGGATCACTGAATAGGGTTTGGGGCAAGGGGGAGGATCTACAGAAGCACCCCTACTAGGCAACCCTAGGAATATAAATGTAATGTGTCAGTACCATTAAAGTCATTGTTCAGCTTCCAACACCTTTTTTCAATTCAATTGTTTTCAGATCAACAGAACTTTTTCAGTTGCTTTCCATCTTTTATTTTTTACAGTTTTCCCAAAGTTTAGTTTAGTTTAAAGTTTAGAGAAAAGAAGGGGGATTAATCAATACACATTTCCCGGTCCCTTGTCTCATAAGTAATCCAGTATCTATGCAAGTGCATGCGTTTACAAAAACAGGGGTTTTTGTTACAAAGTTATGATCATAAAGTTGATTAGCCACTATACCACATCAAGTTAAACCCCATATGGTGGTTCCTAACTATTTACCTCTGGTCTTATGGAATAGGGATAGGGAATGTGCATGTGCATTAATCATTCTACCTTTTTTCTCTATGTTTGTAGTTAATTTGGCCAGATCAGTAGCACTTCCATTGCATTTAAATTTGTTTTTACTCAGCCTTGGAGTTGAAAGTTTAACGTTCCTTCCTATGGTGTTTCATTCTGGCAGCTACAATTTCACAACATTCAGATACATTTTTCCTTTAGCAATTCTAACGGCTGTATTTAATGAAACAGGGATTCTGCTCAGCAGGGACAGAAATAACACATGTAACAACTTAATTTATCTGTTTAGAACAGTTTACAGAGTCTGTGACCCCCCCCCCCCCTTGAAATACTTCAGAAAGACATAAGAAGGTGAAAAATGCAACTTCAAACTTCAATATTAGAAAAATGGTCATATATAGAAAGTAGAAAGTCACTGGAAAAAGTCTTTGTTTATGGTGAACTATCTGAAACCAACTGAACTGGAAAAAGTATTGGAAGGTGAACAACCCCTTTAAGGACATGTCCTGTCCCATGACTGTAGGTATTTAGTGTTTCAGATAAAAATCATCCTATTACAATATATGAGGTCAGTTACTTCCCCCACTGTATCCTGTAAAAGTTTCTAGTGTCCTTTAAAACTTTATTTATAGAAAAATATCAGTAAATACGCATCATGCATAATTTAGTCAATGTGATAAACTATTGCTATAGCTTTTCAGGTACAATTTCTGTTTTTTGCTGCTGGCTGTCCCATAGTTAAATCTTAAATGTGTACACAGCAAAAATAGCATTTTGAGCCAGATAAGAGTCCAGCCGATTCCACTTAATACCCCCACAAGGAAGCGCCAGTGCTTGACCTTAAGATAGCTGTTTATCTATAAATGTCCGTCTTTCATACACCCGCTACTGTATTTAGCCCATAATGATGCTACTCTGAGTAAAAAAGCCACTTCAAAGCCAAAAACATAGAAAGTTAAGTGAAAACTTAAAGGAACAGTTCAGGGTAAAAATAAAAACTGGGTAAATAGAT
>CM044432.1:39125025-39142041 GCA_024363595.1 Xenopus borealis
GGAGAGAGTGCAGAGATGTGCAACTAAACTGGTTAGAGGGATGGAAGACTTAAATTATGGTGAGACTGTCCAGGTTGGGGTTGTTTTCTCTGGAAAAAAGGTGCTTGCTAGGGGACATGGTTAAACTTTACAAATACATTAGAGGACATTATAGACAAGGGACCTTATAGATCAAGGGACCTTTTTACCCATAAAGAGGATCACCGCACCAGAGGCCACCCCTTCAGACTAGAAGAAAAGGACTTTCATTTGAAGCAGTGTAGGTGGTTCTTCACAGTGAGGACAGTGAGGTTGTGGAATGCACTGCCGGGTGATGTTGTGATGGCTCATTCTGTTGATGCTTTTAAGAGGGGCCTGGATGATTTTTTGGACGGACATAATATCAAAGGCTATTTTGATACTTAACTCTACAGTTAGTATACCTATGGGCATATATGGTTTGTGTGAAAAAGTGGAGGGGTGTGTGTATGTGTGTGTGTATGCTGGGTTTTAATTTGGAGGGGTTGAACTTGATGGACTTTGTCTTTTATTCAATCCAATTTAACTATGTAACAATGTATGTGCTCTTTCATTCGTGTGCACGAGGCCTGGTTGCCTATCGTGCCCAGCCAGCTAAATATACTGTATGTATATAGGGAGAGAGAGATACAGGGTCGGGCTGAGCCAGTGGTACACCAAAAGAAAATCTGTTGGGCCTTGCTGGTCCAAACCTGCTCCCCCTATGTGTTCCCCTGACCCTTCGCCCCTGATTGCGGCAGCAAAAAGTGAAAACCAGACACATGACAAGGTACAAGCTGCGAAAGAGGGGAGTGGGGGGTGGTCTGCAGCTCCTGGTGGGCCTCATGGCTGGGGCCCAGGGGATTTGCATTGTGGTCCGCATCACGGTTTTTAAAAAGCCAACCACTGTGGAAATACGCTAGCATTATGTGCCATAGCATAAGCTTGAAAGTGCTAACATATTTACACAGCGTTCGGCTTTTTAAAACATGTGCCGCAGACCACCGTGAAAATTCCGCACATGTGTCCAGGGCCTAAGGCTGCAGATCTAGTGGGCCAAGGACCCCCCCAGTCCAAAGCTGTATAGAGAGAGAGAAAGAGACAGAGGGGGAAATTCACTAAGCGGCGAAAATTCGCTAGCATTGCCTTCGCTAACGTTCGCTGCACTTCGCCAGGCGAATTTTCACCAGTGCTACGCAAATTCACTAAAGTGTGAAGTTACGCTAAGGTCGGCGAATGGTAGCGAAGTTGTTACTAATTTGCATACGGCACAAATTTCAAAGTATTATAGAAGTATATGTTACAGCCACTACATTGCACTACACAAGCCCAGGAAACCTTTAATAAAACAAATTAATTTGTCCTATTGCCCTTAACATGTGCCCCCTGTATAGTTGAGTTGCCATATGTTAGGAAATGTAGGGTGGGAAGGAGAGTAACCCCCCAAAAAATGTCACTCTTTTTCAGACTATCACCCTAAAAAGGTAAAACACGCCAGTGTTTTTTTGGGACTTGGAAAAAATGTCAGGTTTTTTTTTTTTCAAACTCCTAACTATTGTATTGAACTTCGCAAGGTCTGACCTGGCGAAGTAATGTCTAGCGTTAGTGGTGATGTTCAGTAAAATCTTAGTGAATTTGCGTGATTACGATCCTTCGTCAGTGCGCAACTTCGCCTGGCGTAAGGGTGCGAAGTTTCGCTAGTCTATCTACTTCGCTAGCGAAGTGAATTTGCAAACTTATGATTTGACGTCACGCTGGTGAATTAGCGCTAGCGTTAGGCGCTTTGCGCTTTAGTGAATTTCCCCCAGAGAGTGTTTATCCATCAACTTTGCAGAGTGCATCATGCAATTGGTTTGTTAATTGAGTTCAAGTATGAGCAAAACCCAATTAGACACTCACACACGTTTTCTATTTATTATCAGAATAAATGTATAGTCTGCAAGTTATTAATGCCATCTAGTGTCTGAATAGTGAAAATGCAAGTCAGTGGAGCAATCACTGTTTGTATAACTAGCGATCTACCTTAAAATATCAGTCAGGAAAAAATGACCAACTACTTTCTTCAAGCTCAGTGATTATAACAGAGATGACAACCATTAGAAAAAAATCATAGTAACTGCAAATATGGCAGAGCTTCCTTGTCTTATTTTAATTATGTTAAGACCTTTGCAGAAAAGAAATGGACACTTACATGTGCAGCAAATAAAACACAGTGTTCAGTCACAAACTCTCTGTCCTGTTTGGCTGTGAGGAATTATTTGCTTTTCAACACACACAGAAAAAGCCTTCTGTAGTTTCTCCTATTGCTATAGTGTCATTTGATGCAAACCAAGAACATCTAGTGTTCTTGCCGCACAGTTTGCAAATACACTAGGCATGCGTTTGTCAAGCAAAGATGAAAAATTAGAAACCAATTTCTTTCTGATTTATATCCCACTTTGAATCACGTGGTTAAAAAAGAAAATTGATGCCATAGATACGTCTAAACCTTATTAAGCTTCCTAAAGCCCAATGCAAGATAACATGAAAACGAGACAGAGATAAGAACTATTACAAAGGCTGAAATCCTGTGGAAAAGTGACAGTTTCATGTCAATGTGTCATGCAGAAAAATTCAGCAACAAAGCATTCAGGCCAAATATTATGACAAAGAACTCTTTAGAAGCACAGGCATTTTCACGTATGGCTTTCCATTCCTTTTGTATTATGCAGCACCATGTCCAAACTCTTTCATAAACCAATGCATTTCTTTGTCATTGGGATGATTTACTATTTAAAAATAAGCCCTGCTCTTCTGTGTTGAGCTATGGACTATTCAGAATTTGCTCTTTACATAATAACAATAAAGTTCTGCTTGAAAAGACATATAAAGTTCTGTTATCATCAATGATAAGAAACATCAGCATGGCTTTGAGTCATGTCTTGCATCTTTCTAGCACAAGACAGAGTTATTAGGAATTGTAGAGTGACTAATTTCAGTCTTCCATTGGATTTGGAGTCCCTCATGTATCATCATTTTTCATACCTTTATCGGCAAGTACAACATTACACTTTATAGCTATTCTAGTCTCATGAATTATTCCCATGGCTGCCTGGTGTTTTGCCTTTCTTACTTCTAATGCTTTGTTAGTTCATCCTCCTCCTGTACTCCTAATCTCTCTTCCCCAGGACAGACATCCGTAATCATGGGGCCTCATACTACAGAATTAACAGGACTTTTTCCTTCAGGGCAGCCTATTAAGAAGCCTGCTGGTTACCTAAGCCTCCTGGTTGGCGAACTGTGCCAAAAAGTAAAATGGGGCCTCAATGAAAAAAAAATGCCCCTTGTCTTCTTGGCTGCATTCCTGATCAATTCTTGCAAGCTCCACCCATCCATCCCACACTCCACCTACTCAATACAAACAATCCCCCTTTCTTATCCTGTGAATCATGCTTTTCATTTTTGGGGCCCACTCTCCACCTGATTACAGCCCTTGAATCCCCTTGATGGAAGCCCTGGCCTATCCACCTCCAATGTTTTAATCAGAGATTCAACCTCTGCTAATTATTAAATCAATTAATGGATTCTATTTAATGTTAATTGAGCTATAATATTTTTGAATGATTGTTGTGGCATCTTTACATGTTTCGAAATAATTACGTTTGTTTTTATTGTGATAATTATTGATCTACTAGTTATATTTTGTTTTCTTTGAGATAACCTTCAGAAAAATTCAGTAAAATACCTGTAACCGATATTAAATGAAAATGTCTGCTCCCCAAGGCAGAATGTTTGAACTCACTAACGTACTTCTGTGATTTATCTAAAGAACATCTTGGCAACGTCGGCTTGATTTCTCACTTGTCTGATCAGCATTGTTTCTGCTCTGTCAATACTTTTTTCAGAATCTGTCATTGTGAGGGAGATGAAGAGAATCCCCTCATTACTCCATGTCTATGCACTGGTACTCTGAGATTTGTACATCAGGCATGCCTACATCAATGGATCAAAAGCTCAGACACGCGATGCTGTGAACTCTGCAAGTATGATTTTGTAATGGAAACCAAGCTCAAACCACTAAGAAAGGTAAGGATGCCCACCTAATATAATGTTTATTAACTTGCATTAAGATGTATTTTTCTGACCACTGGTCAGCATAGTTTGTTTCTGTCTCAAAGAAATATAATCTGGACACATATTTCCAAATGTTTCACTCAGTACGTAAATTCATTGCCAAAACATAAATGCATGGCCCTTAAATAGCACAATGATTCAATAAATAGGCCTTATCCATGTGTGTGAACACAAAATATTTAACCTTTAAAAATGTAGAATTTTGGATTCATAACTGAAGAATGCAATAAAACAGTGGTCTAATCCTCTGGGATTATTGTCAATACATTTAGAGATCACCATTCTCAGCAGTGTTTTCAATACTTTCATCAGTGGGGCGGAAGACAAATCTGATGAACCCAATTGGTCGGCATCAACACTGAAGATTTACTTTTATGACATTTATTAGAGTGACATATAGATAAAACAACATTGTGTTGGAGTACCCACACAAAATCATGCAAAAGCTTAGGTAATGGTACAGATGTTCCTTGGATCGTAAACAGAGTACAAGTACAACAGACAGTCAAGCAACCCTTTATTAGATATCAGGGTGGCTTGACTGCTCAAAACATTAAATTCTGCTAAAAAAAAAAAGATGTGATATTTAACACAAGTTGTGTGTGAGTTCCTAAATTTGTTTTGCTTATAGAGAAACCAAGACAAGAAGCAAAATGGATTAAGTGTTGGATGGCATGAAAGACGTATGGCAATGTATTGATCTACTTTTTGCCCTAAAATAAAGTTTTCAGTTTTTATTACAAGCCTGTTTTGTGGGATCTGTGAGTGCCTGCTGTTTTCTCTTTTGGTAGGAAGCAAAGAGGCCCTGCCAACAAGGAAATGTACTATAATCACAAGGGATATATTTGAGACACAAGATACAACAGAGACATATAACAGAGCCATAGTTGAGTGATCACCAGGCCCGGATTTGTGGATAAGCCACAAAGTCCTATGCCTAGGGTAGCAAGATTTTAGGGGTGACATGCTACCCCAATTCTATTTTTTTTTTCACTGGTGCTCTTTGAGAACCTGCACACGCATACTTGGGGGCACATTTCTAAGGGACGAAGTGAATTTTCAAATAAAATTAAAATTTTGAAAAATTTTAATTTCTAAGTATTTTGGGCTACTTTGAATTGCCCAAAATTAGTATCGAATTGAAAAAAAATTCGAATTTGACTATTCACTACCTTAAAGCAGCCGAATTGCCATTATAGCCTATGGGGGACCTTATAGAAGCTTTCCTGTGAATTTTTCTATGTCCTGGAAAATCCAAATTTGAATTTGAACGATTTTAATTTGATCGAAAACACCCGTTTTTGATAAAAAATTACTCACCCCCCCAAAAAAAACTTATATGGTAAAATTTTGAATTTTTTTTTAAAATGCGGAAATCAATCAATAGTAAATCTGTCCCTTAGAGTAGGATTCTTTAAAGTAGAAATCTAAACTTATTGGCTGAATTTATTTGGTATCATTAGGCAAGTGAGTGATGACGGACATTATTTGTGTCAAAGGAGTTAGAAAGTAGACTTGGTGGGTGCTTTCTGAGGTGTATGGGAATGTGAAATGTTGGTAGCTCCTGCTCTATTAAAGATTTTTAAGCCTGCATATATGGAAGATACACTGGAAGTTAATGAACAGAACAAATAAAAATCTATGGTCAATGAGACAAAGCAATAGTTATATGAAATTAACATTTTAAGAGGGATATCTAGGCTTTCATTTCTCTTGAGATAGACATGCAAGGACATATACATTTTACTCATTTTAGTTATTGTCAGCATTATTTAGCAGGGTAGTCCAAAAGTACTATTAATATTAACCAAAGCATAACACTCATGAAAGCAAATCATATGCAGCACTTCCCTTGAGTGAAAACACTAATGAGATTTGCTATGTAGCCTGCATTACATATGCATGAAAACCCTCAACACATTTACATCTAAAATTTCATCTTACCCTGTAAGTTTAATGTGCAACTTCTCTGTGAAATTGCTCATACGATTTAAGGAGAAATAAGCACGAGAAATAAAAATGGACGATTAGATTGATTTATATATATATTTGTATATGTGAGTGTTTCACTGTCTAGACTTTGTTGTTTTATAAATTAAAGCATTTTAGTGATCATAAATTGTGCCTACAGACAAACCTCTAAGTAAAACACATTTAAGCATTTTTTGTGGGTCACATTCAATTGAACCACATTTAAGCAAATAATTATTATGTTTTCCGTATGTGGCTGCCATCTCATGGGTTATTGACTATAAACACACCCTCTTGGCCTTTATAATTATCCTGATATATGATTAGGGATTAGTAAGAAAACCATTTGACTTTGCTATATCATTTCATTTATGTTAGGTTCCGCCATGTCCAAAGATGCTTTATTTAAATGTTGGATAATTAGCTTTCGATGCTTAAAAAATAATAGAATAAACACAATTTCTAAAAAAAAATTTTTTGAACTTTTTGTAAACATTTGTAAATACAGCCTACAATATTTATAACTACAGTAGTATACCATGTAAATGTAAGTGCATGCAAGATGTATGACTCCACACCCTGGCAATCACTCCACTTCCAAAATGTGATAAAACCTATACCAACCTCTTTAACAAACCAACATAACTATGACACAAAAACAGAGCGGGAGGCAGTACTTGAATTGGAGTGAAAAAAGTTGAGTGATACTATGGGGTATATTTATCAAAAAGTGAAGTTAAGGGTGAAGTTCCGCCACTAGAGGGAAATTCCTCCGCTCTCCATTCATTTCTATGGGATTTTTAAAGGCGTATTTATCAAAGGGTGAAATTTCACTTCACCCATTGATGAATAGGCCTTTCAAAATCCCATAGAAATTAATGGAGTGTGGCAGAATTTCCCTCTAGTGGCGAAACTTCACTCTTTGATAAATTTACCCCCTATGTATGCCATTCATACATACAGCTGAAATAAGTGACTCACACAATTATAAGCCAACACTTTCTGGTTTTACCCATTTTAATACAAAGCTATTTTGCTATTTCCGTTTTGGTATGTCCTTCTAGTAAACAATTTGATGTCCAGTATGTGTATATTAGATCTGTATGGACCCCAACATTAAAATCGTGCATATGACTTTTCTTGGCTGCAAATTACACTACTGCAAACACTATACCCTGCCTGTATTATGTGCTGCAACACAACACCCCCAGCATATCCTAGATCACCCCACATTATTTCATATATATATCATTCACCCACCATTTTTCATTCTTTTACAGTTCTCTTCACCACTCTCAATGGTAAACTAGTCCCTAGAACATCAGCAGACATACCTTTGAATCTTTTCTAGTAATACATCATTCACTTGTCTATTTAAAGGCTTATTTCCTAATGATCTGAAAACCGTACCAAGCCCCCTATTATGATTGAAAACTATCTTTTTATTTCAGGTCAATGGTGCATTCCCTCTGTCTCTTCTCTTGAAATTACAAACTAGTGTAACTACTACTGTTATCATTTAATTATGGAATATGTAATTAGCTTTTAAATGACATTGTAAATCAACCAATGATCCATTAGAATAGATGCCTCAGGCATTTTTGTGCAGCGTGTTATTAATGGTAACATGGGAATGACAACTGGTATGCCTGAAGTAAGTTTGTTTTATAAGACATTATGTTTCATCCAAGCACAGGAAGTATAGCACTGATTCATTCTGACAATCATAAATGTAAAGTGGCTATATTTGTTCTGTTTCTTTGGGCTGGTCAGTCTGAAAATAAGAACTCATACTTCATATTTCCTTTTTATATCCTTCAGTTTATATCCAATTAACATGAATTATACTATGCTATATTACTCCAGTATATAAATTGAATATTTGTTGTACAAGCTGTACAAGTGACTACTTTTAATAAAGTTTAGATGGATGGTGAATTTTTAATTATTTTGATAATTTTTTTTAATTTGCAGGTGAAGGGAATAATTTTGTATGTAAACCCTCAAACATATCTTACTTCTCACATCCAGCAACCTGTTAGCAAATCCTAATGATGGCTATACATGTAAAGGCTTTTCAATATATTAAAGGTTCACCCTTTTACATTCATAGCCAATTTTGGTCAGTAGTCTGGAAGATTTTGACAATATTACTCAACTGGCTCGGCATATATGGTACTTTGGTGTAGAAGCCAACCCAGCCATCTTATGGGATTGCAGTTAGTTGGATAGCCCCTTTAATATTACTTCTTTCTAAAAAGTATTATAATATTACTTTTTCAAATAAAAGTACATTTTTGGCAGCTATAATAAATTCATGCTGCAGATCAATGAATTACCTAGGCAATTCATTATTAATGAATATGAATTATTTTGCATGATGGTTAACGTGTATGCGAGTGCTGATACATCAGTGACCTCTGACTTTATGCAGCAGCCTTGAGATTCAATCTTCCACCCACATTCTGTTTTTCCTTTTCATTGCATTAAACATATTTCATGATCCTGGTTTTCATATTCTCAGTAACCACAATTACCTATGTGATCAAAAAGTCCATTTAGTGGAATTGGCTGTGACTGAACTACAGTATCTGCTCCTTTTCATAACTTTAAAATGTCTCTTGGATTTAAGCAAAACAATTTTTGAAACCAAGAGGAAATGTGTATACCTAGTAATAAATAATATATTTGAAGTCTCCCTTTTTGCATTTTAGTATGCTCTTCAAGTTAATGTTGTTGGTTAACTTATCCTGTTTTCAGGAACTGATAAATTTTCTACTTAATTTTTCGATGTACAGTAATTGTCTTGGTAAGGGCTAAAATCCAGCAGTGACTATATGTTTTATATAGACCCTTTGAACCCAGCACAGCCATATAATTTAATACAACTGCTGCTTTGAAAAAAGCCTTACCAAAATGAAAATAGGAAAATAATAGAAATATTTTGGTGTAACTTCTTCCTTTTTTCTCAGTTCTCTGGAAAACAGCCAATGCTGAACAGCATCAATATATAACATACAAAAAACAATATTGGCTAAAAGTGGAAATGTTAATTTATGAATCAATCTTCTACTATGGGTCTAGCAGACATTACATTTGGCAGCAAAACAGGCAAATTTCTCTAGCACTCCTAAACAGATTGTCACAATCATATATATGAGATGGGTGTAGGCTTAAAGAAAGCAAAACATCTTTGCAACCATTTTTCATTTCTTATCAGCAAAGTCCAGTATCTATATTTCTCTTAAAACTAAAATTGGGAAGACAAACTCATAATCTACTGGAGAGAAAAAAGTAGTTTTGAGAAGGGCAAAGTATGAGGTTGAGTAATGAGAGAGAGAAAAAGAAAAACAGACTTATACAGTATATAAAAAAGTTCAAAATATTTTTGTTAATATTTTTTCATTACTTATTCTATTGGCTATTCCCTAAAACTAAGATAGGAAGTTAAAACCATAGACTAAAGCGGATTAATTTTTCAAACCCAAATTAGCAACAAAATAAAGGGGCAATATAATTTTATTCCAGGTCATAAATGTCTGTAATTGTTTTTACGAAATATGCTACACTTGAAAGTAATATCGGGTCTCTGCATGTTACCATGCCATTTTAGCTCTCTTTCTATTGACATTCTGAGAAACACTGAGCTAGAAAATAATTGTAAAAAGATTTCAGGAAGAAGATGATAGACTTGTGATAATAATACAGGAAGGTCTTCTTGAAAGCATCTAAAATTAGAGTACATTCCAACATATTAACTCTTTGGAGAAAATTCATTACTACTACGTTAATTCACTAAAATGTGAAGTTGATTCTCAGCAGCCAAACGCTGGTGAATTTTCACTAGCATTACTTCCACAGTGTGAGCATTTCATAGCAAATTTTCACTAGTATTCATTTCTGCCTAGCAAAACTTCAGTAGCACTCTTTTGCTTAGTTTAATTTCAATAGGGTGGCTCCTAAAAGTCGTATGGACGTTTGAAACAATGAGTCATAATAAAGACTGAAGAGATCATCTAATGCCCTAGACATGAGCCCATCCTTATATATATATAAATGTGACATGCCCCTCAAATTAGTTAATACATTTTTATAACACAAAAGTCATTAATAGTTTGGACTTTTGAGGCAATCCTGCTTTAAAAAAAGAAAAATCGCCAGCGTTTTGACAACAAAAGTGTATTTCTGGCATACAGGATGTGATGTCACTAACATATAATTGAGGAATATGTTGCTTCTTTTTGTCAGTTCACCTGGTTTGAGGTGGTGAAGTAAACTCTGGTGAAAGAGATAACGTTCAGTAAAATTTGCATAAAGTCACCTGGCGATAGAGTGTGAACGAATGCTAGCGACTGCCTCGTTCGCTAGCAAATTGGCAATGTCCCTGCTAATAGGATTTCTAGCGAACTGACACTAGCATTGGCCACTTCACCCTTCAGTGAATTTGCCCCCTTTGTGTTTCATTTTTGAGGTTTAGTTGTATGAGTAAAGGAATTTTTTTGGGTTACAATAACATTATGTTTAGGTCTAAGAGAAGTATCGGAGAAAGTCATAGCATTCTGCCAAATGTATGTATTAAGGAAGATTGTAACATACTTACTGCGATCTTCCTTTCCTGTACAAACTCCATGTCAATACTTACTATCTTAAAGATCATCTCAGTCTTGTGTTACCTGAGGTGTGTGCATTTCTCCTATTTCTGTTTCATTGATAGATAATTGGGGAAACTATGTAATCTGTACTGGAATTGTATCAGTGCGTCTAGTTCACCTGACCCAGTGTGTGTATAGTTCACCTGTACCAGTGTGTATAGTTCACCTGACCCAGTGTGTGTATAGTTCACCTGTACCAGTGTGTATACTGTAGTTCACCTGACCCAGTGTGTGTATGGTTCTGCTTACCCAGGCTGCATGGTTCACCATCACCTTTCCCGGTAAGATGGCTGTCCTTTTCCCAAACTTGGAATGCACAAAAAAATATTGAAAAAGCAACATAGGAGAATGAAAATTATATATTTAGGGGCAGATTTATCAAAGCTCGAATTTTGAAGTGCAAGAACTTCAAATTCAAAAAGACCAGCCGGAATTAGTTTAGTAATTAGTAATTTTTTTCCAAATGATTAGATCCATTTTCAATCGAATAGGTCCGTATTTGCTCAAATTTGAAATGATTGATTAAAATTTTCGATCATATACATTCAAATTTTTCCCAAAAAATTCTTTGAATTTTCAAAGTCCACCAATTAATGCCATATTGGTTCTTGGAGGTCCCCCATAGGCTAAAACAGCAATCCAACTGGTTTTAGATGGCAAATGGTCAAATTCAAATTTTTTAAAAACAGTACATGATAAATTTTCAAATTTAAATTTTTGCAAATTCAAATTTTCACATCGACCCTTGATAAATCTGCCCCTTAATGTATAATTTTTTATAAAATATGTTTAATATACATCAGTTATATTCTTTGTTTATTTTGTAGTGGACAAATTTAAAAATCTTGTTAGCATAAGCAATGATTTTTAATGATTAAAAATCTTTAATGATGGCTAGAAATCTAATAAAACTGCACAATAATCAGAAGCATTTTGAGAAACCATATAAGCTGGGAACACATATAATGTAGATTCAGAATACAGGTTTCTGAACTATGGACTAGCCCAACTAGGGGTGGCCTAGCTTAAGGTTAATTGGGGTAGGACTTCTAGTAAATTATTATCTCATTTGCCATTCTTGAAACTGTCATAAGATAGCACAGCCATTCAAATATGTGCACTTGTTTTATGGTATAAACAGGGGCCCCATATAATGACATAATCAGGGACTTTGACCAAACTTTGAAGCACAAAATGCCAAAGTACATTTCTGTTAAGTGCAGAGCTCTTCTTGTTTCTACATGGAATACATGTTTCTTGTTAAAACTTAAGAGGCGATTTATTGTCCATGTCATTAAAAAGTTATGGCAACATGCGCCATGTTCTTGACAATTTAAAGGTTGAATAAATAAATCTATTATCCAAGAGAGAATACCAACTATCTGTTCTTATATTCAGTTTTCCATGTTCCTCGTAGTTGATCTCATCCCATGATATTATCATAATACAAAGAAGCCGCATATAACCTGTAAAATAAGTCCTTATAAATTGTACTTAGTAATGTCATAAATTATAACATGTGCTTAGGGATGTCAATTGTGACACATGATCCATTGAAAGTTATATTAGGATATTTGAAGTCACCTGTTCAGTGATTACAGTTTCCTACCTGTATATGGTCACAGAACTCCTCCATGATTTCTAACAGCCTTATATTATACTGTATTAATGATTCATATTGAAGAAGGATAAGCATTTTATGAATGAATCCTTTATACTTATGTGGGAAATGTATTATTATTATATAAGAATTTGTCCACACAACATTTTCATATTTCTTCATATAGACCATATGATAGAAACTCTTTGCATATTATTATAATATTGAACGCTAATTAACTTGCAGCCATTAGACATGTTATTATTATAATAATATTAATGATCTTCTACATCTATTACGTATGAACCCCAAGCTCATTTGTCCTACTGCTTTATTACATGCCATAATGAATAAATACATGATTGCTACTCATTTAATGTTGATGCCTTCAGTAATCACCATTTGTTAACATCTCTTTTCTTGGATTCCAAAACATTTGTTTTAACATTATATGTTGGTAAGGCAGAACAATGTCATAGCTCCCAATGAGCCAGTTAATGCCTAAGAACAAAGAGGAATTTCAGAATATTTTGTTAGAAACTCAGTAATATTTTCCTGCCCAGAGAAACAATAGTGCTAATTATATGATAAACTTGTTTTTGTCACCTCTTAACATCTTTTTATAGACTATGCCTTTGACAAAATGCAGACTGAACTCTGTAAACCTCCATCACATTTCTTGTTCTTTATTTCCTCCTTTGATTGCCAGTGACGCTTTTTACTGGTAAGGAAAAAAAGGCTGCAAGATACTAAAAAAATTCATGAAACAGATAGTATGCAACTAAGGTGATTATATCAGATTTATTTTGCTTCTTTCCACATTGCTGACTTTATCATCTTCCCTAATGACACCTGGATCCTGAACACATAAACATCCTACCTTATAATGCCAGATGAAATATCATCTGGCATTAGAGCCCTGTATAAACAATTAGGTGCAAATTCACTAAAGCGCGAAGTGTCTAACGCTGGCGAAAATTTGCTAGTGAAGTAGATAGACTTGCGCAACTTCGCACCCTTATGCCAGGCAAAGTTGCGCACTGACGAAGAGACGTAACTACGCTAATTCACTAAGATGACATTTTACTGAACGTTACCTCTTATGCTAGACGTTAATTCGCCAGGTCAGACCTGGCAAAGTTCAATACAATAGATAGGAATTTGAAAAAAAAACTTGACATTTTTTCTAAGTCCCAAAAAACACTGGTGTTTTTTACCTTTTGTAGGGTGATAGTATGAAAAACAGCAAAAATGTTTTAGGGTTACCCTCCTTCCCCCCTACATTTCCTGACATACTGTATGGCAACTCAGCTATACACTGGGCCCATGTTTAGGGCAATAGGACAACTTTATTTTATTTATTAAAGGTTTCCTGGGCTTGTGTAGTGGAATGTGGTGGCTGTAACATACACCTCTATTATACGCTTAAATTCGCGCCATATGCAAATTAGGCATCGCTAGTGTAAATGCACTTTGCCTGGCAAAGTAACTGTAGCGCTACTTTGCTACCGTACGCCGCCCTGAGCACAAATTCGCATCTTAGTGAATTTGCGTAGCGCATTTTTGCACTTTAGTGAATTTGCCCCATAATCTCTTATTTCACTTTTACTTGCTTTCCAAATTCACTTTCTTGTACTTTGATATATATTTTAGGAAATTGCGTTTCTTCTTTCTCATACAGTGAATATGAAAAATATATACTTTCCCCAAAGGCATTTGAAATGTAATAGAAATTCCAGATTTTCATCAGGAATTTCATGTGGTTGTGAGTCAGCCAGAGAGGGGACCAGACTGGGGGTAGGTGACAGAGGAGGTACATACCTGGTGCCCCCCCAGCTTTGTACCCTAGGAATGTGCCTAGTCTACCTACCCTTTGGCCCAGCCCTGACAGCATGACCAAATAGGTTATGGAAGCCCTCCTATGCTGTAACTGCAAATATCTCTATTGACGTATTCATTGATCCAACTTTAACCAATTTATTTACCAAATTTGTTACTATGCATCTGTTCCACTATATGATCACACTGTGATTTTCGAATAATACTATACAGGTATTGCATATTTAGTTATCAACATAATATTTTATATTATGATATTGTCATGTCTCAAATGTCTCATGTCTCAAATGTCATGTCTCAAAAATCTTTGTATCTAAATATTCCTGTAACTTACCATAAATTATCAAAATAAGAATTGGTACAAAGAATGCTGGTTTCTCTTTTCTGGCCTGCAATAACAGAAGTCTGAGTTAGATGGCAGCAATTGTACATGTAACACAGGGGAATTAAAGAGGTTTTTTTTTTTCTAATGACATGTTATAATGAGGACTCATACATGATGAGATTATTGCTGCATATTTTGCTCTTCTGTAACTCTTAACCATGTGCTTCTATAAATGTCAAAATGATTCATAGAAATCGGCTCTCTATGCAGAACAGTCAAAGGGCTCACCATAAAAAGGCAGAGAACTGGCATAAGTGCTTGGTGGGTGGTTTTACTTAACAATGTAAGATATCCAGCCTATATTATTATATAGATCCAGCTTCTGTTGAATTATAAAGCCTGTGTTTAAAGAGTTCTTGCAAAGGTAGGTGAGAAATAAGTGGCAGCCCTTATGAATTATTGTTGCTGATGCTTTATGTAGAAATTAGCAAGAGATTTACTGGGGATTGTTTATGATTCCAACATGCCTGTTAGTCGGATCTGCACTGAAATAATGCATCACATACTGAAAAATTGTTTAATTAAACAAGAGTTTAATGGCCACTATCTCTATTAATCAGTCAATTTATATGGAATAAATCAATGTTAGTCAGTACAGGCACTCTAATGTATACCGCTTGTTAATGTTTACCCCTTACAATGCCATAGACACAGTGCATTGTAACTAGTGCCAATGCAACAAATTTGCCTATAAATGGGAACAAAGGCACAAGAAGAGATGCAGGGGAGCTCTGCAAAGAACTAGTGTGAAATACAAAACTCCCACTGCACTCACACATATAAACATTGAGCACCAACTAATTCTATTGTTGTCACATGGTGGCCACAGCATGCCTATCTAGACACAACGTAACTACACCTGGTTTAATAAATAGTGCAAAGGTTTGCACTGGTTTCAGTAAGCACAGTTATGATAGAATCTTGATGGAAAACACTACACAGAGAAAAACACATGAAAAAATTGCACCAGATTTATCACTTGAGATGAGACCCACAATATGTAAATTGCTTTACAGTGCTGATTTTAGGATTTGTCTAAGTCTTCCAGCATCAGAAGGGGCTGTTTGAGGGGACTGATAAAATAAAGGCTTTTCTATTTTGTTAGTGGAATCTAAATAGTTTAATCTATTTGCACATAGCATGACAGGTTTATACTATAATATTGTTCAGAATCAGATATGGAAATCTGAAACAATCAAAAAAAGTATTGTTTATGTGTAGGTTACTTGTTTGTTCTGTAAACTGCATTTACAATCTCTGTGAAAAGCTGTGTAACATGTTGGTCCTATACAAATAAAGAATAATACTAAGTAGCCTGTTAGATATCAATACCATGCCCATAAAGTTTTTTTAGTTGACTCTTGGGAGTGCCTTTTCAACCTGGACAGGCTGGAAGGACTTTCTGCTGCAGAATCAACGGGGGAACATGAACATGTCAGTGGTATTAGCAATGGACGAATCTATCCCTTTTCGCCGAGAAATTCGTGAAACGAGGCGCAGCACGTTTTTGACACGCATCGCGTCGTTTTTGATGCGTCGTGTTGTTAATGACACGCGTCGCGTCATTTGCATTGCGTCGTTTTCGACATGCGTTGCGTCATTTTCGCCAGCGAATTTTCGGCAGACAAATTTTCGCTGGCGTTTCGCGAATTTATTTATTGGTACCAATAGTACAGACAAGGATAAGGTGCAGCGCGAAGTCAGGCCAGGCAAGGTTCTGCATAGGTGGCAACTGAGTAGCCAGACAGGAGTCAAAACCAGAATTAGTGGACAGCTTGGGCAGGAGGGAGAAGGGAATCAGAGATGGACAGTGAAGGGAACTAATAGCTAAATAATAGAACAATCAGCATCAGTTTAATTGGAGGGAAGTAGGTGCTCATGCATGTAATGTCTATGCACAGAGCACATTTTCTCCTACGTCGAAACCAGGCGCACATGTACAGAACCAAACCTGTACATGTGTGCCAAAGCACAACCCAAACCTGCCAGTCAACATGTCTGGAGGTAAGACTAGATGGCCGACCTGGCGGATTGGGTTACAGAGTTGCTGTGTCCCTAAAACAGACCAAACAGTGCATTGGTTCTCAAGGAAGATAGGTAAGGAATTATTATGTCTACACAAAAACAAAGCATAATATTAGGTACAAGTAAAAGTAATAACAAAAAGCTTGTTGCTTTCCCAGTGTCATCTCTGTGATAGATGCCATCTTTTAATTTAGTCATTCATCATTAGCCTAAGGCATGATGGGAACTGTAGTTTAGCTAAAATCTCAAATCATTTGAAAGCAAGGGAGATATAAAAGCAGATGTGTTGCATGGCTCATTAATTCAGATGGACTGCATTGATTTCCCTGCAACCAAATGTCATGCAGCCATGCTTATTAGCCACATACATATCTACTCAGTTGTAAATGGATGTTGTGAAAGCCCTGACTGCAGTTAGTTTGGATTGGCCCACA
>CM044432.1:39150771-39163002 GCA_024363595.1 Xenopus borealis
CGAACATTTTTTCCGCGGTTCGCGCCATCCCTACCCCTGACTAAAACATCAGTGAAACTTGTGGGTAGATCTTAAACATGTGTAGGGACCCATAGGGGCTTAAATTCCCTTCCTTCCTTAGTTGCCAGGCAAAAGCCTGTGTTGCAATTTAAGTATTTGCATGCCTGTAGTTATTGGTCAAAGAGTGTCGTGACCATTTCCTGCCTTACACTGTATAGTACTGGGAAGGGAGTGGCAGCTTCCTCTTTGGCCTCCAAATGGTAATCCAACAGGGTGTGCCCAGGGGAGCCTGGGTGAAGCAAGGCCCAGAAAGCGTGTGTCCAAGTCGAGAACCAGGCAACCCTGTGAATGAGGAATAGAAAGTGGCAGGTGAGCTCCCAGTACTTGTACACTCTAGGAGTGTAAGTCAGTCAGGGTGAGCTAAAAAGAGCAGTTCTGAGCTCCAGCACAGGAGTGACAGTTTGGAGGTATCTCTCCCAGGCCATATTGCCTGTAGTATAGGGATCCCAGTGGAGAGGGAATCAGAATAGAGGATTTCCCTGAGGTTGATCCAGAGATCACTACCAGAATATGTCGCTGAGGTGTGCCTGTATAGTCTACATCTAGAGGTTCTGTGTGAGCAGGGTTGTGACTATATACTTGCCAAATCTGTCCTAAGGGAGTGTCAGCATGTGAGAAACAGCATGTGATGTGACTGCACACTTTTCCTCTGATGTGAGTAAACCTGGGGACATTATCTTCAGATTAATAAACAGTTTCTTGTTTGAATCATAAGAACCTCCTGGCACCCAATCATTTTGGTATGTTCTGTATGTACAGTAGCCTGAGGGTGGTAGTTGCACTACATCTTAAAGGGACACTTCCACATGGCGAAGGCTCTGACCCTGTTGTGTAAGTCGCATGTAGCAAATGCTCTATCCTGCTAGTGGGTATTTGTCTAAATACCACATGTGCTCCAAGAAAATCCCATTTGCATGGGTTTATCCTATTGGCTAAAGCTCACCCACTGGGTTTTCAAGCTAAAGCCAGGATAATAGCTGATCAGATTTCCCAACTGCAGACCGGTTTCGCCTTTCTTGAGGCTCAACAGTGCAGTGCAGTTTGTCTGATCAGCTTAAGTAGAGCCACCATGTGGTTTTCCGAACATGTGACAAGGGTTGAGGAGACTGCCTCATACAGAATTAGATAAAAGGAATTCTGGGAATGAATTCCAAATGTGCTCCAAGAAAATCCCATTTGCATGGGTTTATCCTATTGGCTAAAGCTCACCCACTGGGTTTTCAAGCTAAAGCCAGGATAATAGCTGATCAGATTTCCCAGTTGGGAAGTTGGGAAATCTGATCAGCTATCAGCTAATCAGATCAGCTATTATAAGTTGTGAGCTCACATTCCAGACTCAATATTTGGTAAAAAAACAAAAAAAAACTCTTTGGAAAGAATAACTTAACGGAGCATTTTTCTATAGATGTGGGTGATATTGCTAGGCCCAGCAACAAAGGGCCTAGGGTGCACCCCAACATTTATTACCACAGTAAAATAGCAAGTGGCGAGGGATGATGGTTGCTGAGGAGCTGCATGCAGAGGGGAGGAGGAGGTGTTCTGATGCACAATGGAAATTATGTGCTATGGTGACAAGTGCAGAATCCATCTTGCATCACCAGACAGTTTCAGAAAACTGAGGTAGGTGTAGGCAATGAGGTATGAGCCCCGTGCCCCTCCTTTGTTGCATCTTCTGCTTACCCCTAGTTCCAGTCCTGATAAATTATATTTCTACATCTCTCTTCTGGCAGTTTGGACTGATTTTTTTGCAAATGGCTCTCAGAAGTCTCCCAGATTGTCCATGGCTTCTCCAAATGGCTTCAATGGGATTTAGAGCTGGGTTCATTGCTGGCCAGTTCAGAACATGCCATTCCTTTGGATGTATATGTCTCCTGGAAGACCCATGCAACAGAGAACCCGTTTTCTCACACTGGGTTCAATATTGTGCTGTGAAATGTCATGGTCATGTTATAATAAAGGCATGCAACTTCAGAAATCCTCCTACTTGTATGACTGTAAAGTTGGTATTTTTTTCTATGAAGACTGCATTTTGTTACTGTAAAGAACATGATGTGTATTACCAAATACTCTGACACACCTGTCTACTGAATTTTCTCTTAGAAGGATATTAACTTGTTCAGTTGTATTTTAGCAAGTCAAAGTTTTCTATTTTGTCAGTTGTCAGCTGTTGCCCTCCTGAGCTTACTACCATAGGGGCTCCTTTCATTGAGTTGGTGATGGTTGGTGTGAGTTGAAACTGTGGTACCTTTTGTCAAGGTCAGCTGAAGGTCTGCTTAAACCTGTTTGACAGTTTAAACAATCTTTTGGTTGCCGCTTATAATGGATATGAGTATAAAACAATGTTTTCGTTCCTCTTGCGACCTGTATCAGTCTTTGCAAAATAACGAGTTAAGTAAAACAGCACAAAGCATTTATCACCATTATCATTAGTGGCAGCTTATTCTTATATTTGTATATTTCTGTTGCTAATTTAAAGGCAATTATACTCTGTGAGAGTGAAATTCGAATATCAGAGTTTATTTCACTCTATGGGGTATATTTATCAAAGAGTGAAGTTAAGAGTGACGTTCAGCCACTAGAGGGAAATTCCGCTGCTCTCCATTCATTTCTATGGGATTTTTAAAGGCGTATTCATCAAAGGGTGAACTTTCACTTCATCCATTGATAAATATTCCTTTCAAAATCCGATAGAAATGAATGGAGAGCAGTGGAATTTCACTCTAGTGGCGGAACTTCACTCTTTGATAAATTTACCCTTATATGTATTAGAGACTCATGTTATTGCCTGGAATTGTACAGCCATTATACATCTCATTACAGTATGCATGGCATTCATTGCACACTCAGATCTTCAGCTGCCAAAAGCATCTGGTTTAGCCGCATTTAGTTCTTTAATTATCTGTGATGTATCTGTCTATAAAGATTGACTAAAAAAACTAAGAAAGGTCCCATAATTCCACTCATATCAGTCTGTACCATGTGATCTTGTTGTATTGATGTGTATTCCCTACAGATTTACTAGCTCCCTTCAAATATTATCAATCTTCATATTTCATACTTTAAATTAATACTAATAATGACAATATTGATTAACCATTATAGACTTATTAGTGGTTATGTGACCTCAAATTACTCATTCTCTCTCCATATGGTCCATAATATATCATGGCTGCCCCCCTAAAGATGCAGCTCTAGACAAAGGTCTTCTAGTGCCTATAAGGTAAATACAAATCTAGTCTCAAGAAATCACATCACTGTCCAATCAGATTAGGAGACAGTGCCAAACATGTCCTGGGATTCAAGGTCATATAAAATACATGAAAGCTAATGATAAGGAGTTATCTATCATGTAATACCAGGGCTGACATAAATTGGCTCTGTTAGGATGATTTTAGGCTCCTAAAGGGGATCTATTAAATGATGATTCTGTGTACATTATTTAATCAGTATTTATAATGAATTGAGTGTATTTTTAATAACAATAATTCTTGGTTTAGCACTCACCTGTATTTGTTTTATACAGGTTGGTTACATAAAGAGGCACCTGGATAATTCCAAGTGAACAGGGCAGTGAATCATTTCAAAGGCTAATGGCACACGTAGCGTTTCCCCCTGTAAGTGCTTGTCTACACCAGTGCAAGCTCCAAAATGATCCTTGTTTTAAAGTAGAGGGTTTACTATTTCTTCACTAGAAGTATAGGTGTTGTCTCTAGGGTTTTTCTCCATGTGTTTTACCAATTCTACTGGTTTAAGGATTTAAGAGAGATCTATTTGGAGGTTTGCATTATAATTTATCTTCAATGGCTTAAGGCTTGGCAAGATATTGACAGGGAGGTTTGATTTTTTTTGGCGATTGAGGACCGTCTAGTTGAGTTAAGGTTAATCCTGTAGGATTGGTACATCAGGGGGCAGATTTAAGTTCAATCGAATTCCGATTATACGATTTTATTGAATTTTCGAATATACAGATTTGGCCACTTTGATCATCGAATATGCAAAATTTTATTGTATGGAATAGATCGAATGATCAATGTACTTCCCCTTAAAAATTTAATTCGACTGCCTACTTCGCCAGATTAAACCTACAGACTTGCAATAGAAGCCTATCGGATCCCCCCATGGGCTTTTTTTTCTATTACCTGGTCGAATAGCATTCGTACCATCGAACGCCTCAATCGTTCGAATCGTATGAATTTTTCGTACCATCGAACGAAATTTCACCGATTTCACGAAAAAATCAAGAAATGCTGTTAGATTGTACGAATTGATCGAGAAATCAAATATCGTTTTAAAAATAGCCTAAAACTATTCGATTTTATTGAATTCTAATTCAACAATCGAATTTCTGCCGAATTCGAGGGCTTAAAGCCCTTGAATTGTGAATAATTATAAATTTGCCCCTTATTGTAAATGGCATGAACAGAATGTCCCAGAGAAAATACAGTTTGGTGGAAAATTATTTTGTGAGGCTGCATAACTGATCTACTGTGGGTCCATGACAGAGAATTACTCCTTAGTGATTAAGAACCAGACATAGACTTTTTTATTCTATGATTTTTTTTTTTTTTTGCAAAACTATGTAAGTAATAAAACTGTGTCTGTGCTCACTTTACAAACAGCCGGTGTGAGCTATTGTTCTGTCAGGCTGCCAACTGTGGAATTGGATTACTGCCTCATGGTACAATTGTGTGCCAACTGTGTACTCTCCAGAGAGGCGATCCAGTAGGCTAATCCCTCACAGAGCTCACATATAGAAGTAAAACAATGCCAAAAATACAGACCAAATGTATGTATAACTCATCTTTTACACTGTGAACCTTGGAAATTAATAATCCTACCCTTTAAAAAGTTATTTTCAAAACTATTTTTAATTATTTATTTATAAGAATGATGTGTAGAAATCCATCTCAGTTTATTATGTATGATCCTGTGCTTTCAAACATACTCCGTACTGCATCAGGCTGCAACTGTCTATTATTCATTCATTTCTTACAGTATCCCTGTGGCCTATGCACAGAGCTTCTCCCTATAATAAATATATTTGGGATGTCATAATGTATTTAGGATGTGAAGATACTGTTCTTAGATGTCTCTGTACTATTATGACACCAGTTGGGGTAATTCATAAAGTTTGCGCAGCGCATATTTATTTGCAAATTGTTATTTTGCCCATGCTTTTTCCTAAACGCTAAAATATTGTACTGCTGTGCCCCTCTTTCTGGTTTTTACGAATTCGCATTGTGTGAGTACAGGCTCTGTGCGAGGTTGTTGTGCGTAAGAAATATCATTGACCGCACTAAAATTTGCAAATTGCAAAACTTTTCTGTAAATATTTTCTCTGCCAAATATCAGCAATTTGCAATTTTTGCCATAGTTAAAAAGCTCTTATAGACATTTGCAGTGTGAAAAACAAATTCGCAAATCTGTTTCACATTTACTTTCACATTTTCCACCCCACATGTGCACAGGTAATACAGCATGAAGGATACGAGCAATAATCATGGGCAGTTCCTCAATCATAATGGCTATTTACTGTCCAATTCAACAGTGGCAGGTCTTATATTCAGGTAAAAGAAAAAAACATTCCTCTATATTTAATTCCTAACCTCTATGAAGAAGGCATATTCTTCTATCTTTGTTACTGTTTATTTTTAATATATATATATATATATATACATATATATTAAAAATATACAGTAACATATATATATATAATATTTAAACAGTAATGTTTGCTTTGGCAGAAGACTGGGCAATGCCTTTCTTATACCATTGATATTAGTATTAATTATTACAATAAGTACCCTTATTATTTGTACATATAATTATATTATACTCATATAATTCTATTATGCTTTTGCCCCAATATCACTAAGTTATTTTTACCTGCAGGTAAATGGCCTCTTATTTTTATACAGTGATGTTACACGCAATGCTATAAATATTAATATATACATTAATAATATAAATATTTGGACACATTAAGCCCTTACTTTACCCTCAAATTAACATGCTTGATGCCTAAGGGTGCCTTTACACACGCCCCTTACTCAGCTAAGTACCTATACTGTATAATAACTCGCTTTACATGATTCCTAGCAATTTACAAGGAAGTATGTAAGTAAATAAGACCCTGCATAACAGTAGCATTAATCATATCTTCTAATATCCGATTGGGGCATTATGAATTTTGGAAGCTCTTGCAAATTATTGTAATTTTTTTTCTTTGTGTTTCACTGCCATGATGTAGCTCGATTTGACCCAGTTTAATCCATCGTTACAGTTTTCAAATCCAGTGATATTCAATATTAAAAACGTATATAATCTCATATGTATAATGTTCCACGTTTCTAAACATTCTATGCATGAAATAATTAGGCATTTTATAAATGATGCCTCAAAATGAATATTAAATCTGTAATTGTAAAATGTGCTAGATTATTTTACTCATAAAATACAGATGGTGCTGCAGCTGCTACTGAGGCCATAACAATCACAAAATGGGAGCACCCTTGGGCACAAAGGCTGCCAAGTGAGCATGAACATAAATGTTCTTTTATCTTTTTGCTTGTGCAGATGTAATGGGATATACATAAAGACCAAGACAGCAATACGCCCATATTTCCTACAGCCTTATAAAGATTTCTAAAATGTACACAATGGTTTGAATTAAAATAAATTGTAGAAAAAGATTTGAATACCCTACAGTTCATCAGAGAACAAAGAGAAGCTGGCAGCTTTTGAAATTGTCAAATTGCTGTTTTACGACCAAAACAAAATAGCACTGGCAAATAATAATAGTGGGGTTTAGCTTCCTGCTAGCATGGGATTATCTGGCAAAAGAGAAGAACGAAGCTCTGCTGTGACAAACAGATGTTTTACTTCTGGGATCAACAGGATTAAGTTGGCCATAGCTAGAAAGACAATAGAAACATAATTGTTACTGCATTTTAAACAAGTATAAGGAACTGACTAATAAAGTCCATAGCTTTAATTATCCATTTTAAAGGAGAACTAAAGCTTAACTAAAGAAATCATCTAGACATGCTGTTCGTTATGTGTTGTGCTTCTGTACCAGCCCAAGGCAACCACAACCCTTTAGCAGTAAAGATCTATGTCTCCCCAGTTGATGCCCCAGTATCTCCCCATCTTCTTTTCTGCTGATTCACTGATTCACATGCTCTGTGCTGCTGTCACTTACTGAGCTTAGGGACCCACTCACAATATACAGTACACATAGAATAGAAATATAGTCACAATATAAGGCTGATTAGTCATTAATACAGATAATTACTACATGGCAGCACAGAAACCAGTACAACTTGCATCAGAATTTAATAATCAGTCCTGTAGCATCAGCTTATATTACAGACAAACCTTGTTTTCTGCTTGATAATTTGTGACTAGTGATGGGTGAATCTGTCCAGTTTCGCTTTGAAGATACATTTGAGAAAACTCTGAAAAAAAATGGGCGTCAAAAATATTTTGATGCTCAACAATTTTGACACAAGCAACAATTGTTATACGCAACTCTTTTGAACAAATGCATTAAAGTTAAATAATTTTGATAAGCGACAATTTTTTGTATTACTGAATCTTCCCATGGAGATTTGTAGCAGCAGTTGCGCGAAAATATTAGCCCTCTGCGAAATCCAGAAATTCACCTCAAATCCAATAAATTCCCTCATCACTATTTGTGACGACCCCTAAGCTTAGCTTCTCAACAGCTGCTCAGAGCCCACTGAGCATGTGACACTTTCCAAGATGGTGACCCCCTGTGGTAAGTTTCAAGTCCACGATCATTGCTGCTATTGAGAAGCTGAAACTTTAGGCTGGTGCAATGAGTGCAGTATATAAAATAAGGCAGCCATATTAATCTTCACAGCTTAGTTCTCAGTTAAGGAAGATTTGTAATTCATATAACTTCATATAAGGTTGTGGCCTGATTTTCATTAGTAAAGAGTCTCATCTCATTTCTTGAGGTACCACAATAATGAACAAGGTTGGGGAGATTTTGCAAATCATACTTACATTGCAATTAGCAGTGTAATAATGGGGTAGACCATTTGTAGGTTCCCGTGGGACTTAATACCACACTTTATAACCTTTATAGGAAGAATAATGTGGAAACATTGCTAAATAAATTGTCTCTAGTTTGAACAGGAAACAGAGAAAATTCTTTAACTAGTTGTGATATGAATATGGTATGTAGGAATTCATAAACACCTTTATAAAGTTGACTTCGACTATGGCAAAGATTCTGAATAGAAGACAAAGGATCAAACAAACTTTTATCTACTTTATGAGGACTCAATACAGACAGAGCAGCTGACTCACACAACTTAGTTTCTTTTAATATGAACAATATTATGCTTGTGCCAGAGGTTTCCTTATATGTATTTGCAGTAAGCAATTCCCAAAGTAGTTTTCTTGTTATTGAAAGTGCATTAAGTGACTCAGAGCGACAATAGTTCCCTACAGATTCCAACCACCACAAATGACTAAGCAATAACACTGCCAACAACAACAACAAAGCAATGATGTATTATACATTCCTCCTGTGTATGGCAGCCATCAACAGAGGTAGAGCTACATGTACAGTATAGGTATGTGAAAGCATTGATATCCTTTGCTGGTTCCAGAAATAAATGTTCACTGAGATCCTCTTTATGTTTTCTTCTGTTGACCAATGTGTATCCCACATTTGGATGTTGAAATGTCACTGAACTGATTGGACTGCAAGTATACGATTATAGAAGTAGAAGGAAAAGATTATTATATATTATTCCCACCATTAATATGCTCAATCATACTCAGATAAGTAATTCAGGACTCATCAGCAATGATTTTCATCTGAGCTACCAACATAAATGTCCAATGCCTCCTGCTCTCTTCCTTAACCCTTAGCACACAACATAAGCATACCTGCAGGTATTAAAATGACAGATTTAAAATATGGATATTATTTGGATAGATACTAATATCCTGAGCAAGTGCCTAATTTCGGCATTCGTTTTTCCAGGTCTAAATATATTGAACAGAATGTAGGTTATTTTGCCTCATTTACCTGGCCTACTCACTGGATTTGAATTTTCTGTTATGCATTCACTGAGCAAACTGATATAGTAGCACATTACAGTGCAGGACCTCATGTAAATGATACAATCTGGGACCTTGGATTTGGCATGCACTTTAGTGTTTTTGAATAAATTGTTTTCCTAAGTGCAAGAAATGCACAGTGACATTGCACACCCATGAATAATAGACTTTTAATTTGTTATGAGAAATCATTAGAAAGAATAATGGAGAGAAAGCAAGTGTTTTGGTTGTATGAGTTTTTAAGAATTGCCATGTTTGTTTGGCTAATTGTTCATCTGTTCTCTCTTCAAATGATGTCATTTAAAGCCTAATGAAAGCAATTTCTACAACACATAAATACAAAACACGCAGTTCATTAAACGCCGTCATTTTAACCTATGAAACAAATCCAGGTTACAGTCAAACAAAGGGGAATTGTTTTCCATTCACTCCTGTGCTCTGTCACTTGTAATTAGTTTAATGCGTCCTACTGAGTAGCTTTGTTGAAAATAATGTATGAAAAGAACTTCACTTATATACATACCCAAGCACAGTTCTTCTGAAGCCCTACAATACATTGCTGTTTTATTTCCAGAAATAAGGAACGAATCACTGCCACTTCCCTGATCCCACTATCTTTGTCATCATTGCTATTTTAAAGGAGAACTAAACACTAAAAGCAGATATGGTTAGAAATAACAACATTCCTATGCTAAGCTTAATGCACTAGCTTTAGCCTTGGTATCTATGTAACAGTAATGTTCCAGGTCTTCAAATTTGTTACAGGAGCTCACTATCTTGGATTATTTTAGGAGTGTCAGAGGCACACGCACATGCTCAGTGTGGTGTGGGCAAATGTTGAGAAGCTTTGCATAGCCTAGGGGTTGTTGCAAATCATCAATCAGAAAACAAAGGTTTGTCTGTCATGTAAGATGATGCTGTAGAGCTCACCATTAAAGGCTGATGCTCAATGCACTGGTTTCTGAGCTGCCATTTAATGAGGAATTGAATGAATACATGCTAATTAATTACTAATCAGCCTTGTATTGTGCCCCTTTTTATTCTATATATACAGTCTTTCCCTAAGCTCAGATAAATGACAGCAGTATGTGTTGTGAATCATCAGAAAATATGCTAAGGGTGTGTGGTTGCCTTGGGCTAGTAAAAAGCCTCTAAAAATAATAATAATGTGAATAAGTGAACCACGAGAAATAGTACACGGATATGAAATTATCTATAAGGGAAAGGAATATTATAGGTATTTAAGTCTAAATTGTAAAAGAGTGAGACTCAATTTGGAGATATTTTAGAGACTACAAGCTAAGTGTACATGTAGTTGTTTATGGCATTTTATAGAAATATAGTATGGGCAGATCTATACATTTGCCTTAAATACAAATTTGCCCTTAACAAGAACAGACAAGGGTTAATGATAGGCAGGTCAAATACAAGTAATTAAGTGCCACCCCAGCATTAGTGGAGATTTCAAACTTTATACTTTCCCATCAGACCCCTGAAGGACGCAGTAGATTCTAGTAGACTGATGTAAACCAGCCCCACACGAAGCAATGCTGTTATACATTCATCTTCAACTATCCCAGGAACAACTGCCATTACCTGTGTAATCCACGTATTACGGAATTTTAATAACAATATTATGAACAGTTACGTATCTGAACATGTGTCACACAGTGCTAACCCAGGGAAATGTATAATCTTATCTGAGCTGGGGAGCATCAGGCAACTCTTAATCCACCTGCGCACATAAATCCCTCTCAATACGTTGAATTTGCTTGCTTCTGTCTCAGTAGTAAAACTGATAAAAGAGTCAGAAATATTTCATTGGTTTAGCAAGGACAAGAGATGCAATTAAATGTATTATATGCCTGCAGTTGTGACAGGTTATTCATGAATGGCAACGTATTAGAAAAACAAGCAATATATCCTAGATACATGTTTTTGTCTTTTTTCAAAGTGGACAAAAAAATATTCAAAATTATCTTTTATCACATTAGTCAAGCAAACTGAACATTAATTACACTATATACATTATTTTAATCTTGTTTTCTTCAGTCTGGGAATTCATAATTATAGCAAGCAGGCAGGAGCCATTTTGTGGACACTGTTATTAAGACAAGCCTTGCATCATCTCAGAATCTTGTTTGTGCACCAGAACGACGGACCCAATGTCTATCCCCATGTCCTGGCTACACAATTAAATGGTTAAGAGAACTGGGGGAATGTGTGGGGAGCAGTGACATCTAGGAAGTGCTGAATGGAAAGTGAAAGTAATTATCTGCCCGCCTCTATGCCTAAGGCATAGAGGAGTGGCAGACAATATTTGATTGACAGCTGAGATTTTTAAATTAGCTTAAAACTGCTATGAATGCTTAAATAAAAATTTTAAATTGGATTTCATGTTTAATTTCAAAAGTGTCAGGGTGACGGGTCCACTTTAACTATTTATCAGCATTATAAAGTTCATTGTTAAGAACACTAAAGAGAAGTTTTTTTTAGAAGTGATAGATAGTGGCTTCTAAAGCAAGGCAATGTATTGCCTAAAAAAGGGTTTTTAACTCAAGGTATGCGCTTTTTCTTATATATATATGAGTGTATCAATAGGTCACATGGGATCAGGAATAATTTAGAATTTTAAACTTAGAAATGTTCAGAACACATTACCATTTACACTAAGATATAAATAGACAACACACATAATTTATTTACAGCACATTTTTAGAATTCCTGGACCAATCACATAATACAAAGTATTGTCAGACTCAATACACAGTGACCCTAATAAAAGATTGTGAGATTGTATAAGAGAGATAGAGAGGCCTAATAAAAAAAAACATTATCCAGAAAGCTCCAATTTACAGGAAGGCCATAAAAAAAATATTTTTTCTAATACTTAAACAGCACCCTGTACTTGATACTAACTGAGATATAATTAATCCTTATTGGAGGTAAACAATATCTTAGTAGACATTTATGTGGTTATTTATAGTGAAGATCATATTTTTTTTCATGAATTTGCATCAAAATTCCACACTTCATCATCCGCCAGTTTTATCATAAAACTGCAACAAAAAA
>CM044432.1:39173204-39184175 GCA_024363595.1 Xenopus borealis
GGCTGGGATTAATAGAGCTTTTGAAGTCCATTTTCATCCTATTTCTACAGGATAGCTTTGTGATAAAATCGATAAAATTAGGTTTTAATTCCAGGTCAGATGAACTGATGTCTTTAGAAAACAATATTTCCTACAGATAAGTATGGCTTACACTACAAATTTCTCTTCAGATATTTAGTAAAATATATCAGCAAATGGTATTATACAAGCTGACCTTTATTTGCCTGCATATGTGTGTTTATTCTTATGAATGGACGTAGACATGTTGTTTACTCCATTTAAAACAGTAACATTTGATTAGAAAAATATAATAGTTGTGTGTTGTTTCTGTTACAATTATGTATAAAAAATCCTAAAATACTATGCTTTTTTTGGTCAGAACCAATACAGATATATGCTCACCCTGTTTAATTGCAGCGTGTTATGTTCACAAAAGCTCACACCCTTTGCACCAATCAGTAAGCAGAAGAACTCCACTGGGTGAGGCAGATGCAAAACTTTTAAGTGCTACACATAGAAATATTGCCAGATTCAATTTCTACCAATTACTACATGGGACAATAATTTCTATTGCATAGGGAATAGTGTACCCCCTATTGTAAAGTACAAGAATATTATATCTTAGAGGACTTCCAAGGTGACTTTTAAAATCCTTATATTTTACAACATGGGGTATGTTATTTTGTATGATACAAAACTTTCAATAAGTCATGTGACAAATTATATCACTAAGCACCATTTATAAAGAGAAAGTTAACAGGATATTCATGACTTTTGTGTATTATAAAACAATTTTGCCAGGTTAAAGCATTTTCTGGTATTCTACTTTTCTGATATTCAACTTCTCTTTGCTTCTAACTGCTGAAACTACTTGATTGTGCTGTGTGGCCCATATAGGGTACAAAAATAAACAGCTAGATTGAGCTATGTATAGAGGGTCAATAAGTAGATTTTTATATATTGCACCTATCAATACATTTGACAATGCAGGTGTATACGTATGTTCAGAGGTAGTCATTGGTCCACTGAACAATCATCGAAACCATAAAATCTGAAAGGCAAGTTTTACATACATTAAAGTGCCTTTTATAACATTTGCAGGGGCAGATTAAAATTTCTGAGCCATTGTCTTTTTTTGGAATGAGCATTATTTAACTATTGTACATTCATCAACTGATTGGAGCAGACTTCCCAGTTGTGCTATAAACCAAGCAGTGGTCGGAAATCATATATTAGGTAAAAAAACGGTCACCACAAAGCTACAAGGCTGAAACCTTACACCAACACATACAGTTCTATATATGATACACACTAAAGCATATGAAAGAAAAGGGAAAATTGAGCAATTATGAAACTCCAAACAAGAAAGACTAGATTAAATCCCTGGTGGCAGTTCCTAAGCAAAGTGCTTGTGGCAATGAACATGTGCCTATGGAACTAGACTTAGTTCTAAGGGCTCATTGTGTCTAAATAATACCTGTACATACATACATTTACAACTCATGGAAAAATATAAAAAATATATATATAATTTAACAGTCTTATGCTTGATCCGTCATCTGATGGCCACCTCTAGTGAGAAATACTTTTTGCAAGTCTTCATTCAATATTCATTGATAAAATGTAATTTTGCTTGTAATCCCTCTTGTGCATAGCAGCATAATTTGCTAGAGGACAATAGCAAGCATCATCGAAAGAAAGATTTTCAATTTTTGATGATTTCTCTAAAGCACAAGACATTTCATACAACTCTATTATTGTTACTAGTGCATTTCAAATTGTGCTTGACATCTATGCAGTCTTATTGCAGGGACAACATTTCTCCAGAGAAAGTTTGTTTTATATGCTCTGAATATATCAGTCATCCGTGGAGCATTTATGTGTTATTTCAGTTCACTCAGCAGATTAAAATACCAGTGCCACATGGGATTGGAGCTTTTTTTTCCCTACTGCATTAGAGAAACAAAATCAGTTATAGCAAAAAGAAATGGTTTCTTGTCACCCCTAGCACTATAATATCCACTATCCAGTGAAAAATTCAGTTGAATCTCAAGTAAACTTGATCAATACAACTATATACTTCTTACACCATATTGAACTTTCATCTCACCTAAGCCCCTCAAAGGTGCACAATATAGCTGCAAATAAAAGCATCTAAAAAAATAAATAAAGTGCCTGCCAATAATATTATACAAAATTACAAAAAAAAATTCAGGGAACTAAAATCTATTTCTTATAATACTGTGAATCAAAATAACATTTATATTTGTGCCACTCCTTTTTAATTCAACTATAATCTCTTAATCAGTATATCCAAAATGACGAGCATTATTGTGCTGATGATGATTTTCCAATTTTATTTAGCTAAGGAAATGTGCATATTCATATCAATAAACATGTTATGTGAGATATAAATGCAACATAGCCTTTTCTTATAAATGTAAGCAGCTGTAGACTAAAGCTAAACAGATTTTAAGACCTGCTTGTTTGGTAAGGTTACTTAATAAATTGATCTTAACTTGGTTTGGCCATCAACATGCTGGGCTGATTTGGCATGATCCAATTATTCAGCTCCCTGAGCAAAAGATTGGGCCATAATGGGGCCTATAGGCAAACCCATCAGAAGAGGACCTCGCCAACAATGATCCAAGCCTCAAACTTGCTAGAAAGATTTCTGGATGATTTGCAGTCGTATATATCTATCAGGTATGGGGGTTGTGAGGATCCCTTTCAAAGACCAATAAGATGATTATTCGATCTGGAGGGAGTCTACAACGTTTATGGCCAGTTTAAAGTAAAACTGCAAGTCATGGCACCAAATGAAGGCCAATAGCTTTAGATATTCTGATATTTAAAGGTTTTCCTTCTGTGCCGTATTAGGGTTACAATAGAAGAAATCCAATGGCATCATTGGCAGCTTTGTATCATTTCATTAATTCAGTTAACATGGAATAGCTATTTACCCATTCTTGCCTTTTTTACTGTGCTTCGATCGTTGAGTTTGAAAGCATAATTAAATAACCAAGGCACCGATAATCCCCCAGTATAATGGAGTTCTGCTAACAAAACAGTCACAATAACGAGAGAAGGGAGGGGGTTGTATACAAGTATTCTAATGATCTACCTCTCAAGGACCAAACATGGAGTAGCTCCAGTCTCCCTGTTTAGTGAAATGAATAACAAACACCATAGATTTTATGTTTTAACATTTGTGTTAGATATTGGGGTTTTGCTGTGATAGCTCCCTGTAGGCATTTTTGCTCTGATGATCCAGTTGTCTGTCAGTTTCTTCCATACATATAACAGCTTGGTGCATTAAGTGCTCATTATCTTTACAATGATCATAGAGAGTAGCTTGCGTTTCCAGTTTGCTGCCTTTTAAATGAGAATGTCCATGTGGCAAATGTCAGAGATGCATTCCTATATATTTATAATATAATGTTCTACAATAATGGCAAGGGATCAAAATTATGCTTTCCTTTTTATCAAGAGCAACTGACTGACACTTTAGTACAGGCTTTAGGTTAAAATGTTCTTTCTATAACCTTATGGGCAGTTGTTTTGCATCCATTCATTAGTACTTTATTGCGATTCTGATTTATAATTTCTTTTCTAGGTGTCCTTGAATGGCCTTTTTGGACAAAATTAGTGGTTGTGGCTATTGGATTTACGGGAGGCTTGGTCTTCATGTATGTTCAGTGCAAAGTCTACATTCACTTGTGGAGAAGACTTAAAGCTTACAACAGGGTTATTTTTGTCCAGAACTTCCCTAACAAATCGAAAAAGTTAGAAGAAAAAGACCATACAAGTAACCAGAACTCAACCCCAAAGGAGTATGTAGCTGTTCCTGTTTTACAGACATCAACGTCCGTGCAGTCATGTTCTGCTGCAGGGGCAACTGAGAATATGGCTGTGTGATCAGTAGATTAACGTGGTTCATTTCACATAGAAATAGGTGCACAAGTGCTGCATCGTAAGCTAACATGTTACACAAATGTGTTAATAGATGCAAAGTTATTTTAACACTCCACAGCTTGTAATTAATGTTATTCAGTGTTCTCGGTTTGGATTTCACAGGTATCAAAATAAACCTTAAAAAGGTCTGTTTTGCAACTGCTGTATTAGTCATCACATTATTGGACAAATCAACAATATACAAATGGTAGAAAGATATGAGTACAGATATACATGTAATATCCAAAGAAAATAGTAAAACTGAATATACAGTAACAAAGACTGCTTGACATCAAAGGTCAATGACAATTACAATTTGCTGCCTCACAGCAAAGGGCCCCCAAAACATTTTGTTTATCCCACAGTCTGACCCTCCCCCCACTGCTCTTATCCTGCAGCCAGAACGCTGATTTCTCTTCTGTTGGATGTGACAAAAATGATGGTGAATAACTGAATCTGTTGTACAATCTGAAGTACAATGCCTTGCTGCAATGAACAAGGAGAGGAGAGCATAATTACGGATGGCTTCCATTACAGAACAAGAACGACGTTTAAGGAACAGACTGGCACATGATCAGCTTTTCATTGAACCATTGAAATGCCCTCAAATTTGTGTATTTCTTTTGTCTTTTATAATTAGAGATGTTTGAAGAACATTCGAGTGCAACGTAAAATATGTGGTATTTTTTCCTTGAAAAAAGATACATAAAATATGTTTTGCACAGTCTTTTCACATTTTTGAAAAAATAAAAAAGGCAGACCAAGCACCAAATGCAGCATTTCAATTCCTTGTATGTTTTTTTAATTAAGAATGTGAAACCCAGCTGATAAGAGAGACTGGCTTAGTCTGCTAATGTTCCCTTCCTCATCTAGAGCATGCTATGGCAATAGCCGTATTGTTGTTACTGTAACTGTTAGGGCAGTGATCCCCAACCAGTGGCTCATGAGTAACATGTTGCTCTTCAACCCCTTGGATGTTGCTCCCAAAGGCCTCAAAGCAGGTGCTTATTTTTGAATTCAAGACTTGGAGGCAAGTTTTGGTTGTATAAAAACCAAGTGCACTGCCAAACCTTAATGTAGGTTGACAATCCATATAGGGGCTACCTAATGGCCAATCACAACACTTATTTGGCACCTCTAGAACATTTTTCATGCCTGTTCTGCTCCCCAACTCCTTTTACTTCTGAATGTTGCACACAAGTTCAAAAGGTTGGGGAAAACTGCTGTTAGGGCAATGACACTCAGAGCTACTAGTAGAATCTACTTTACATTGCTAGAAAAAAGACAATAGCGATAATTGGCTTTGCAAATTTATTAAATTCACATGAAGGATTCGAAGGATTCGAAGTTCAATCAAATTTTCAAAAAGATTCAAATTAGAATTTTCGAATGTTTTTGAAGACCACTTTGATCAGTGAATTTTGAAAATTCGATCAAATTGAATGATTCGAATCATTCGAATAAAAATCTATTCGAATATTCGACAGTCGAATTACGTTCCTTTTAAATTTTTATTCGACTGCCTAGTTCTCCAGATCAAAGCTACCAAATTGGGTTTCATTATTTTTGATCGAATAAAAAAATTTGATTGAATGGTTAAATGGATCGATCGAATATTTTCTATTCGATCGTTCAACAATCGAATTGCGGTACAATCCTTTGAATTGGATATTCGAATTCAAAGGATTTTACTTCCCACACTATTCCCAACTATTCCCATGGTCGAATTTTTGTGTTTTTTTTAACCCTCGAATTCGACCCTTAGTAAATCTGACCCTCTGTGTATTTTAGCAGAGGCAATACCCAGTATTGTCTATGGCAGTGAATTCTTTTGGCATTTTGTAGCTGCAGCAGCTACTAGTAGCTCTGTGTGTCATTGCCCTTATAATAAGTAAGTTCTGTGTAAGGTAAAGATAGTATGGCCATTAGTGGCAATATATATAAACTGGTTAGGGTTGCCACCTTTATGCTGCTTATGATCCAGGCAGGGGTGGGGCCATGGAATCATGGCGGTCAGTGACTTTGCGGGTGGGGAGTGTTACATCACATGGGTGGGGCTATGCCGTCACAGAAGTCACGTGCACTTTCATGCCGTCACAAGCAGCGATTGGCTGATCACCATTTCAAATGGGAGATCCTGCCCGGTTTTCCTTATTTGGAAAACCGGGCTATTCTGGGTAAAGTACGGACAGTGTCAACCCCAAAACTAGTACATATGAATTTGTTAAATGTTCTAGCTAAAACCAAAGTGGTTTGGTTGTCTTTATAGCAAAGGCCAGGTTAGAGCATAAATTAGGTCATAAATGAGTGTCCTGATCTATCTCTCTTTTTAGGGTAGTCTTTTTTTTTTTGGACTTGGAGATACACAAGAACCCTAAGCACATAACTCAATCACAGATACTGTGTATAGTATTTTTGTATCAGCCATAGCAGGAAGAATATCCAGTACTACAACTAAATGATAACACTAACTTGTACCTCAAATTACTGAGTTTAGGCTTTTATCCCCAATCAGCCTAAATGGTATTTGGGCTGGACTGTCCCAGCTACTGCACCATGTCCCCATAGTGGGGGGAAGCCATTGTGCCTTTATACAGGCATATTATATATATGATTATTCTTCAGGTTTTACTAACGAAAAACATAGCAATAAACCTTTTAAGCATTCATAGAAAAGTACCAGAGGGCTTTCTAAGAAAAGATAAACATAAAAAACGCTTTTGTAATATAAGCATCAGTTTTGCTACAGTTTAGCCACCTTTAGCAACCAATTAGTAGGTAGCATTTACTTGTCACTGTTAAAAAGCAAACGTTTTATTGGTTGCTATGGGTTTCTGCACCTAGGCAAACATACAGTGCTACAAAACAAGTTGCGCTATAGAAATACATGTTAATAATAAAATGCCTTTTATAACATAAAGGAGTAAAAGAGTCTCTGTTGCATACATACCTGTAGAGAGAAAGCAAGCCAATGATTGCACAGCATAGCTACCTTTGGCACATGAGGGACATATTAAAGATTTATAGGAAAATACACAAGCTAAATGCTGCTTAAGCTGGATTTTGTAAATATGGATGCACATAATACAGGGTTCAGTTTGGCATTCCAAGGAATCTTAGCACCAAATCTAAACCCCAAAAAAAATCACGAAGATTTTAAACAAGTTTTTTTTATTCAACTAATATTAAATACTCTAACTTGTTCAGACTTCAGTCAGAATAGTGCTCATAAGGGGGAAGTAGAGTCCTGCAGCAAAAAAACTGCAGACGAGTTACCCTTCAAAAAAAAACAGTTGCGGATAAAACAGTTGTGGGTCCGGGTAAAGGATTAAAGTGTGTAAATATGTGGGCCTTGATTTGGGTCACGGGCTGTGGGTTGCAGGTTCGGGTCCAGTCTCAGAAATTGGTTCTGCACCTCTAGGGGGAGGTTCTTCATAAAACACTTTTGTTTCCTTTATACCAGAGTGTGGGCTCAATTAGCCTGCCCCTAAGTTGGGTAAAACATTTTGGGCATGATTGTCCATGACCAAAGACAAAAACTGTGTTCTCTTAAAGTGGCGGTTCAGATTTAAGTTATAAAATGGCCAATTCTAAGCAACTTTTCAATTGGTCTTCATTACTTTTTTTATAGTTTTTAAAAATTATTTGCATTTTTTGTCAGTCTGATTTTTTTTGTGCTCTTTTATTGATAAATAAGGGTAAATTGTGAATCAGACTTTTTTTATTTAAGAAATCAGAAAAATTTGTATTTTGGTAACCCCCTAGGTTTCATAGTGCAAGGTGATGGCTAGAGGATGTGTTATACACAGCACTTTAGAGCAATTTATTCATATAATTAAAATGGCTTCATTTATTTTCATTGGCACAGCAAGGTTTCAGGTCCACACTGACCCTCTATTAGAATCAATATAGAAATGTTGCCGTAATGACATGCTGTCCTATGAATAGTTCTATAAGGGGATGGTATCAACACTGCCCCTACCATCTAACTACCATTCATGTCATTGCATGCTTTTTAAAGTGATAAAGACTGTGAGGGACATGACTTGCTGGATGTCTGCAAATATTATCAGCAACTCCAGTATGATCCCCACTAATGGGATTTGCACATTAATTCATCGTTTGACTGCTACAATCACAGCTATGTGTTTCTCACCTCAAAAGAGAAGTGTGGGTTACGCTCAAGACTGCTGTCTTCTTCATTAAATTGTGTTTAAAGGAAAACTATACCCCTCAAACAATGTAGGTCTCTTTAAAAAGATATTGCATAAAACAGCTTATATGTAAATAAACCATTTTCATGGTAATATACTTTTCTAGTAGTATGTGCCATTGGGTAATCATAAATAGAAAATTTCCATCTGTTGCTCAAGTATTTATTTTTGGGGTATAGCTTTCCTTTAAACAGATGCATTTTCAACTTCCTCTGGGAGGCAATCAGTACAAACGATATTCTCCTTTGAATATTTCTGATTTTGTAATGAGGACTCTAGAGCCATGGAAATCATCAGCTGATTACACCCAGGCAGCAGAATTAGCCACAAAAGCAGAATTCTCCCTTGAATGACTGTTTCTCATTTCAGAGCAAGATGATTCACACTCCTTAAATGGCTTTTACAAATATAAACACAATAGGCTGTTGTCAATTATTTCTACTTCAAATATGATGAGTTACAGTTTGTTTTTTAGGTTAAAATGTTGCTTTAGGTTGTATTTTAGCAGATTATCTTTTCAGTAAGGAAGGGCAAACTCTCATGTGGTTTTAGTACCCCCCAAAGTTTTCCTTTTAACATTGGCTATTGTCATAATTTTTGATCTGAGGCAAACATGTAAAGGGCTGGTTCATCTTTAAAGGAGAAGGAAAGGCTAAAATCAAGCAAACTTTATTAGAAAGGTCTATATAAATATAATAGTAAACCCTCAAAGTAATGCTGCTCTATCAAAAGAACCAAAGTGGGGCTCATTTATCAACACTGGGCAAATTTGCCCATGGGCAGTTACCTATAGCAACCAATCAGTAATTAGCTTTTTGAAGCCAGCTGCAAGTAGAACAATGAATGCAGCAATCTGATTGGTTGCCATCGGTTACTGCTCATGGGCAAATTTGCCTAGTGTTGACAAATGACCCCAATATCTCTTTCCTTCTATTGTGTACACATGGGCTTCTTATCAGACTTCCTGTTTTCAGGGCTAGGGCTTGAGCATGCTCAGTTTGCTCCTCTCTCCCCTCCTTCCTCCCAACCCTGCTGTAATCTCAGCTCAGAGCTGAGTGAGCAGGGAGAGACTAAGGCAGGAAGTGATGTCACACCAAGCTAATATGGCAGCTGCTATCCTAAATAAACATAGAGAGCTTCTAGAGCTGTTTACTCAGGTATGGTAAATCATTCTGCAGTATAAACATAGTCTTATAGATTGCACTATTGTGGCTAATCTATTGGCAAGAAACTGTTTTGGTGCTTTTCTTCTCCTTTATGTAATTTTTTTTGCATGTTATAGAATGGTTACTACAATTATTAACCATTATTATCAATTTGACCTCATTTTTTTTTAATATTTTTATAATTATTTGCCTTCTTCTTCTGACTCTTTAGCTTTCAATAGGGGGCCACTGACCCCATTTAAAACAGATGTTCTGTAAAGCTACACATTTATTGTTATTGCCACTCTTTATTACTCATCTTTCTATTCAGTCATCCCCTTTTTTATATTCCAGTTCTTAATGAAGTCACTGCATGGTTGCTAGGGGAATTTGCTGAAATTGCAAACCAAAGAACCGATGAATAAAAGCTAAATACCTAAAAAAAAAAACCACAAGTGTTAAAAAAAGGAAAAGCTGTTGCAAAATGTCTCAGAATATCACTCTCTCCATAACATTAAAAGTTAATAGACTGGCTAATTGAATAATTAGTGGATAATCCTACAATGCAAGAATTACAGAGAGCACCACAAAAAAAGATCAGTGATTGCATTCAAAGAAAATATGCCAAATTCCTGTGCTTGTTGCAGGCATTCTACAATTGAGTTGCGGTTACTAGATAAAAGCCTCCATATTCCTACTGCTAACATAATAGGCTGATAGGGTATTTTAAAGCTCCCATGGAAATACATTTTGTGCTCAAAGAATAGCAGATGAATCCAGTTAAACGAATGCTTCTGGTACATGCTGCCACTCAGCTTTCCCAATTAAATCAATTAAAAAGGGGTCGTTCACCTTTGAGTTAACCATGTGATGTATAGAGTGATATTATGACAAAAAATTGTCATTGGGTTTAATTTTATTTGTGGTTTTTGAGTTATTTAGCTTTTTATCTCCAGTTTGCAATTTCTAACAATATGGTTGCTAGTGCCTAAATTCCTCTTGCAACCATACATTTTATTATAGGATAGACTGCAATATGAATAGGATATATGAATAGGAACATTTTATAAAATGTAGCAATAACAATACAATTGTAGACTTATAGAGCGTTTGTTTTTTAGCTGGCCTCAGCGATCCCTATTTGAAAGCTGGATAGAGTCAGAATAAGGCAAATAATTAAAAAATTTGGAAAAATAAAGGCCAGTTGAAAAGTTGCTAAGACGTAGTCATTCTATAAATTGGTAAAAGTTAACTTATACGTAGGTGACCCACCTCTTTGAATGATCTATAGCAATACTGCAGTAAACCTAATTTACTGCGGTACAACCTATGGGGTACAACCTATACAGTTGTGACGGATTGCACTTCAATGAAAGGGGATCCCCCGTGCTAGGGGAAAGTATGGCCAAGAGGTTGGAGGAGTGTTTAAAGTAGGCAAGTGGTGGGTGGGTGAGATAAAGAATTATGGGGAAGCTAGGGTAGACAGGGCAGTGGGATTAGTAAGGGGGTCATTGGGGAGGAGTGAGGGGGAATACAGTTAACCAGCCAAGGAGGTTCCTCTATTACAAGGAAAACAGACCAATATTAACTTAACATATAAGTCTCCAGTAAGTAATGCAAATATAAAAAGTAGTAAAGTAATAACCTCCGCTGAATGC
>CM044432.1:39188249-39207060 GCA_024363595.1 Xenopus borealis
CTTGAGTTGCCTGATATATTTATGTTATCTGTTTTATTTAATGTTTCTTTCCTGAACCTACTATACAGGTCTACCAGCAATCCTGTCAAACTCCAGTGTTGAAGTGTCTGGTTAAATCTGATGTCTAGGTTGATTATTTCAGGAGACTGTCCCATCCCAGGTCTACTTGAGGGTCCACTGGCCCCACCTAGAGGAGGTGGTAATGTGACGAATAGTTTCCCTGGTGGTCTAGTGGCATACCCTCAAGCATGCAGGAGAGCCCGCCATGCCTCCGGTGGAGACACTCACCACATGCATCCTTTCCCTTCCAGCGCCGGTTTCCTTATGGCTTGCGAACTTCCAGGATTATGCGCCAGCGTGATGATGGCACAAAATTTAAATTGAAAAAAAAAGGAACTCAGTCTACAAATCCTTGCCCGTTTATAAGGTTCTTTTTAGAAAGTTCCTGGGTGTTTTATCCTAGTGATTCCTGCCAGATCTATTGTGTATTGACCCTTGCTTTGCCTGACTACTCTATTCTCTCCATTCCTGACCTTTGCCTGCCTGTTATCTCTGAACTCTCCAATCCTGACCTCTGCCTGTCCACTGACAATTCTATGCTCTCCAAACCTGACCCTGGCCTGTCTGACGATTCTGCTCTGCTTGTGCTGGCCCGGCCCCCTTGTTCCACTCTGTGGCGTCTGGCGGTATTCTTCAATCCAGTATCGTGCCCCTGTGATTGTCCAGAACCTTTTAGCTTTGCTCCTCTCTCTATTAAGACCTGGCGGCATCCAATTAGCCGAGGGCTCCTCCCAAGGTGAAAGGCAGCGGTTATAGGCAGAAGTGAGAGACTAGACCAGGGAGCTTAGCTTGGGTTCTGGATTTAGGGGGATTTAGGGTGCCTTTCGTGAAACTTATCCTTGTGAACTCACAGTTGGACTGGGCCGGCGGGACACTGGGAAAAAGCCTGTTGTGCCAAGACCCACTGCCCAAAAAAGCATGCGTGCTGGGCGCTGGCATTCGCTCATGCGCACGTGACCCCGGAAGTTTGGAACTCGGTAGGGCCCCAATGCTCCAGTCCGACCCTGTATGCACACATGCCATTGCATTTACACATCATGTTATAAATGAGTTAAGAAAAACATAAAGGGAATATTAAATGCAAATAATTATGTTCCACAAGGGCCAATAAAACTCAGGCTGGATGGACATGGACCAATCTACCCAATAGAATTATGAAACCTGTCACCATTGTGACTAGTTTAAGAAATGTACAATCTGGCCATGAGATGCTTGAGGAGCTGAGAATATTTGGTTAATAAAGCTGCCTCCAGGCTCTTATTTACAGTAAGTACTAAAGGAAAAGAAGATTAACATGGCTACACAAAGATCGACTGTATAATACAATCTGCAATGTCGAATATGCAGATTGCACTAACATTTTTATTTCTCTGTGCATTTGAAAAGGTAAAGTTAACAACATTTATGACACATTATTTAATTTGAGCTTTGAGTTCGCACAGGATTCACTGAAGCAATGGCTTTCAACATAGATCCTATGATAATGAGGATGTGAAAGAAACTATATGTATTATTGTTCTTCTGTAAACAATGAAAAACAAGTGATTAAAGGAGAAGGAATACCATTTTCTAATTAGGGTGCCAAAAGTCAGGCACTCCCAAGTGACTACTTTTATTTACATGACACCCTGGCCCATCCTGGGGTTCTTCTAGCCAGCACAATGGAGCTTCTTTGGGTCTTCTCACTGCTGCATATGCGCAGTAGAGCTAAAAGCTGAACTGTAACAAAAATGCCATTCTACTGTGCATTTGTCTGTCCAGGGAAATTTAAAAACCGAAGTAGAAAACAGTATTCCTCTTTTAAAAGGAGCAATAAAACACAGGGCAGTTGAATTGATACTATAATAGCCATTTCATTGACTTTAAGCCAATCTTATTTATTGTTTCTGTTCTGTTGTCCGTGTGCAAAGCTTTCAGTTGAATTTAGTTCACATTAAACTATTCGTGATTTATGATTCAGTCATTCTCATCAGTGCGTGTCCCAGCAGAGCTTGAAGTCTGTTTTCCCTATCAGAGTCATGGATATGCATGCACACGCTAGCGTTAGTTTCATAGGAAGCCAGATAACGTATTAATATGGAAGAATCCAATGCAATTACCTGCGCTGGTATGTACCTCAGCACGGAGTGCATAGAAGTCTCTTGAATGCTAATTCTAAGAGAAGTGGTAGTTCAGGGTCTGCAGGTGTGAGTCTAAATGGTGATGCTAATAACTTCAGTGGGAGTCGAAAATGTAATACCACCGGGCAAACTTGAATGGCACTAATTTTCTTGTCTTTATCATGGTAGGGGAGATTAGGTAGCTGTGCTATTAAATATCACCTGGGGTGTGCATTTAATTTACAGGTCAGTTCATTTCCCATGTTCAAAGCATAGAACACAGTTGGCTGCAATGGTCAAAGGAATCCTACGTAATATTACGTAATATTAATTTTTAGCCCAGAGTAAAACTATCACCATATATTATTCAATATTGCCTACAAGATTAGGGCTTTTTCACTTAACCTATGTGCCTCATTTGAGAACAAAGTCAGTGAACACCCCCCCCCCCCGAGCTGCTTTAGAAAGACATAAAAGAAGGTAAAAAAATAAATTTAAAACTTCAACATTATATGGTCACAAATAGATAGGAAGTAACTGCCAAAGGTATTTATTTATGGTGAACTATCAAACAACTGAACTGAAAAAAGTGTTGAAAGATGAACAAGCCCTTTGAAGAATATATTTGGGGAAAGGGGTGGCCCATAGTAGATAATTGTTGGCAAAAAAACTGACAGTGAGTACATAAAGCAGTTTCTGAAACCATTACAATACATTTGAGAAATCTACAGTAGAGCGAGATACCAGTACATTTCTAAATACAGTTTAAGCATGTGTATATAATACCACATTGCTAAGAAAATACAGAGGTGCATGTTCCAGCAGACACAATTTATATGCTGTTTTATTACATGCCAATGCCTGGCGATGTGTGGCAAATTATTCTGCCATTATTTTCACCACGTAATAAATATGACCCTATATATTTAAATACTGACACCTCAACAGTCTTATAAGTGTGCAACATGATCTGGCTAGAGCTGATACCTTAAAAATCAGCTCAACAAAAATACATTTTCTCCATTTCTTCCTCGTCATTCCTTCATCTTAGTCAATCTCTGTTCTGCTCTACCCCATTTTACACCAAAGTTATATATATATACTTTTCAAATTATTTCCCTTTTTTCAGTAATTATATAACAGTACATTGTATTTTTTTGTACTAAAGCTAGCATAAATCTAATTGTGTTAATTTAGGGGCAGATTTACTATTGGTCGAATTTCGGATTAAAAAACAAATTAGAAATTCGACCATCAAATTTTTTGGGGGGCCATTTTCGATAGAAAATGGACCTATTTTGACCGGATAGGTCCGTTTGCGATCAAATTCGAATTGCTCGAACTGTTTGATTGCATCGTTCGAATGATTTTCAATTTTTTTTTTTATTTTCCTGGACTTAGAAACATTTTCAGAAAAGCTTCTAGGAGGTCCCCCATAGGCTACAATGGCAATTTGGCAGCTTCAAGGTGGCGAATAATCAAATTCAAATGTTTTTAAAGAGACAACACTTTGAAATTCGAATCGAATTTTGGGCTATTCGATAGTCGAAGTAGCCCAAAATTACTTCGAAATTAGAATTTTAAAAATTGAAATTTTATTCGAAAATTCACTTTGACCCTTAGTAAATGTGCCCCTTAATGTTGAAATACTCATCCAAGGGGAAGTCCTGGATTATTGTTGCTACTGAGAAACGGAAACTTTAGGCTGGTTCAGTATATAAAATATGACACTGTGCGCCATATTCATTTTTATGGTTAAGTTCTCCTTTAGGTGCTCCCCTGCGGCTGAATGCAGCCAAACGCAAACCAAGGGGAGCTCAGGTCCAAAACGCCCATGTGTAAGGGCCCTTAAGGCAGCAATTTGTGCATTTCTTAGGGGAATTTGTATAATATATAGAATGCTAGCATTTATAAATTAACAATAAAAAGCAACTGGTATGCATGACTTTAGGATTTGGACCGCTCAGAGGCATTTCCCAGTTATACTTTTTCAGGGTTTCTTTCCACCTATTTAGTGGTTTCTAAACAAAGCTTGGCACTGGTAACTGATTTTAGAAGCTTGGAAGAACTATTTAGGCTTAGGGAGTTGAGAAGTGGAAGTCCACAAATTTCTTCATCTGCAGAATTATGCTACACCTAACAAATCCATTCAAAATAAATTTCTGCATAGCAAATATTAACAAATAAATAATTTTGCTTTAAAATCTTCAACTGTTAAATAACAGCGACAGTATGTTAATTCAAGTTTTAAAAAAAAGTTGAGAAATCTAGGCCAGTAGTCTGCACTGCTGTTTTTTCTTTATTTCCACAGGGCTGCTTGTTCCCATGGAAATGTGGGAAGAGAATAAACGCTGCAAAAAGAAACTCAACAGGAGTTCTGTACATTTGCTTTATAACGAATGTATCAATAAGTATTTATATTACTCAGTCTAAGATTAAACAAGTAAAAAATAAAAGATATGAAACACACCTAATTGATGTAATTAAATAAATAACAAGCAAAACAAATTCATTGACAACAAAGAAATTACAGGTATAGGATCTGATCCAGAAAACCATTATCCAGAATGCTCTGAATTACAGGAAGGCTGTCTCTCAAATAAGTTTATTGTAATGGAATAATTACACTTTTTGAAAATTATTTAGTTTTTTGCTGTAATAATACAGCAGTACTATTTACAGATGCAGTCACTTGGATTTGTAAGTTAAATGCGTCGTGACTTAACTCATTTATCCCATTTATCCCACTTAGCACAGAATATTGTGTCACAGCATCCCATCCAATTAAAGAGTTCACCATTGAAAACAATGGTGCTTTGGTATGCTAATGAAACGGTTAAATGCATTAAATGAGTTAAGATAACTTTAGATAACACAGTTTCTTCAATTATCCCTGAGTCACAACGCATTTAGCTTACAAATCCAAGTGACTCTATCTGTACTTGATCCAAACTAAAATATAATTAATCCTTGGTGGAGGCAAATCAATCCTATGGAGTTTAATTAATGTTTTAATATATTTTTTTTTCAGAGTGGCTAAATGGGCAAAGATGAAATATATGAAATGCTGTCACCATGCTATACAGAAGCTTTAATTTTGATTGAAATATTTTTAGTATGATTTATGATTAAATTTAGATGTATAGCAAGTTTTTTTAAAAACTGCAGCCATAGCGACTGCAGCAGATCTATAGGGAGCTCCAGTAAAGGGGCCATTGAAGATAATATTACTTTTTATCCCACAATAAAACTTGCACCATATATTATTCGTTATTGCCTACAAGCTTAGCGATTTATTGACCTATCCTATGTGTTGCCTTTAAGGTTAGGCCAGACGGGAAGATTCAGGGAGATTTGTTGCCCTGGTGACTAATCACCTCTTTTTTGGGGCAACTAATCTCCCCAAGCCACTTCCAGCTGCTTAATGAATAATCGCCTGCGCCTCTTCACATACGGCGCTGTGTTGTGCCTTGCTTTACATGATATTATATATATATATATATATACTGTAAATATTCTATTACATTATTTATTTCATATATATTATTATATTGTGTATACTGATGGAAATATTTGGCACAGACTATAATGAAATATGGTGTTAAACTATTCATTTGATTTTGGAGTAAAGAAGGAATTTTTTCCCCCTCTGAGGCAAATTGGAGAGGCTTCAGGTGTTTTTTTTTGCCTTCCTCTGGATCAACTAGCTAAGTTAAAAGGTTGAACTTGATGGGTGTGTGCCTTTTTTCAGCCTAACTTACTATGTTACTATGTATTATATGCTGTACATGTCCTAATTTGAGAAGAAAAATGGTAAGGCTGTAGGTTAATCATCACAAAGTGATTGCTAATGAGATGAGAATAATTACAGTTAATGTAACAAAACAAATACTCTGTTATAACGTTGAAGACATTTTCGTTTTTCATATTGTTCCCTAAAGCATTATGATAGATGAAGTCTTTCTTCATAAGAATGCAAAATTCATTATTCATAATGTGTTATGCCTTGATTTTCACACTCTAATTTCAATCAGAAGTAAATTTTCAGTAATTCTGTGATAATTTAAGTGATGAAAGGAACACTCTGAAAAAAACAAGTTATTTATAAAAAAATTATTGTGGCAATCTAATGGCTATTAGTGACACAGACGGCAACAAACATAGCTCTTCTTTCCTCCTTTAAAGTAACAAGACATAGTATAAAGTATGGTCTGTGTGAAATGACTCATAGCCAATAATATTCTCGTTTTTTAAATGTGAACTATTTTTAAAATCATTCTGAATGTGTTACTTATTACTTCAGAGAAGTGTTTTTCAGGCTTCTTCAGCTCAAACCTAATTTCTTTTCTTGTGCAACGTTAATAACAATGTTAAAGATATAGAATAAATAAGTAACAATGTATTAATGTAACATCCTCCTCAGCCTTCAGTCAGTGACATCATATCCTGTTTGCTGAAAAGTCATAAAAAATTTGAAAAATTGCTAGCGTTTTTTTCATTTTATAAAGCGAGATTGCGAGTTGTGACTAGTGATGGGCGAATTAATCCCATTTCACGAGAAATCAGTGAAAGGGCGAAAAATGAATGAAACAGGACTTTTGACGCCAACAACCATTTTGACACCAGCGCCAATTTACCACACCGGTTAATGGGCGAGTGGTAAATTGCTGCCAGAGTCAAAATGGTGAATTTTTGCGGGGATTTCATGAATTTATTGCCAGCTGCAAAAGTGGAAATAAGCTGCAAATTAGTGGCTGCTGAATAAATTCGGCCATTACTAGTTGTGACCATTAAAGTTTTTTGTGTTAACTTTTTTTCCAACCATTTTACTAAATTATTCGCGGCAAATTCCAACCATTTATTATTTATTGCCAGCTCTGAAACACAGAAATTTGCCGCTAATTTCCAACCATTTATTATTTATTGCCAGCTATGAAACGTGGAAATTCGCTGCAAATTTGTGGCTGGCGAACAAATTCACCCATCACTAGTTGTGACTATTAAAGTTTTTTGTGTTAACATTTTTTTTCCAACTATTTTAGAGGCATGCCACATTTGTTTTAAAGTGGGCTCATGTCTAGGGCATTAGAGAATCTCTTCATTATTTATTTTACTTCTTTGGCCATTTGTAATAATAAGTGGCCACTTCTATACCTATAGTATATGTACCTGCCCTATTCAAACTGACCTTAGTGTAAGTGTACTAGTGAAGTTTCGCTAAGAAGAAGTGAACATTAAAAATTGCTTGCACTAATAAATTAACACTAGTGAAACTTTGCCAGCGTTCGGCTGCTGAGATGCAACTTAGCATTTTAGTGAATTAGCTAGTGGTAACGAAGCGTTCACTAGAGGAAAATCGCCCTTTAGTGAATTTGCCCCCAAATATCCAGTGTATATTATCGACATTAAATAAAACACAAGGCTCATTACTAAGTCAGATTTATATTACATGGCAACTCAGAAACCAGCACATCAGAATATTATGATCATCACTCTAGCATAAGCATCTATGTGAGGCAATACTCATTTTCTGGTTGATGATTTCATCAGCCCCTAAGCTGAGCATAAGCAGTAACTGTCACTCCTAACAAGATCAAAGTTCATTTAAGGGTAAACTGTTCCCTTAAGGCATTTTGGCCATTATTACTAAAGAAAGGCTTCTAGTGAAGAATGGCATTTCTTTAATTTCTTTTTATATTTTTTGTGGTTTCTATGTTATGGGAAAGTCTCAGCTCCAGTTCATTGTGTAATTATCCTAGACCTCCGCAATTCACCCAGTGATGCCCTTAGTTTACTGCATCCTCAAAGTCCCTGCAATGTTATTGCATAAGGCTTTATTAAGCTGAAACAATACATTATATAGCAGGGGTGCCCAAAAGGTAGATATCTACCGGTAGACCTTTAGCTGGTGATCAGTAGATCTCAAGACACTGTCAACAAACAACTTGTCCATATTCCTATTTCATGCTTTTCATTCATATTATGTTAAGGTTTCGTAAGAAAAAGATGTTTGCTAAATATAACAATATACATTTTCTCAATCAATATGCTAACATTGCTTTTATTCATGTAAATCATAATGAGACAACATCACTTAGGGGCAGATTTATCAAGGGTCGAAGTGAAAAGTCAAATTGAAAAATTAGAATTTTGAAGTAATTGTTGGCTACTTCGACTATCGAATAGGCAAAAATTTGATTCGAATTGAAAAAAATTGATTAAAATTAAAAAATTCGACCATTCGAAAATGGAAGTACTATCTCTTTAAAAAATTTGAATTCAAATCTTCACCACCTTAAACCTGCCGAATTGCTGTTTTAGCCTATGGGGGACCTCCGATAACCTTTAAGAAGTGTTTTTGAAAACTTTTGAAAATCTATTTTTTTTTGGGGGAAAATCGTTCGAATCGAATGATTCAATCAAATGATTCTAACGATTTTAATTTGATCGAAAATGGACCTATTGGATCGAAAATGGTCCATTTTCGATCGAAAAAGCCCTTTTAAAAAAAAATTTGATGGTGGAATTTTTAAGTATTTTCACTTCGAAATTCGACCCTTGATAAATCTGCCCCTTAAAGTAGACCTAACATTAGTAAAGTATTGGGAATCTTCAAAGACTCATCCTACAATCACCGGTGGTGGGACAGGTTATAGCACTCAAAATGGTAATTCAGCAAAAAAAGCAATCAAGTAATTAAGATTATGGCAACGTTACCCATTCAGGTTAAGTTTTTTTGGATAAGTCTAAGCAATTATATACTGTACTTGCTTGCATAATATCTGTCACGAATCGGCACCCAAAATCCAGAACCAATGCTATGCTCCCTGGTCTCAGTTCTTGCTTCGGTCTATAACAGGCACCTTTCACCTCGGGAGGAGCCCTCGGCTAATTGGATGCTGCCAGGTCTCATTAAAGAGAGGAGCCAAGCTAAAGTTGGGGCACGATCGTTAACAGTCTTTTTGGGCAGAAGGTCACAGTTCAGGAAAGACAGAAAGTGTAGTCAAAACCAGGCCTGGTCGATGCAGGCAGAATACAAATGGAGTCAATACAGACAGAGGTCAAAGACGGGAGATCAATCAAGAAGAGTCAAACAGGCACAGATCAGATTACAGATTTCGGAATAGTCAAATTACCAGGCAGGGGTCAGGATCACAGATTAGTCAGGCAGGCAGGGGTCAAAACAGGAATCAGACAAAAATCACACCCAGGAAGCTAACAAAGTAGAACCTACAACGGGCAAAGATTACATTACAAAGTCCCTTAAAATACCTATAAGAATTTGGCGCCAGACGGCATGACGGCGGCAGCGCACGTAAATCCAGGAAATGCACGCCGCATGTGCTATAGAGGAATCAGCGCCCAGGGAGAAAGATCACTGCAGTGGGAGTTTCAGACCAGAGGTTACTTAAAGGAATTGTTCAGTATAAAAATAAAAAATAAGTAAATAGCCTGTGCAAAATAAAAAATATATCTAATATAGTTAGTTAGCTAAAAATGTAATGTAATAAAGGCTGGAGTGACTGGATGTCTAATATAATAGCCAGAACATTATTTCATGCTTTGCAGCTCTCTTGTCTATCACTTATTGGTTACCATGCAGTAACCAATCAGTGACTTGAGGAATGCACATAGGCCACAACTGTTTGCTTTTGGATTTGAACTGAATGCGGAGGATCAATTGCAAACTCACTGAACAGTTATGTCCCATGTGCCCCCCCCCCCCCCCCCTTCAAGTCGCTGACTGACTCAGAGTTAGAGCTGAAAAGCAGGAAGTAGTGTTCTGGCTATTATGTTACACATCCAGTCACTCCAGACTTTATAGATTAAATTTTTGGCTAACTATATTAGAAACATTTTTATTTTGCACAGCCTATCTATTTACCCAGTTTTTATTTTTACACTGAACTGTACTGTGTATAAAGTTGTTGCCTATGGTAAATAAAGTATGTTTTAATATTCCCTTAAAACATAGAAGACATAATAGTCTTTGGCAAAGTACAACATAGTTGTACTAATCTCCCTGAATGGCTTGCTGGTATCTTGCACCCAATAGCACTAAAGTCGCCTGCGCCTATTCACACGCAGCAATGCGTTTTTCAATAAAAAATTGCCTCGTGACTGATCTCCCCGAATCTTCTCGTCTGGACTTTAGATTCTTACAATAAATTATCTTTTGATGTTTTTATGATTCAGTGTTAGCATCTCCACATGGATTGCCAAAGCTGATTATTTTTTCACTTGCAGTGTAAATGTAATTGCCCATCAGTCAGGGAGCACTTGTGCACAAACGAAGCACTTGCAATTGGTTTTCTTCTAGATGTTTGCCTCAAACTGCTATACAGCATCTTTTTGTCATGGGATCCCCAGTCTAGACCCTTTTGTAAAATTACTCAAAGGTGCTGCTCACATGAGAAACAGGTTTAAATTGCATGCTGTTCTACAGGTTAATAAACTGATGTTTTTATTTGATATGGTCTTCAAAAGGTGTGGTGTGCAGTAATATTTTGAAGCCTCAGTTACATTCCATTATAGTCTGAACTTTGTTATGACCTTGGGAAAATGCCTCAAATTAGCAGTGGGGATATTTTAGTTGTACAGCTATGGGATCTGTTATCTCAAAACCTATTATCCAGATAGCTCCTAATTATGGAAAGACCATCTCCCATAGACTCCATTTTACCTAAACAATCCAAATTTTTAAAACTATTTCCTTTATCTCTGCAATAATAAAACTGTTGTACTTGATCCAAACTATAAGATATAATTAATCCTTATTGGAAGCAAAACCAGCTTATTGGATTTAATGTTTACATGGTTTTCTAGTAAACCTAAGGTATAAACTTCCAAATTACATAAAGGTCTGTTGTCCAGGAAGCCCTTGGTCACGAGCATTCTGAATAACAGGTCCCATACCTGTAGTAGTGTATTTTTATTTACAGGAAATGTATCAGCTTGGTCGTATAAAGAATTACTTATGCCAAACGATTTTGATTAGCTTTTCTGAGGAAGCAAAAAATAAAATGGCATGGTGTTTTTGCTTTTCATACACAGTAAGATGAAGCAAAATTGGTTAGAACGGACAATGGCCCATTGAAGCATTTGAAAAACGGCAAAAGAAATGAAAAGCAGAATTAAAGCCAATGAGTTTAGCTGTAATACTTGCTTCCAATAACAAGATTGATACAAAACCGGAATTTTTGGATACCACCACCACTAAAAAAGAGACAGGCTTGACAAACCAAGTTTTGGTGTGAAAGGAATTTATTTTTTCCATTGGGCAGGCTGGTAGGCTTAGGTAGTTGCTTCTCTTCATCTGAAAACAATTACACAATATTTTGGAAGAATTTTCATTCCTTGCATCTCAGTGCTATATATGATAAGACACAGAGTGAGGCGATCTCAGTCATGGTACTGTAAACAGTCCCTGTGCTGAACATGTACTTGCCTCCCCCTATTTGCAGTGATAACTTTACTGCTGCAAACATTTAGTGGCAGTTAGTAAATAGTTATGATAGAAAATTCAACTGAATAAGTTCCACTGGGGCAGAAAAATTTGAATGTTTAAGAAGAGGTGGGATGGCTTTTTAGCAAGAGATGGAAGAAAGGGTTATGGAAGATAGCTCATTGGACAAGCTGATGCAGGGACTAGTCTGATATATACATTGATATTAGATGGAATATTCCCAAACAAGAAGTCTGTTTGAGGATAATATGGTTTGCTTACTACATGCCTTTTGCAGCTGGTTTGAAATGGTGCATAGTTCCCTGGATACCTGGCAGGGCTGGGTCAATACAGAACCTTTTCCCATTTTCCTTTAGTGGATTTATTGGTATCTTTAGGGTCATTATCATGCTGCAAGGACCACTTTCAGTTGAGCTTCAGTGTTCTAACAGACACTCTCATATTATAATCAAACAACCTCTGGTACAATTAAGAATTCTACTCTAGTCCTGAGGCAGTAAAGCAGCCCCAAACCATAACATTCCACTGCCATGCTTTTACAGATGGTATCTGCTTCTTTAGCCAACCATGGCATCAGATACTTTGGCCAAATAACTATTTTTGACTCCTCGTTCCAGAGGACACACTGTTCCCGAAGACCTGGTCTTTGCTTAGGTGAATGAACAAATTTCAATCTTGACCTGATGTTTTTTCTGTAAAGCTTTCCTCCTAAAACAGCTCACACGTAGATCTAATTTGTTGCTTTCTAGTGCACTTTGATACTAATATTGGTAAGAGCTGACCTGGGCTGGTTTGCATTTGTGTAAAATCTTCTCCACATTCGATGATGTTTTCAAATACCTTCCTAGAATCATAGGCATCTACAACTTTCCTTTTAAAGGTCCCAGAAAACTCAATATAGGAAAATAACAGGAAAACCTAACCTAGAGCATCAAATCTAACAGGTATTTAAGATAGAGATAAATGTACATGTGTAGATACTTCTTTCACATGCTTAATTTGCATCTATGTTCATTTAAATTAACCAATGGGCTACAAAATGAAATAGTGAAGGATATATATTTTATATCACATCTGTCAATAATGTTAAAATGAAAACCAAGTACTGTTTGCCATTCAGTGTAGTTGGTTCCAAGTAAAACAAGACAGACAACACAATTGAACTTATGATCACAAGTGCATCAGCTTATTTGAGAACACCTTTGAGGTATTTAACCCCTCACTATATACAACAAATAGCTTGTTATATCACTGATTTTTATGCACCTGATGAAGGCTGATGTAGCCAGAACATGTTGTGCAGATATTTCTGCAAATAAAGAGACCTTTTTAAACAAGAATTCTGTGCTCTCTGACTACTACTTGTTTAATTTGGAAACTTTAGCACTCTGACACGGAGTCTGCAGCTCGTTGAGAGGCACGCACTTACAGAAGACTGCATAAAGGACTTTTGTTGTTTATTCCAGATTTGTTCAGAACAGTGTACTTTAATTAAAAAGTTAATTGGAGAGGGAAAACATAAGCGCTGAAAATGTTGTTCAGCTAAAATTATCTCAAATGCTTTAAAATCTCAACCAAAATCTGAAAGACGTGGAAGAAAATAGAAAACGACCATTCAAATAGATAGAAGAATAGCCAAAATAGCAAAGACAGCCAATGATCAGCTCCGGGAAGATCAAAGGATCTAAAGTTACAATACCTGCGAGTTCTATTACAATTAGAAGAAACTTGTGTGAAGCCAAGTTATCAGCAAGAAGCTCAAAAAAAAAAAAGTAATTTGGCTAATCTTGGGACACCACAAAGAGGAGAAGGCAGGGTTACCCAGACTGTGGTCTCAACAGTTACACTTATCCTAAACTGAAGAGAAACTAGCTTGCCCTAAAAAACCACAAATCACAGGTCCCGTGTATTTCCCAGATTGGGATATAGAAAATTGTGGAGAGAACTGGAACGACAATAATGCCCACCCACGTGACCCTCAGGACCACGCTGTTACAAGAAGGAGAGAAGAAAAACGAGCTAAAATAGCTTCGGAAAACAGCAGGTGTGCCTGCCCACCCACGTGACCCAAGATTAGCCAAATAACAAGATAGGGACCTTTGGGACAACTCCACCTAATGATTTTTTCCTACCGTTTCTGAACTGGAACTAGCCTAACTTATTCAATCAGTTCTATATATATCAATCATGAAATCCTAGATTAATTAACTATATGTTATTTATTTATTTTCTGAGCACTGCACTTTAATAAGTAATCAATTGTCATTTTGAGATTCAACGGGGTAATCTAATGAATTAGTGTCTGATTAGTAATCACTTTTACTATATACTTATTATTATAAAAATTATATATGAACTAACGAAGCACCTTTAGCACTCTACAATTCATACATTGTATTGAGGATATCTCATTCTAAATTAATTAACTTTTAACCCCTTTTAAATTCATCCATACACTAGTACTGTCTGATTGATATCTGAAATCCACATAAGGTGGTGGAAAGTGGTGACATCTTTTTAAGTTAATTGTGAATATTAGTCAATATGGGAATCATTTCTTTGTAAATTATTCAATTGCAGAAGGGGTTATTTTCCTTTTCTCTCCTTTTCTTTTATACACTTATTTCTGACTGAGTCAGACCCTAACTGCAATTGCTATTTCTAGTAATTTGATCTTCTGAGCAATCATCTTTTTTGTACAAGATCAACAAGATTGACATTAAGCAGTGGCCAGCCCAATCCCCAGACCTTAATCCAATATAAAACAATAACATTAAAAAGTAAACATTTAAAAAGGCAACTGAACTTTGCAGTTTATAACCTACAATATGTTCATAAATTATCCAATAGTATTTTAGGATCAAGTCCTTTTAAATAAAGGAGAAGCTGAAGACTGTTGAAGTAGCGTAGGTGGTTCTTCACAGTCAGGACGGTGAGGTTGATGAATGCCCTGCCGGGTGATATTGTGATGGCTCATTCTGTTGATGCTTTTAATAATATCAAAGGTTATTTTGATACTAAACTCTACAGTTAGTATAGCTATGGGCATACAGGTATATGGTTTGTGTTTGAAAGAGTGGAGATGTGTGTGTGTATGTATGCTGGATTTTTAATTTGGAGGGGTTGAACTTGATGGACTCTTGTTTTTTTCAACCCAATTTAACTATGTAACTATGTTGAAATGGGGTCCACTGTGTAAATAAAGGTGCATTTTATCATTTCATTGAACATTTTAAGATGTCCAACATGGAGGATTTAGGCTTTCACTTTGACTCCCTCAAATAAAGTGAAGGTTAAGTGGCAGATTTATCAAGGGTGAAACTGAAAATTCAAATGTTTGATTTTTTTTTAATTGTTAAAACAGTGAAATCCGATAAGGAATTATCCAAACTTGATTAGAGTTTAAACATTTTTAATTTGATTTTCAAGATTTATAATACTTTTGCCCCTTTTGAGAATTTGATTATTCGCCACCTAAAACCTGGTGAATTACTGTTTATGTCAATGGGAGAGGTTTGCAGCCTTCCTGACATTTTTTTTGTTTGGAGAAAAAACTTAAATCAAGTTTGATCAAATTTGATTTTTCTGGTTGTTTAAATTAGTCTGAGTATTAAAAATTACATTTTATTAATTTATAATGGGAGTTTAATACTTGTATTGCATTGGGAATAAAGACCGCTGCTCTTGATAAACTCCTGGGACAGTCACTCTAGGGACACCCTGATCAAGATTTCTGCTATTACTAGAAATACAAGATAATGAAAATGATTCTAAGCGGTCAGGGCTAACAAAGCGTGCTTCATTCTGATACATTAGAAAAAGTGCTCCACCTTTTACTTCGACTTTTAACTCCACCAGGGTTTAATAAATCTTGAAAAATCAAGCTTTTTTTATGAAATATTCAGACCAGAAAAAACAAATCAGACTTTAAATAGCCCCATAAACGTAGAAACCTGCTGCACAACACTCACCTCCACTCCAATGAAAGGAGCCGTCACTCTATAGCCTTCAACAAAACTGTTCAGACTGACAAAACCTACACAAACCATATCTCATTCCAATAGATATGTGATCCCTTATCCAGAAACCAGTTATGAAATGTCCAAACTACTGGACGGACATCTCCCATAGATTCCATTGTAAGCAAATAATTCTAGTTTTTAAAACGTCTCTCCTTTTTCTCTGCAATCATAAAATATTAGCTTGTTATTGGTGACAGCTATGGTGAATAGCTTAATGTATATACCAAACTTTCTAAAGACAAAAATAGGACATTAGTAGATATAGTCTTATGGATGTGGTTATGAACATAGTAATAAAATCACACACACACTTGTGCATTTCCATGATAAATCAATGTTTTCCCCCCAAGTTAAAAAAATCCAATATAAAACATGACTGAGCATTTATTAATAAATATTCTCGTTTTTATAAATACACCCAGTTTTGCAATAAAAAGTTAATAGCACAAGCCTGTCCTTGAGACATTTGTTTCAGTGTTGCAAGTATAAAGAACTAAGGAGAAATATCCCTAAAAAAGGATAACACAAAAATATCACTGATGAAAAAGAATCAGGAGAGAAACTGTTGAAGTTACAGAATATGTGGGTGCCATTACTGCCTCTATTACATCTACATAATTCTGAGGATATGATGTGCATTTTGATGTGGGTGCACATACGAAAGGTAACTGCCTGCTAAAGTTGCATAATATTAAACATTTTTTTTTTACACATTTTAAGCCTTCTTTCTCTCATGTACCCATGACTCCAACAAAAGAATAATTACCCATTAAAGACCTTTCTTTTTCTGTCAAAAGGGGTGTCCTCATTCATCCTTCTAAAGGCTGAAAAAAAATATTTATACTAACCTAGTTTTTGCGAATCAGTGACTTGGTTGACATTCATTCAACCATATTTGGATTCTCACTTTTTTTTAAGCGAGAATGAAAAACCCTGAGGCAAACTGAATTATACTAGTTACTGCATAGTTATTGTACATGGGGAATTTTCTTTAAGTTGTTGATGCCTTAGATATGATTTACTACAGACCTATTTAACAGACAATGTGGATAAAGAAACACGTCCATCAAGTTCAAACTTTTTCTTGAAGTATATATAATTGAACTAGTTTTTTTGTGAAGGTACTTTTTTGTGTCCATTTGCCATTTCAAGTTAATAATTTTAGCTCAACTGAAGAAATAATATACTGAAGTTTTATCCATCTTTAATCATTTGCATACAAGGCTCAAGTTAAAACTGGTTTATTTTTTCTCTTGCAGGTATACAGAGCTCCCACCGTTTGTATTATTATTACGATTTGCAATGCATTTGGATTTTCACACAGCTAGGAAGTTCATTTTTGGAAACAGTAGAAAATTCAACACAAGCTTCACGTCAAATTTAATTAAAAAATGAATTTCCACTTTTTAGTTATTCATTAAAAAGTTCTGAGTGACTCTTCATTCATTTCAACTTTCTTGAAAATCAGGCAAAGATTCATCGTTGGGTTCTAGTTCATTTTCCATTTCTTCATTTCTGCCGGGAACATCTTTGTCAGATGTGGAAAGTGAATCGCTGACTGAAATATTACGCATTTTGATATTCGGCAGTTTCTTCATATCCAAATCCCATTCGCTTAAATGAGAAAACAAACAAATACTTTATTTAAAAAAAAGACAAAGCAAGTTTGATTAAATGAGACCAGGTATTTAAACATCATAAAATGTAGATCAGAATTTTGATCATCATCACTTCAGTTATAACATCTCCTGGCCAACTGATACATTATGTAAAGTAAAAACATGCTCAAAATAATTTTGCATACCATCAAAACTAAAATAAACTGCTGCTGTTGCAAACTTTGCTCTTCTCGGAACAGTCGGCTAGATTTTGGAGCACTGTTTGCATGGTTGGACTCAGTTCAGACACAAAGCCTCAGGGTCTTCTAGATGACATGGGCAGGCCAGTCAAGTTCTTCCACTACTATATCACCAAACCCATTCTCTACATAACTGTTTTGTGCATAGGGGACATAATAATGCGGAAACAATACAGGACCTTCTTTGGCAGCAAAAAATAATCATGAATTGCTAATAATTATAGTGTAAACTCCATCACTAAGGTTTGCATTTTCTTGAAACAGGGGCTATAGATTAAAATATGAAATAGCAAAAATCATTATTCCTTGTCCACCAAACATTACAGATAGCATTATAGCATCAGGATGGTAGAGCACTTTTAGGGGCAGATTTATGAAGGGTTGAATTTTGAAGTAAAAATACTTCGAAATTCGACCATTCAATTTTAGTCAAAGTGTTTTTTTTTTTAAATTGAAAATGGACCGTTTTCGATCAAATTCAAATCGTTCGATTTAATCATTCAATTCAAAAGATTTCTTCAAAAAAATAAAAATTACATTACTCCACAAAGGTTATAGGCTAAAACAGCAATTCTGCAGGTTTAAGGTGGCTAAGGGTCGAATTTTTAAAAGACATTCCTTCGATTTTTGAATCAAATTGTTTCTATTCAAATCCAATCTTAGCTTATTCGATAGTCGGAGTACCCAAAAATTACTTTGAAATAAAAAAAATTTAAATTCGAATTTTCATTTCGACCCTTGATAAATCTGCCCCTTAGTATCCATAGATGGTGAAGAGCATCATAACTCAGTAGAACACTTACCCTAAATTACTCATCAATGCTTTTCAATGCTCAATTTGAGGTTAGCCTCGTGTACAGCCATTTTCCATTAAATGACTTGTTGCCATGGTTTCCTCTTACAGTCAAAATATAGAATGCCAAAAACAGTTCTCCAGCGCACTGCCCAAGTTTAGATGAAGGGGTGCTTCTATCCTCTTAGACCTCCTTTGGTCTTCAATGTAGCCATAAATTAGGAAAATGAGGAGAGCAACCCAGAAACAGAATTACTGCTGCAGTGTTTTATTGCTATGACTAATTTTGCTTCTGGATTGCTCTTCTCATTTACATAATTTATGGTCAAAATATATAATATTAGGTTAGAGCAATTTCTCAAAAAAAGCTTTTGATCTATCCTCTGCATAAAGCTGCTGCTGAACCACTGGTTATACAGTGTAGTTCCTGCAGCTTTTTTGTCATTATTTGCTTTAAAGGAGAATTCAACCTGTAAGAGGAAAAACCTCCTGGCCTACCTGCTCCCCCCCCCC
>CM044432.1:39214729-39225615 GCA_024363595.1 Xenopus borealis
TGATTTTGCCTCCAATAAGGATTAATTATATCTTGGATCAAGTACAAGCTACTGTTTTTATCATTACAGAGAAAAAGGAAATCATTTTAAAAAAAATGTGACTAATTTCATTATAATGTAGATATAATGCAGATTTCCGGATAATGAATCCTTTACCTGTACAAAAAGTATACTTCAAAATGGTGTATTTAAATGAAACAGTGCATTACATATCTGCTGTTTTAGGTTTAGGATTATGCAATGGAAGATATTACAACATGGTTTTTTTTTAAGAAGCAGCAGTGTTTTACACACACAGGCTGTTGTATGCATTATATTTTTATAGATATCTAATGTTTAGGGGTATAGTTTACAGTAAACAATTAAAAGCAGGAATTCCACGTACTGGATAGAAATAAATAGTACTTCATCTAATATTGAATACAATGGCACTGTCCAGCAACCTAGACAACAGGAACAGAAGCAAAACATAAGCACACTGGTACATGATATTACCAGTGGAAATCAAATTAAAGGGGTGTTTTTGGCTTTAATGCATGCCAGAATTGCATAAGAAACAGCAACTGCCGGAATGAATTGTTTTCAACTGAACAGCCTAATTATGCAACACTCATTATTTCCAACAAGGAGATACAGAATGTAAAACTTTGAAGTTTTCAGTAAGAAGAGGAATGCTGAACAAAAGATTATTCTAAATGCACCCATATCTCTAAGCTATAAATACAAAAACCGCAGCCAGTGTCCTGCTCATTATTCATTCTCATCATATCAGAGACGACTAAAAATAATATTTTTATGAAAGATAATACTGCACGTTTCAAAGTAAAGGATATTAAAATAATTTCTTGAAAACAGGAATTGCTTTTAAGTTCATAGTGTATTGTTGTTAATGATATACCAATACAAACAGGTTTAAAGGAAAAATATACGCTCCACCCGTATTCAGATGGACTTGCACTGAGCTACCTGAATATTTAGAAAGGAAACTATAAGGAAACCATAACCATTCCCTCGCATTATTCCATGAAATGTTGAACTATTAAATTTTAAACTATGGAAATATAATTTACATTTATTTCAGAAAGCTCAGATACTGTTAATGCACTTTACACAAGTCCAACGAAATAAGCTCATGTCAAAAGGGGGGTAAGTTTCCCTTGAAGGTATACAGGTGTCTGCTAATAATCAGTAACCCTAATGCAATCGATAGGGAAAATAAGGAGTGGCTCTTGAATCGCACTGTAACTTGAGTGATGATTTATTCTAAGACCACAACTTATTAGTGCTCTATAAATAAAAGATAAAGATTTCAGCACTGTATAAACATAAGCCTTACCCTTTCATGTATATTCCCCTTTCTCTCCTATCCACTTTAAATTATATTATAAATGTCAACAATGTGTACATTTAAATAAAGCGAGTTTATCGTTTACCAGCAATTGTTTTAAAATAAAAACCCAATGCTGAATACCAGAATATCCACTGTAATTAGTGTAATGAAACATTCATTAATGCCTCCTACCTTTCAATTAGTTCACAGGCTTCCTTCTTGGTGTATTCTGCTTTTTCAGGATTGAGGTGGCTTTGAAACCATTGAAGTTTTTCACCTACAAGAACAAAGCACAGAGCAATCTGGAGATTTATAATGAGGAAAATATATATTTAAGAGAAAAAATACAACAAAAAAACAACCAAATAATATTAACAGAAACCAAGTAATAATTTGAGAATCCTACTGAATGAATATGAGGCTATGCAGGAAAGCTTCTGCCCCAACACCAAAAAAAAGTAGTGATTATGCACCTCATAAGTTCTATTTTCTTTAGTCTTTTAACCTTTTAGGGTAGGGACAGACAGGGAGATTCGGGGAGATTCTGTCGCCTGGCGTTTTTAGCAGGCGACAATCTCCCCGAATTTCCTTCTCCCTGTCTGCCGATCATAAAGGCACAAAGCGCCAGCGCCTGTGCAGACGCGGCGCAGCGATTTCCGGAATCGCCCGAAGATACCTCTTGAGGAAACTTCGGGCGATTCCGGAAATCGCAGCGCCTGCACAGGCGCTGGCGCTTTGTGCCTTTACGATCGGCAGATAGGGAGAAGGAAATTCGGGGAGATTGTCGCCTGCTAAAAACGCCAGGCGACAATCTCCCCGAATCTCCCTGTCTGTCCCTACCCTTAGGCTTCAGAGTGCAGATTCTTTTCAACTCAGGAAGCCATTTTTACATCAATGAGGACAAGAGGGAGCGCTCTGGAAAAACTTTTGCATGGAAATGGTACGCACTTTTTAATTAAAGGAAACTGCATAAAGAATTATTTTTACAATGGTTAATAAAAATTGAGGAAATTAGACAAATGGAAGAAACCACATGTTTGAGAAACTGCCAAAATGCCAAATATTGGAAAACGTTGGCACCGTGGATAAACTATGTTAAAACTGATACAAAGGAATAGAAGGAAATGTTATATTGACAGATTTATAGAAAGCTAAGAAACGGAGGTTGTTAACCATTCACGAAGGCTATAAGGAGGGACTTGCTAGATAATGTTTATACAGTAGTATATATGTGTAAAATAACTCTATGCAATACTATTTGGTTTTTTGTTTTATTCCTATTTCTTTATCCGAGAAAAAACTTGATGTCAACTTGCTATCAAAACATATACAAGTGTGTAATAAAATATTTAGATGTATGGAAACTATCCTCCCCCCTTTTCTTTTTTCTGTACCCTATCCTAATACTGAAAAATTGACAAAATAAATAATTGTTAAAAAAAAAAAATTATTTTTACAAGGAATCATTCATGCAGATTTTTATTTTTTGACAATGTCACTTTTACTATACGAGTCTATATGCCGAGAACTCCGCACACCAATCAGTAGAACTGAAGTAGCTGCTCACATGGGCAGTGACAACTTCATAAAATTTTTTCAGCAAGTCCAGTTGCTTTTTGAATGACATTAGATATACCATGACCTGGATGAATGAAAATCTTAATAGTCATGGGTCACTTTTACTAGATAACCTGTTGCCAACAAACCAGCGACTGTCTTGTCTCTGGTATGATTGTCATGGAGTGATCCAGACTTTGAATGGCTCAACGTGCTTAGTTTAATATGGCCCTCTTCAGAGCAACTTGAACCATAGATACCTTATGAAGCTTCCTTCATTGGGTCCAAAATCCAGATTGTCTTTTTTACTGGCCTATGCTGAAATTCATTTAGAGACTTTTCCAAACGTACAATACAGCTTAGTTCTTTTAAGGTCAAACTAACTTGCACGTTGTGAAAAGAACCAAGCCAAAAGACTTGTGACCTCAGAAGCTGCAGATATGCCATACAAGTCCCCAGAACTACAAAGCAATGGATGTCTTTCCCTTCTCTGACTGCAGCTTTCAGAAAGCAATGAAAGTAAGCAATTATAAGATTAAATAGACTACTCAAAGGGTTACAGCAGTGCCTTTCATTTTATGGAAAGCCAAATATTCTGAGTTGATTTAGGAATCTTATATCTATTACCAGCCTCTTTGCTAGAAGCCTTTGGGACGGGGAAAACCACAGAATCCCAACCCTCGTAGAAACCCTTATTGAAACTAGATGAAGAACTTCAATATATCCTTCAAGGTCTTGCAGAGGGATATTATTGTGGCATTGATGTTAAAGTGATACTGCCACTAAAAAAATAATTTTAACATATGAATGTACATTAAATGTTACCTATAAGTCATGTTAATCATTTTTTTGCTGAAAGATTTGTTTTTGTGTATAATTGTTAGTTGAAGTTCCTAAGCCTGACTCTCTGACACTCTGACTTTGCCAACCTGACTGTCCCATCTCAGTCTGTTAGTTACAGTTTCTAATGATAACAGATGCCTGCTGCACAAATATGGCAGCCCCCTCATACAGGAACATGGGGGATCAGACAGGTAATGTAAAAGCATCATGCAAGTACTTATTGGCTTTAAAAGCCAATATTATAATAGATGTAAGAAAAGAGTTTAGTTTCAGGTGTCAGTACCTCTTTAAGGAACTATTTCAGATAACAAGAACTCAGCAATCCTTGTGATCTATTCCCATTCAGTTTTGTTAACATTTCCAAAGCAGAAGCCTGGTTAAAAATAAAAAAACCTTTACGGACGGCCAGAGACTGTTCATCCTCCAGAGATTTTCCCAGAGGACTGATTCTAATGAATCTGGAACTATGAAGGGGCAGTTGTATTGTCTTTTATTCAACAAAATCATTGATATGCTTTTACCAGTGTCAAATAATTTGTTCAGCTCAGGGCCTAATCAGTATGTCCCCTAGAAGACCACATCACAAAGCAACTTTTCCAAAGCTGCATCTGGCACCAATACTTTACAGTGAGACCTTCAGGCAATCTGGTTAAACAAATAAGAAAATATTGCAACCATCCTCAAAAGCTCACTCGTGGAAAAATGGCCGCAATCTGCTCTGTTGTAGAATGTCATTATTGATGCCAATACAAAAGCTGCTGTCATGGATGGCTTAAATCATAGGCTGCCGCTTTGTTAGATCTCCTCTGGGATGTCCCTGATATCTTATGCACTGACTCAATGAGTCTTTTAGTTGAAAGGTTGTACAGGTATGGGACCTGTTATCCAGTATACTCTGGGCCTGGGGATTTCCAGATAAATTTTTCTGTAATCTGGATCTTCATACTACATCGTTTCCATGCTTTCTGGAAATACAAAGAAAATCAGAAAGAAAAAAACCTCTGCAATGTGAATAAGATCATCTTCACCCTCCTCCAAGGAGAAAAGCATTTGTGATCCGAACCATATACCTTCCTAAAAGCATTCTCACTTTCTGTCTGCAGTTGTCTTCTCTTACATGGAGCTACGCTTATGTCTTGACTAGACTAGACAGATTTTGCTTCTCCCCTACATCAGATGCTGCTGCTTTAAGGTATTCCTACATGCCAGCTTTTGCCAATTCAAACTTTCATACCGTACATACGAATACATTATTAAGTAACATGAGACTTCCTATCTTCCACTGCATTTCGCTTTCCAAACATATACAGAAAGACTCGCACAGACTCCATTATATCCAAATAATCTAAATTTTTTAAAATGATTTCCTTTTTTTCTGTAATCATAAAGCAGTACATTGTACTTGATCAAAACCAAGATATAATTAATCCTTATTGGAAGCTTATTGGATTATGATGCTGATGTTTAAATGATTTTCTAGTAGCCTTAAAGTTCCAAATTACGGAAATATCCGTTATCCAAAAAATCCCAGGTCCAGAGCATCCTGGATAACAATCTGGAATGTCTGGATCAAAATACATTTTTTTTTAGTTTTTGAAGAAGCTGAAAAGAGAACATATTTACAACTTTAAACCAGACTAGTAGAATAAATGTAAACCCGAAAATACCTACAACCTACTGTTACTGCTAGAAATGAGAGCATGTTAAACAACTGTGTGCAGCAATACATTAAAAATACAAACAGAAAAGGTTGAGATAACTATATAGTAGAATAGTAGATATAATAAATAGTAGAGAAATAGTGATGGGCGAAACGGGCGTTTTTTTTTCGCGAATTTTTCGTCGATTCGCGCGTCGTTTTTGACGAAGCGCGACTTGTTTTTGCGCGGCAAATTTTTTCCCGACGCGTCGCGTCGTTTTCGGCGCGTCGTGTCAAAAACGACGCGCGACTCGTTTTTGCGCGGCAAATTTTTTTGGGCGAATTTTTTTGGCAGTTTCGCGAATTTATTCGCCAGCGGCGAATCGCGGGAATTCGCTGCGAATTCGCCCCTGGCGAATAAATTCGCCCATCACTATAGAGAAACTCTGAACAATAGAAAGCTACAGTTGTGAATATAATCAAGCACATTTAATTTAATGCTGCTTAAAGGGCACCAATCATAACTAAAATCATTTTCTAAGTAAAGAAACTATGTGAAAGTTCAAGAAATCCAATTTTTAAACTGTTAGAATTGTTTCTATAATGTAAATCATCAGCTCACTATACCTTTTGCTAAATCTCCCCTATCTCCACTGCAGTTCTAGTTGAGGCAGGCATCTTGGATTTGAGACTCCTCCTACCTATATCTTCACAGCCAATGGCAGCTCTGAAATCTCACACATGCGCAGTTGAAATTCCTTGGTTGCTAACAACCCTTCTAAGCTCTTAAAATTAGCCAAACCTCTGTGTTAGCTCCTGATCAGTAGTGCTGCCACCTATATGGCAGTTAGTGTGTGCCCATCATTAGCATAATAACATTACCAGCAGGGGACAAAATAGGGAAATCTCATGATACGTCTAGTGATGGAGTTTACTAAAAAAAAGGCATTTGATTTGATTTTGGCTGTGATAGGTGCCCTTTAAAATAACAACCTTGTTATTTGGCAAACAAAATGGTTACACTTACCAATAATGCTTAGGCGCAGAGCTTTCTCATTTTTTAACCTTTAAAAAGGAAAAAGTTATGTTTATTCATTGTACTGTGGTACCAAAATGATACATTATTACCAAGCCATATTTATGTTAGATATGTATTAATTCACATGAAAACACGTAGCAAGTATTGCAAATGCTTACTTCAAATGTTTGGTGAATAAAAGAAAATTACTTTTATCAATAAACTCTTTTCAGTTTTGGAAAGTATACACATGGTGTGGTGGGGGTTAACTTTGGTGGTACCTTTTGCAACATGCAAATCATAATGTTCATTATAGTGTAGCATTTAACCTCAGATACGGTCACTCATGTGACCTACAATGCGGTATTCTCACAATGCAAAGCCTTTTCTTGCAAACACAGGTCTAATCCCAGCATTCGCTTGTCGTTAATCTTTAAACTTTCACCTCCCATGAGGCAGACTCATTTATTAATAAACAATTTGTTAATGTATTAACTTAGTATGTTAGCAGATGTGTGGGATCCATTATCTAGACTGTTCCAAATTATGGAAAGGCTATCTCCCATAGACTCTTTTCTAATCAAATAATCCAGATTTTTAATATTGATTTCCTTTTCCTCTGTAATAATAAAATGGTACATTGTACTTTATCCAAACTAAATCCTTATTGGAAGCAAAATCAGCCTATTGGGTTTATTTAATGTTTACATGATTTTCTAGTAGACTTAAGGTGTGAAGATCCAGATCTTGCTGGTCTCTTCCAACCACTTGCGAAAATGAATAAGTGTCAAGAAACCATTGGCCTACACCCTGTAATTGTCAATACATAATGGCATAAAAAAAGGTTCAACTGAAAGCTAGTTTTTCAGGACCCAAAAAGCAAATTTTAAGGTTTACACAGAAAAGAGAAGAATATAGGATGTGTAGAATACAATGGCTTTAGTCCTTACTGAGAAACTCAAACTATATTGATGTCTCTGGAAAAAGACTGATCCACCAGAAATATCTTAATGGATAAAATTATTAGCAAAAACAAAATATACAGAAGAATTGATTGCTATTAGACAAGGTTACTCAGTTAAACATTTTAAAAATTGGAGATTATGGTCTCAATACATTGATATCAAATCAACAAAGCGTTCACAGTCTAACTTAGGAGCATCTGCTAATTAATCAGAAATCGACTTTTTCTTATTTTTATCTACTGTATCTCCTGTACAAGAAAATATATATATATTTTTTGCTTTCAAAATAGAGTGAATATTGTTACAATATATATTTATTTTATATGGTATGTAATTGCTATCATTTATTGTTAAAATCATATTACCTTTTCCCCTAACCCTCTTCTTTTCTGTACCCTTAAATACTTTTGCTTTGAAAGAGTTACTAGCAAAATTAGCCAGATCTTACCTATCCTTCCTGTCTTGCTTGTGGGCTTCTCTTGTGAGCTGAGCAGCTTTCCTGCTATAAGGATGAATAACCTTCTTCTCTTGCTTGTTCTTATTTGGTGGGGCTTTGGGCTGCAAATAGAGTATGTTACACAATTATGCAAATGTACATGCTAAAGTTACCTCTATGGTTGCATTCTTTTAAAAATATTCCATTAATTTACATTCATTAGTTACAGACAACTTATTTGTAGATCTACTCATTCAAAAAAACAAAAATGTAATAATTTTGCTCATGTTGAACGGTTACATATTCAACAATATTATTGTGTGGATTGCCAAAATGCACTAATCCTGAGGCACTGTTGAAAAAAAAAAAAGGCATTCCCATTATGGTCAAGATAAATGTAGCATGTATTATATAAAACATTGTAATGTTAGGATCTGAGTAAAGTATCGTATATTAACTACCAAAACAATCACTAAAAAGAACAACATTTGCTCTTTTGGAAGGGGGATCAAGGTCTTCCATAGCAACACAACAACATGAAGTCACCGTCTGTCTTGAGTCAACTTTTAAATGGAAATGCAACAGACCTCAGACAGTCAGTATCGGCTAAGTCTAATAAACTAAACTAGTAAATGTGCTCTCATATAAAAAGGGCACTGACTCAAAGATTAAAAGTATATCATCTTTTATAAGACCTTATCTTCCATTTGTAGTGCAATATGTGTCCTGGGTTCATAGGATGGATATTAATAGAATAGAAGAGTGACTGAGCAGGTGAACGGATAGGAAGTCAAATGAAAAGACTATCAAAGCTGGTTTGGGATCTCTGGAAACGTGACATTTGTGAAGAAGTGTTTGAACTTCAACAAGAAAAAGATACCAAATTTCACAGATTGCTTAAATAAGAATTGCATATAAGCTTCATCATACTGAAATAAGAAACTAAATACAATCAATTCAATATTCAGAAATGTTGCTGAAATACCCCAATTTATCTACACCTGGGGTCTCCAAAAGGTAGATCGGCATCTACCAGTAGACCTTTAGCTGGTGATCAGTAGATCTCAAGGCACAGTCAACAAACCGTTTGACTAAACTACCCTTCTGTTTCATTCATATATTTATTCTTTAAGGTTACATAAGAAATAGTTGCTTTTTAAATACAGTAATACAAATTATCTTATAAATCAATGTAATAGTTAAGTAATATGGTCCATGGAACGGAATGCTAACAGTAATATGGATGTAGATAATAATGGCACAACACTACAGTGCACATTTACTAAGGGTCAAATTAAATTTTCCAATAAAATTCAAACTTTTTAAATTCTAATTTTGAAGTAATTTTGGGCTACTTCGACTATCGAATAGGAAAAAAATCAATTAGAATTGAAAAAAATTGGAAAATGAAAATTTCTAATTAGTGTCTCTTTAAAAAAATTTGAATCTGACTATTCGCCACCTAAAACCTACCCAATTGCCATTGGAGCCTAAGGGGGACCTCCTGGAAGCTTTCTTGAAAATGTTTCTAAGTCCTGGAAAATCTTTTTTTTTTTTTTTGGAAAAGTCCGTTTTCAATTGAAAATCACCAAAAAAATTTCGGTTGAACTTCTAATGTTTTACTATTCGAAATTCGACCAATAGTAAATTTGCCCCTAAAAGTAGACCTCGCATTAGTAAAGTATGGGCACAACCGTCTCTTCATTCTGTCTTCTTGCAGGCATGGAGTGTCAGATATTCATTGACAGTTAAGAGCCAATATATAGTTTCTCCTTTAGTAGCGGATGTATTAGAGCTCACTCAAAAATAAGAGTGAGCTCTAATACATCTTCTAGGCAAAGGAAAGAAAATATATTGGATGTAACAGTCAATGAATATCAGACACCCAAATCCTGGATGAAGTCAGAATGAAGAGAAACAGATGCTAGGATAGTGAAGATAAACTTAAATATTTCAGAATCGGTACAGAATTTTTCTTTATTCATTATAATTAGAAAACGTGTTTCATAATAGGGATGCACTGAATCCACTATTTTGGATTCGGCCGAATCCTTTGTCCGAATACTGAACTGAATCAGAATTTGCATATGGGAAGGGGAAACCATTTTTTACTTCCTTGTTTTGTGACAAAAAGTCACGTGATTTCCTTTCCCCGCCCCTAATTTGCATATGCAAATTAGTATTTGGTTCCACCAAATCTTGCAGAAAATAGCTGAATCATGACAGAATCCTGGATTTGGTGCATTCCTATTTCATTATGCTGAATCTTTTATCAAATTTTAATTCCCACGATAGTTCCCCTTTAAACTAAAGGCACATTTTCACCTAAAGCAACGCAAATAGTAGTTCACCACTGTTAGGGCAGTAACAATTTGGCAAGTTCTGTTTGGTGATGATTTAATGGCAGATCTTGTCATTGCTTCTGGCCAACAGCTTGCTGATCCTAATCAACCTTGGATCGTCTGTGAAAGGAACACAGGTGGCACATGTGTAAAGTGATAGAAGTTTCATTACATTTGTTAGTGGTGGTAACTTTCAAAGCATCAAGCAAGAACGAGAGCAGAATCTGTTTAATTGGATATTCAATGATCTACTTTATTTCAGATATGAATTACTGGGAGGATTGACAAAGCATTTGTTCTAGAAGGGGTAATAAACTTCAGGCAGCAAAGCCATTTATTTATGTAATTTATATGTGAAATTGTGCGTTTCTTTCATGTCTTGTTGTTGGAAGCTAAATTTAGTATGCTGCATTCTTGAGCTTGGTTTTGTTTCCATAGAAACACATAATTAGACATTCTAATGGGCAACCTTTTTATACCACATGGAGCCTCCAGACTGGCTCTTGGGTGAGGTCCAAAACTGGATTCTGTGAACATACAATTTATAAATTTCCCCTGAAACTCTATAATCATATGTTTGTCTGATGGTCCCATATCTATTTTATATAATAATTTTAAATGAGACGCAAGGCAAGGCGATGTTAAAGTAAACAAGCCAAAGCACCAATACACTTCTCTCAGGGTTCTTTACACATGCTTAAATTTATGTTTCTTTCATGTGCATTAGCAGTCATCTTGTTAGAACTAGGGATTCAC
>CM044432.1:39258650-39276497 GCA_024363595.1 Xenopus borealis
GCTTTGACCCTCATCTGGTCAGCTTTATCAAAGGTCAAGGTGAATTTTGAATTTAAAAAATTTAAACTTCAAGCTAGGGAATAGTCCAAATTCGATTTGAATTTGCAAAAAATGTACAATTTTGAAATGTATCATGTACTGTCTCTTTAAAAATTCAAATTTGACCATTCACCATCTAAAACCTGCCGGATTGCTGTTTTAGACTATGGGGGGACCCATTGAAACAGACAAGTAGAGCAGAGCTTCTATGGGAGGGGTTGAGTGGATTGGAGGAGCCGAAGGAATCCTAAGTGATTAAAGGGATGCTGCAGCCTTACTGTTAACCTTGAACAACCAGAGTGGCAGGTATTTCAAAGAAGCTCTTGCGTGGGGGTTTACATGTTCTTTAAGGTATTGTGATTTAAATTACAGAGAAAACCCTTATCTGAAAAACCCCAGGTCCTGCACATTCAGGATAACAGATGCCATACCTGTTTCTCTATTTTCTTGGGTAAATAATACAAATGATTACATTCCAACTTTCTATTCAGAAGGAAATTCTATTCAGAAGGCAACCTAGTAAAGAAACTATATTATACCATTTTTACTGTTGAAGTAAAATTTTAGCTTGGCCATTTTTTTCAAAACTGTTAGAAACAAGAGGACACAAAGCAAAAGCATCAATAACACATTTATAGTAGTACATATGTATATGGATAGTTCACTTTCTATTTCAATGAAACTGCTGGATTATTATTTTGCCTGTGGACATAAATGCACATCAAAAATTGTGACAAGATCTGACTTTTGAAGTCAAAATTGTTCCTAAAGCTCTGAACATTTTGTGTGTGCCTCAGTTCAAGTGCTACCAAGTTAAAGCTCCTAAAATAGACCTGGTAGATGAATGGAAAAGAAATGTGGATTGGTTTGTGTGCAAAACACAGAAAACAAAGTAAGCAAGTACTGGAAATATCATGTATAAGTTTAAAATTTTAGCAATAACTGCTTATTTCAGTAAACAGTAACTATTAAAACTAAGCTAGTAAAGATAAGTTTTATCATCTCCTCTATTTGCTTAGTGATATCATGGTTTTTGCATCTTCCTGGAGATTTGAGTAGTTTGCATCTGCCCAGATCTGAATATTGAAATGTCGTTCTAAGCAACTTTCCAAAACTGGGAATGAGCAAGAACAACCAGTCAGTTGAGTTTTGCTTAATGGTTTAAGCTCATTGGGAAGCAGAGTCCTTGTGATAGTCTCCATTAATAGAGGCTGAATGATACCCATATTGCTGCTAATATTCTGATTCTGACACTTTACTAACATCTGAAATTGAGACTCTGTCTAACGTCCTGCTAGTAAGCTCATTCTGGATGAATCAATGCTATCTCAAACTGAACAAAAGCTAAAAAAGCTAAACTGATGATCTTTTAACATAAAGCTATGCTTACTCCTTTGTTTTCTGTCTAGTGGGTACCTTTGACTCTTCCCTCTCCTCCTCTGATTAGTCAAAACCAGTCATCAAGCATAAAACTGATACACCAACTCTTCTCTGTATATCTTGTAGTATCCAAACACCTTGCTCCCATCCAAAGCAAGAGATCAGCATTTAAATCTATAGGTGCGGATACAAAGGAGAGCAGAATACTTACTGCTGCAAAACGGTGCCTTTATTACAAACATGACATGTTTCGAGCTTATTAGCCCTTTATCAAGTGTATGTTAACCCCACAGTGTACAAACAATAAATACCAAAAACCAATCTCACCATCCATGTGATTGGTCACAACAGCCACTGCTGGGAGGAATTGCAGCCTAGCCGGTGCAATAAATGAAAGTTCATATGGTCCAAGGTGAAAGTCAAAATTCCAAATGTAGAATTGCTCCAGGGATTCCAACAGATCCAAAATTTTGCAAATATAGTCTGAATCCAAAGTGTAAATTTATGAACAGCTGTGAAACATCAGTAAGGTCTAAATAAAAACAAACCTCAGCACTGCCTGTTATAAGCCTGCTAATTGAAACATAGTTACACTTTTGTACTCTTGTTGCTTATTTAATTCATATTAGCTACAATAGAAGCAAAATATGCTGCCATTTAGCTGTAACAAATATGTTACTAAAATACCTTATCATACGGAAGCTCAGAATTCGAATCAAAGGCAGCTCTATCTGTTAGGGGAAGGAGAAAAGCAAATTAGTATTCAATTCTATAAGAAGCTAATAACACTCCATTGGTCATTTAAGCCTAATAGTTCTAATGCATTCAGTTTTTTTAATCCACATTGCTTCCTTTTGTAAAAGTAATTTCTTTTTGTCACCCCCTCTTTGGATCTCCTGGACCACCCCCAGTACTAGCCACTTAAGCTGTGTCATATTATGTTGATTTTGTGAAAAATGTCGTGAAACAGGGGTGTCAGTGTAAGTGTTGGACTTGAAATTCTTAATGTCACCTCTATGTTCTTTTATCCTGCCTTTTATTTGCCTAGATGTTTGGCCTACATACACTTTCCCACATGGAAATTTTAGCATGTATATTACTCTAACGGTGTCACACGTGGCATAGTGTTTAAGTTGGAGACTGTTACCTTTAGTCGGGTGTTGTATGGTCTCCCCTTTAATAATCGACGAACAACAAACACAATTCAGGCAAGGGAAAGTACTTATGCTAGGTTTACTTTTAAAGATTGTTTCCATTCTTTTCAAACCCCTAGTCTCAGCTGGGCTCAGGATGTCTCGTAACGTAGATCTCCTTTTATAACTAAAGAGTGGTGGTTGTGAGCAAATTTTTCCTACAGCTTATTATTATTATTATTATTTAATATTGGCCAGAATCTCCTAATGATTTTCTCAATCTGTTTACTTTGTTTAGCATATTTACTTATGAACTAGATCCTCTTAGGTTTATCTCTTGGTTTATCTGCTATAATACTAGTAATTAGGGCTTCCTTGGAACTTCTCCTACTTGATTAGCTGTAGTAAACAGATTTTTTTCTTGTATCCCTTTTCTTTAAATATTTCTATTAAGGTCGAAGCTGCTTTCCAATAGTTTTGGTCACTTGAGGATATCCTCCTTGCTCTTAAAAATTGTCCTTTTGGGATACCTCTAATACAACAGGGGTTGTGGAAACTTGATGCATTCAATAGATTGTTTTTATCTGTTGCCTTTCTAAATAAATCTGTAGTTAGTCTACCTTCTGTCAATGTGATTTTTACATCCAAAAAGTTAATGCTAACCCTTGAGGTTTCTGGGGTATATTTAATTGAAGAATGTTTGCCATTAGCATCAGAGACCATTTCATGAAATTTTAAAATATCATCCTTCCAGATTACCAAAATGTCATCCACATACCTCAGGTACAATACAATGCTTTCACTGTATTTATGTTTGAGGAAAAAATTGACCTCTAGCATGTGGACAAATAAATTGGCAAATGAGGGTGCGACCGCCGCCCCCATTGATGTCCCTTGGCGCTGCCAATAATACTCCCCTTCAAACCTGAAGTACGACAACATTGAGGCAATCCAGCAAAATACTCCCCTTCAAACCTGAAGTACGACAACATTGAGGCAATCCAGCAAAAAATATCTTAGATTATTGGGTAAATTAGTCTCTAATAACACCTCTTCTATACATTTGAGGCTTTCACCCTGTGGTATAGAGGTGTATAAACTAACAATATCAATACTACACAATGTGCAGTCCATATTAGGGATGCACCGAATCCACCATTTTGGATTCGGCCGAACCCCCGAATCCTTCACAAAAGATTCGGGCGAATACCGAACCGAACACGAACCCTAATTTGCATATGCAAATTATGGGTGGGAAGGGGAAAACATTTTTTACTTCCTTGTTTTGTGCCAAAAAGTCACGTGATTTCCCTCCCTGGACCTAATTTGCATATGCAAATTAGGATTCAGTTCAGCCAGACAGTGTGGAAGCAAAAGAGAACTCTGTCTGTTAATAGGCTTGTGTGACCTAACTTTATAGTTTGTTTGATATGTTTGTGTGCACTGTTGAATCATACGATCCCAGGAGGCTGTCCTTATTTTTTAAAATGGCTATTTTCTATTTATTATTATCCAATGGCACATGCTACTAAAAAAGTGTATTATTATGAAAATGGTTTATTTACAAGAAGCAGAGTTTTACATATGAATTGTTTTATGCAATATCTTTTTATAGAGACCTGCATTGTTAGGTGGCTATAATTTTCATTTAATCAATTTAACAAATCATTGGTATCTTTTAGACAAGTAGTGATGTTATGGACCAGTGGTTAGAGTAGGAGTCTACCAATTTTGAAAGTGGCTCTAAGATGGAGAATACACCTGAAACTATTGGTCGCCCTGGGGGATTAATTAGAGACTTATGTATTTTAGGTAAGAGGTACAACACAGGAGTGCATGGGTATTCTCTCAATGGTGGAGCCTCTACATTTGCCTACAGTGACGCCGATATCCAAAGTATATTGGGAGAAATTGAGGAGGGAGATATCCCCCTGAGCGTCGCAAAAGCGATTGTTGATACAAAAAAAGATTTGTTGAACCTTCAGAAAAAAGAGATAAGCTTTAATCTACATGTCCTCTCCTTGGCACAGTATGCTCGACATAGGCACATTCCTCGTGGACTACGAGTTGATCTGAAACCTAACCTATGCGCCGATGACCCGGTGCTAATACAAAGCTGTCAAGAAATCTCTAATAAATGCAGCCTTGAACTCATTACATTGACCATAGAGCGCCTACAAGCAAAACTGGTTACCATACGTAAGAGAGTTGGTGAGCTCAAGGAGGAGATCACGCAAGAAAGAGGGGCAGAGCAAGCGGCTGCCATCTTGCAGGAACACGATGAGGTTCTGAGACGCCAATTTTTTTACTTCGAAATTCAACCCTTAGTAAATCTGCGCCTTATGTTTGAAGAAAAGATTGCTATCTAGAATAAGACCCTAGCCATGTACCTAGTCTGACAAATCTGTATTTACACCCCCAAGATATTAATCCTGCCATCTTGTTATCAGCCTCTGCCCTCCACTTATGAGTACCACTGTTTTGTCTGGGTTTAGTTTAAGCCAGTTCAGGTTCATCCAAACTTGCAGATCATCTAAGCAAGATTGATTGGGGATACTGGATCTCTATTGTCTGGTTTATGGATTTGTGATGAAATACTAGAGCTTGATCGAATTCGACCAAACTCGATACAACTTTCTTCTCCGAAAAAACTTGAATGTCAGGAAGGCTACAAATCTCCAAATTGGGCACTGGGCCTCTGCCATTGACTCATACATAAATTTGACAGGTTTTAGGTGGCGAATAGACAAATTTGAATTAATAAACGGCTAGAGTATGATAAATCTCGAAAATCTAATAAATTAAAAAAAAAAAACAAATCGAGTTTGGAAAATCCCCTAGCCGAATATGACAGTTTTGACCATTAAAATTTTTTTTTAATTTAGAATCTTCTATTCTATTAAGTCTGCCCCTTAAACATAGGCTTGATTGCTAAGGACTAGTGCCGAACAAATGCAATATTAGTTTCATCCAAAACTGTAGAAAAGCAGAAAAAAAGTAGAGCCTACATTTTAACTATTTATTTTCAGGGGTTTATTTATTAATTTCTGTTTTTTTTCTGGTCGGAGTTTTAAAGGGCACCAATCACAGCCAAAATCAAACACATATTAACAACCTGACCAGTACAAACTAAACACGTTTAATCAAACTACATTTTTTTTAAACAGCAGTGTTTTTAGACAATCCCATACTTTGTCAAAAGGGTTCTTTCACTGAATACCTATTTTTAGTAAACTCCTCCATTACATAGTTACATAGTTAAATTGGGTTGAAAAAAGGCAGAGTCCATCAAGTTCAACCCCTCCAAATTAAAAACCCAGCATACACACACACACACACATCTCCACTCTTTCACACAAACCATATATGCCCATAGCTATACTAACTGTAGAGTTTAGTATCAAAATAGGCTTTGATATTATGTCTAAGAAGTATCACAAGATTTCACTATCTTATCCCCTGCTGGTGATGTAATTATGCAAATGAAGGGCACACACTAACTTCCAGAAGGTTGCAGCACTACTGAACAGCAGCTGACACAGAAGTTTGGCAGATTTGAAAATATCTTAGACGGTTTAATAGGCAACCAAAGAATTTCAACTGAGCATGTGCAAGATTTAAGAGATGCAGTTGGCTGTGTAGATATAGATAGGATGAGTCTATGATATCCAAGATGCTTGCCTCTACTAGGACTGCAATGTTGAGAGGAGAGATTTTGCAGAAGGTATAGTGAGCTGATGATTTACATTATACAAACAATCCTAACTGTTTTAAAAATCGGATTTCTTGAACTTTCACTTAGGGGCAGATTTACTAAATTTGTGTGAATGATTCGAAATGTGATTTGAATTTTCTAATAATTTTTGTGGCCACTTCGAACATCTAATTAAAAAAATTCGATTGAATCGAACGATTCGAATAGATCAAATAAAAATCTATTCGATCTTTGGACCATTTGATGGTCGAAGTACTTGCCCTTTAAAAAAAACATTTGAATCCCTAGTTCGCCAAATTAAACCTACCGAATTGCTATACTTCCCTATGGGAAGCTCCCATAGAATTTTTTGAAGCTTTTTAAGTTAAATGGTTAAAATCGTTCGATTCAACGATTTTATAGTTCAATCGAATTTTTCCTATTAAATAATTTGATCGACTGAATTTTGTTAAAACCCTTTGAATTTCGATAATTCAAAGGGTTGAAATTCCACCAAAATGCAATGGTCGAATTCGAGGGTTAATTAAACCTGAAATTCGACCAATAGTAAATCTGCCCCATAGTGTCTTTACTTAGTAAATGATTTTAGTTATGATTGGTGCCCTTTAAAGAGGAAAACTCAATTTTTTCTTGGGTAAAAAACTTGAATTTTTCCTTTTTATATTTGAAATGTAGCCGGAAACTGTGACTGAGCTTCATGTGGAGCACCCTCATACCCCCCTTTTTTTTTACTAATGGTGGTCCTATGTTTTTAATTGCAACATCTGCAGGTAACAACTTTTACACTTATGTATATTTATAACACAGTCTGTCATTCTTACTAATACTTGCACATAGTATACACATTGCTTTAAATGTGCACTTTTACACATTGCTTTACTTAGCTTTCACTTTTTTCATTATTTCATTGTTTCTTTAAAAAATGGGTGTTGGTTTGGGCAATCTCTCTCTCTTAAAAGCCACTAGTTAGTGGCGGGGGAGGATTTAGCCCTCAGACAAACCAAGGTTCAGGACACATCTACTTCAATGTTACTATGCAATATGGTTGCCACCTTTTCTTAAAAAAAATACTGGCCTACCTATATATTTAATTTTTTTCCTATTAATAACATTGGGATCAACCACCAAAAATACCGGCCAGGCCGTTAAAATACCGGCTAGGTGGCAACCCTACTATGCAGAGGGGTACTAAACCTTTTTTACTATGACCAGAGGTAAACAAATTAGGGACCACCGTATGGCGTTTACCTTGACGTGGTATGGTGGCTTATCAACTTTATGATCATAACTTTGTAACTAAAAACACTTGTTTATGTAAACATATGCACTTGCATTGAAACTGAATTACTCAGACAGGGGATCAGGGAATGTGCACTTATTAAATGGCCAAGTCAGTAGCACTTCCATTATACTTATATACTTTACCTAGCCCTAGGAGTGCATCCACAACCCCCCTTTTTGGATTTGAAAGGTCATGTAGAAGTCAATGGCAGATGTCCCTTTTACAAGGGTTTCATACAATAATCTGAATAATTGGTGGTTTACGAGTTTTTGGGCATAAAAAACAAATCATACAATTCAAAGTCTTTTCCTACACCAGATTTTTTTTAGTTAATTTGTTGATAAATGAGGGAAAATGTGAATGGGAGTTTGAAGTGGTTTTACTAAAATAATGAGAAAATTTCAGATTTTCGTAAATAACCCCCTAAGAATAATTCTAGAAATTTCCTTTTTTGTCATTTTTGCTTTTATTACCTCTTTTCTTTTAACTGTATATCTAACATTTAGTTACAGAACTTAATGTTGCTTGGCAACACTGTCAGAAATGATTTATGTGGCAGATCTTTGTGTAAGCAATACAACATATTTCAATCAATGAAGAACTATTTTTATCATGGTAAATTTATCAAGGTGAAAATAAATGTTCTTTCAAGGTTCTTCCACAGTGTATTCTAAAAACTGGTCCAATTATTTAAACTGCATCCATTTAAAATAAGTGTTGCTTTAAAGCTTGATAACCAGTTTGATGGATCTTACTGTAAGAGAGCTACAAATGGGTGTGTTCTGTGTTTTTCATGAATTTTTTTTTAATGGGATGAAAATTATTCACAAAAAATGCTAGTTTTATTTGACATGTGTAAGATAATGCAAACTTGCATTCTGCAGAGGACTTGATCTTGACTGTAATTTTAAACAATAGCAATACAGGGCTTGGATGATTTTTTGGACAGAGATACTATCTAAGGCTATTTTGATACTAAACTCTACAGTTAATATAGCTATGGGAATATATGATTTGTCTGAAAGAGATTTGGGGTGTGTGTGTATGACGGGTTTTAATTTGGAGGGGTTTAACTTGATGGACTTTGTCTTTTTTTCAACCCAATTCAACTATGTAACTATGTAAGTACAGGTATTGGATCCCTTATCCGGAAACCCATTATCCAGAAAGCTCCGAATTCCGGAACGGCCATCTCCCATATACTCCATTATAATGAAATAATACAATTTTTTTTAAATGATTTCCTTTTTTCTCTGTAATAATAAATATAGTAGTTTGTACTTTATCCCAAATAAGATATTATTACTCTTTATTGGAAGCAAAACCAGCCTATTGGGTTTATTTAATGTTTACATGATTTTCTAGCAGACTTATCTGTGTAAAGATCCATTATCCAGCAAACACCAGGTCCCGAGCATTCTGGATAATAGGTTGTAGTAAGTAGTGCATCGGAGCAAAGCTAAAAAACTGTTCCTTTTAGGGCACTAAACTATTGTTATTGTGCATAAATAATGAGTTTGACTGCATATGATTGATTCAGAAGCATTTGTTGAAAAAGCTACAAAAGCCTCTAATGCAAAACTTTGACAAGTAAAAGTGCTACACAATATGTTGGTGCTATAAAATTACATGTTAATAATAATAATAATAAAATAATAAAAGTGATGCTGATATTATTGGACCACTTTTAATCAATTCAGACTTTAGAGGTTATATGATTTGTTCCACTAAGATTTGTCCAAAAAAAACTGTATTTTTTGAGCATTAGTCAGTGCTTTTTTCATTTTGTACATTAGAGAAAATGAGTTTGGTTGTAGTTTCAAAAACCCCTAAAACCACTAAAATGAGAAAGGGTGTTATGTATCAAAATCTTACATTTTCTCACAATTTTTGGAAAACCACTCCGGCCAAATCCGCATGGACTTACCCCCAATTTCTCAATAAATTTTCTCAAAAAATTCTTGTCTGGGAAAAGATTTGATAAAATATTTTTTAAACATCCGAATTGTACTAATTTTTCAGATTTGAAAACTGCAATTTTTTCGGATTATCGCGTGAAAACCATAAAATCTTTGTATTGAACAAAACCCAGCACAAATAAGGATATCTTCTGATTGTAAACTGGCCATCTGCAATTTCTGCATGCGCTCGGCAGGTCTGAAATGAAGTACTTTTTTATTTGGACTTTTAACACCATCAAGGTTTTTCTACGAAAAATTAATGTCTTTTTCTATGAAAATTTTTTTTTCACCTTTGAAATTCCCACCAGAAAAATCAGACTTTAATAAATAACCCCCTTAATCTAGATTTTAGCATTACCATGCCTATAATATTATGTTTTTCCAAGAAATGATCAAAATCATTTAATTTGAGATGGGCACTATGCCATGCCATGAAATTGGTGAATTACATATTTAAAGACTTGTCTGGATTATTTGTATGACATTATTCCTCATTTAAACGGCACTTGTTCCGAAAATATATTATCCCCACCCAAAGTTGTGGGCTAGGCTCCAGCTGTCAGGACTCTTGGGAATTCAATCCCTGGTCTGTGTGATAATCGGACAGTAAACTCTCCTGCTAAGCCACTGGAGGCATTCAGAGTTCACACTTTGAGGCTGTCAATATAAATCATTACTTTCCCTGTTTTACTCAGTCTCCACCCTCATGCTGATTAAGGCCAGATGTCTACAATTTGGTAATTATGGTCCTATATATATACAAGTTCCTTCTGCTTCCCTTTGCTGGATCGTTGATATTCATTTGCGATCTTGCCCCCATGCCTGTTTTTTTCCTGCTCCAGCCTAGGTCCCCTCTCTGCCTGAATCCTTGTTCTTGTTGAATTCCCAGCTCTGACTTCTGCCTGTTTCAAGGACTTATGATTGCTGCCTGTCTCGACCACCTCCTACTTCATGGATCCACTCTTGGTTGCCCCTGATCACAAGACACACACGACTTTGTGTTATTTTGCCTTTAGTTCCCAATCACTGGTCAGTATTGGCTTGGCTTTATTTTTATCTTCTCTTATGTCATTAAATGTATTTGCTCACTATCATAGGCCTCTGCCTTTTCATCAAGCCTTGGTTACACTGCACATAGGCTCCAACCCACTAACCAGACACTTGTGGTAACTCCTGGCATGTGTGTGCCCCACTATGGCTGATTAAACCAGAGCTCCCTCCCAGTGCAGATGGCCAAGCACTGGAGGAGGGGCATTCAAAAAAGATAAACTACCCAATCCCCAATCAGAGTGCGGGCTCTATTAGCCAGCGCCTTTGGTTGGGGATTATATATTTTGGCAACAGGTGCCTTTTTAGGAAGAATTTATTATACACAAGCTCAACAATGTTCCTTTCTTTGGCTACGTCATTTTCCTGAATTAATTTGAAATGGACCCAAAACATAAAGGCAGTCTCTTATTGTGCCACATTTTATTTTGAAGATAATGGGGGTATTTAGTAAATTCTGAAAATGTCTCAGTATTTTCTTAAAGCCACTTTGACCAAACTCCTATCCATATTTTTACCATATTTATCAATAAATTAACTCGAAGGGGCAGATTTATAAAATTTTTAGATCAAATGGTAAACTCCATTGATAAATATGATTCCAAAAATCTGAACAGAAAGTGAGTTCTGTGGTGAGTTCTAGAGGCAGATTTAGAAAAAAGGGAATGATGATTATAATAAATAAAAACCTCTTTAGAAGAATATTTATTAATGGGTGAAAATTAGAACTCACCATTTGATAAATACGCTTCCAAAAATCTGATAGGAATGAAAAGAACGTGGGCAAGTTTTATTTATTAAAATCTGAACTCAAGAGGAGGAAAAAATAAAGAGTCAAGTAATTGTAAACGGTATATTTTTGTGGTTTGTTTCGCTACTATGAAAAGGTCACCTTGTACATTTATCCAAATAAATTGTATTCTTGCCTAGTGGTCTGTTCATGCAATCCTTCAGCTGTAACTCTAAATGCAAATTTTCTATTTCAACCTGCTCTTGTGAAACATAATTCTGCTATAACATTCCTTACGTAGTTTTATTTGAAGCAAACAGTGCATTGGTAAGAACCTGGCCCTTAACTTTATGGGTTGTGACCTATAGGGTACATTAAGCTGAAACATTTTTATGTTTTAAAAATAGCCTTGCTATCTTATAGCTCTATTTGTATTCCATTTACTGCTTGGCTATTGGACAAGTATAATCCATTTTGCATTGATCTATGTTCTATTAATATTCTAGTTACTTCAATGTATTCAAAGTAAAAACAAGAAATATACATTCAGAGTGTGGCAGTATGCAAGAAATTCAACTAGCTATTATGATATTATGTATTGTGATTGTGACTGTCTGGGCTAATGCATTTAATGGTCTCACTTTGTTCTTTATGCATTCATATTTGACATATTAAACCAGAAAACTGAAACAAGCTTGTAATACAAAATAAAATATCATTTATAGAGATCTTCTTTATAGCTATTAAAAGTTTCCCCTGATCTAAATTGGCATAAAAAATGTTTAATTGATATTATTCTGCTATGAGTAGAGGTCTGAATCATTGTGAAGAACTTGCTCAAGAGAAAATAATCATGTTGGAGATAAAAAACAAAAAGAAACAAGCAAAAAGTATTGACCCATAAATGCAGACAAATAAGTGCACTGCTAAAAGTAAACTGTCAAATCTTTTATTTTGTTCATTCTTTGATTTGAAGGGATATATGTTCTAGCTGCGTACCTGTATTATCTGTGTAAGTCTGCTCTTCATTAAGTGTTTATTTTAAATTCTGAAATACGGTCTGTAGTAAATATGAGAGAGGGTTGGTGCATATGTTTTTTAACTGTAAAGGTGCTAAAAATCTAAATCCAAAAATATTCCAGCTGAAACCTGCCAAAGTCTTGTAAAAGTCAATGGCCGATGGTCCCTTTAAAAATTTGAACAAATTTAAAAAGTTGCACACTTCAAATTGTCACACTATTTTGTCAAGACTTTTTCTAATCCTAATAGTAAATTAAGCCATATTGTGGTTAGGAATTAGGTTGAATTTGTTTTAATAAAAAATCATCCCAACATGTGGAGATTTATTTATTAAAGGTTGCATTTTAGTGCTTTTAGAGGTTTTTGAAACTACAGCTAAACTCACAGACTCTTAAACCACGATTCTCATTGAATTTAGAAAATGTTCTGAATATAAAAAGTATGAACGAAAAAAAAGTGCTGATAAATCTGAAAAAAAATACGAATACCTCTAGACTATCTAAATATTTAAGTTTTTCAGACAATTTGTTGTGGGAAAGAAATCTGAAAAACTCTACAATTCTGATGGTTCAATAGAATAAGTGCACCTCCCATTGACTTCTACAGCACGTCAACAGCTTTTACTTGTGCAAAGCTTTTTACAGACTTTTGTGGGCTTTTTTTAACTTAATAAAGCTCAAATTATTTAGAGCTTTTTAAAAACCTTTTTAAGGATTCATAGAAAAATATTACAATTCATTAATAAACAGGCCTCTTAGTATAAGCTATTATCATTGTTCAAGTTGACAAGTTTGTAACTTTACTTTTACTTTTCTAAACTACCTTTAGTAATGTCTGTATGTATTGGTCCAGAAACACATACTTTTATTAGTGCCATAAGACCTTTTGCAAACATAGTATGTGTCCCCCACTATATATATATGAATGACATGCAGTACAGAGGAGCAGACATTTCTGAGCAGCCTAAAACACATGGTACCAAAATGAAGCACAGCAAAAATTAACATCACATTTTAGGTCTCATAGGAAGTTGTGACAAACGTTGCACACTTAACAAAAAATATATTGATGATTTTTCTAGTATAGATTAAAGGTTCAGCTACAGCGACAGATAAAATATCTTTATAAATATAAGTAATAGGCAATATGATTCTGTAAGATCTTACATACAGTAGTTACATTTTAAACTGGGTTGAAAAAACACAAAGTCCATCAAGTTCAACCCCTCCAAATTAAAACCCAGCATCCATATCACACTCACACCTCCATACCTTTTCTTGCAGAAATAAGTATTTTATAAATATCTTATTATTGCTCTGGATGTATTATTATTGGTGACCTGGTTGTACTACTGTTGAATGATTCTGCACTTACTATGTCCTTGTCACGGTCGACACCCTAAAACCAGAACCAACGCTAAGCACCCTGTTCTCAGCTCTTGCTTCAGCCGCCTTTCACCTCTGGAAGAGCCTTCGGCTAATTTTATGCCACCAGGTCTTAATAAGAGAGGTGCAAAGTGAAGGGGCATGACAGTAAAGCAAAGTCTTTTGGGCATAAGGTCACTGTACAAAGTGTACACAGAAAGTGTAGTCAAATCAGGCCAAGTCGGTGCAGGCAGAGATCAATCAGAAGGGGTATGGAATAGAAGAGTCGGTTACCAGGCAGGGTCAGTATTTGTCACAAAACAGGCAGGGGTCACAACAGAAATCAGAATCAGAAGCTTTACAGCACAAGGCACCAGGAACTCACAAGGAGAATAACCTATAATGGGCAATGAGAAAATCCAGAAGGTCTCTTTAAATACCTTTAAATTTTGGGCCATTGTCTCTTTAAGGTCTCTTTAAATACCTTTAAATTTTGGGCCATTGTGCGCTGACGTCATCACACCAGCAAGCATGTGCCTATAAATAAAGGCACATGGTTTAAGAGTTCAAAAGCGTTAGTCTTAATTGGCTTCCTTCTGTCTTTTACTTTGGCATCTTTTGCCCATACTTTCATAACCTTTGGGCAGTTTTGGTTACGTCCTTTTCACCTAAAATTAAAAATAAAAGCTCGAAGCCACACTTTCTTTCACATTCAATGAAAGGCCTGCTGGCCAATTGATTATTATGAACATAACAAGTTTAGCAAATGCCCCAAAACTGTCTCTTTAAGGTCTCTTTAAATACCTTTAAATTTTGGGCCATTGTGCGCTGACATCATCACACCAGCAAGCATGTGCCTATAAATAAAGAAGATGCGTGAAAGTCTGTGATTGAAACTGAGAGCTGCAATGTGAAATACATCAGACCCCTATCTTTGGTAATTGGCAGAACTACGTATGTTTTTTAAATCTTTGCTGAATCCATAAACTGAATCCAAACTCTATTTTGCATATATTAGAGAATGAAAGAGGAAAAAAAGTCACATTACCTAAAGGCACATGGTTTAAGAGTTCAAAAGAGTTAGTCTAGGTCTATTTGGCCAGTGCTTAAATCGTAATTGGCTTCCTTCTTTCTTTTACTTTGGCATCTTTTGCCCATACTTTCATAACCTTTGGGCAGTTTTGGTTACTGCTGGCCAATTGATTATTATGAATATAACAAGTTTAGCAAATGCCCCAAAACTGTTGATGGTGCTAATGTGTGTTTATGGACCAAAGTGGTCCCAAATCTTTGGAAAACCACATGAATGTGTTCAGTAAATACTGATTATTTTATGAAAATGAAGTCATCCAGGTAATATAGGTTAAAATTAGAACTTGTTTCTTGTCATACCACCTGTTGCAGGAATGTGACAAAGAGATTAAAATAAGGCCAGGACAGACAGCACTCCTTCCTCCCAAAAACAATGAAAGCCCAGTAGCTTAATGGAGGGTGAATTAGTGGAAAGTCTGACAGTCGTTGAAAGACGCTCCTAACGGGAAGGGGATATGACATCGTTTGGTAGTTATTAGAAGCCTTCTTAATAAAAAGCCTAATGAGGAAAGCCTGAGTTCAGCAAAGGAAATCTCATCCAAGGAGCCCTGGAGACTCTCTTTTTTATTAATGTTTTCCCATACTATTTGGAGAGTTTGGTGAACTGAACTTAAGTTGTCTTAAGCAGCTACAAAACATGCTTATGGAAAATATTCAATCCCAAAGTTTAGGGCCCCAACAATCTTGCTGTGGGGTTCAATAACTAGTTATTTCACTGCTGAAATGTTCATGTAGAAACTCATATAATTCAGTAAAGTGATCCTAATACAAACAGCTGGAGTTACTCTGTAATAGAAATGGCTAATTAATGTGCTAATTTATCACTCAGTTGATTGGGAGGGTCAGTGGAATTTACCTTAATTTTTGTAATTCATTGGTGGCCAGTGGGAATTTGCTGCTCTGCAGTTGTCATTGCTTGCAAATCACGTAGGCTTCTAACAAAGTTACATATGTTTCTAAGACAAGTCACTGAAGTTTTTAGTTAAGTTATGTAAACTGTATTAGTGTTAACTAGTGGTGAGGATCCACATGAGTTTCTGTTCAAACTGGCACAGTTCATTTTAGTGCAGACATAGGAGCAGGCTGAAATATAGAACTTTAGTTCTCTCAATTATACATTGCTCCTTTCCTCAACACACTCATGTATTACGATACACTAAAATGTGCACACAAAAGAATTTGCACACAAAGACCAGAAGAAATTAGAGGGAACATTAAGAGTAACTATAGTTACTATCTTACTAGTTCTTTAAATGCTAATCACCATATTATTTTTACAAATTTTAGAATATTAAGATAATTTTGTAAATCCGTTTTTTAAAAATTATGTTCTCAGGTCAGAATTCATCCAAAAAAGTAAATTTTTCAAGCAACATTTTTGGTGTGCACCACAATTTGTGTGTTCGCTGGCCTCAAAGTTTGTGCACACAGCTTAGAGGGAACCTTGGTATGCCATTGATGTAATGTATTTTTTCCCTGCACAGGTAAAAAGGGTGTGTTTGCTTATAAGTAGTGATGGGCGAATCTCCCGCGATTCGCTTCGCCGAAAAATTCGCGAATTTCTAGAGAAATTCGCGAATCGGCGAAAAATTCGCGAAATGAGTCGCGGGACGCTTTTGACGCACGTCGCATCAACTTTGACGCGCGTCGCGTCGTATTCGTCGCGTCAAAAACGACGCGGAACTCGTTTTTTCAGCGAAATTTCGCTAGTGATTCGCAAATTTATTCGCCAGCGGCGAATCGCGGGAATTCGCCGCGAATTCGACCCTGGCGAATAAATTCGCCCATCACTACTTATAAGTGCTACTACAATTTATAACATATGGGGATGGTATTTTGTAGAAGAATTTGCACAAACAGTCTCATTCTAGTTAGTATATTGATATGGGTGAGTGCAGAGAATCTCTGGCATCTGTTCAAATCTATCAAGGTGTTCAAAATTTAACCAATAGTTAGTAAAGCAATTTTTTACATAATGCCAGTACCAACTTGTATTAAAAGTTATAAAAAGTTAAGACACCAATAATATAAATAATGCAAATAATATATAATTGGTTCCTATAGGACAGCACAGAAAGACTGGTTACAGCTTTATGTGAAAAAAACCCTTTTAGCAAAAAAAAAAAAGAAATAAAAAACAATACTCTAATTTCACGCTTAATAAAAGTTTTTTTTATTATTTCACTACACCTTTATTGAGACAATCACCTGTGATTATTATCATCTTCATCCCATACTTACAATATAATAAATTCATCAGAAGGATTGAAAGCCTTAACCAAACAACAGCATGAATCCACTCTATAATTCACAAGATCACATTCTGCCAAAGTGCCTCTTTTACTTGACACCTAATTATTCTCCTGTGCTTGCTCCTGTTGCAATTAAACCTGTCCTCAGACAGCTCTTAATTATGCAACATTTTTAAAATTCAGGTCCTCATGCTGGTGTGATACTCTTTGCATTCGTTGAGCATTGTTTGAAGTTTTAACAAGCAACCCCATCAACACAATTTAACTAAGCAATGATTTCATATATTATAATGCAAATTGTTTCACACTTTAACCCTCTTTGATTTGTATTTCTTAATAAAGAATTAGGCTAGATATGCTACAGTTTAGGTTTTGGGCTTCTGTACCAACAAAAGGTCACCACAGCCCTTTATCAGGGAAGGTGCATAAGGGTTATAGGCTTGAGTCTAGCTAGAACAATATCTGCAGGGAATTTGTATGTGTAACAGGTTTTAGGAAACAGGTATTTGGGCTGAGGCAACTCCCTGTAGAACATGTCTTACATGGAGGCAAATTTGCTAAAGGGCACATTTTTGCTTCAGAAGGCTCCAACACACTTTGCGCTACTCAGTCAGATGTTAATTCTCAGTGAATACACATATTTGTCAAAATGCAAAGTTATGTCTAAGCAGACAAACTCTGGCAAAAATTCCTGGGCATTTTTAAACAAACTTTCGCTAGCGTTACTTTTTCCTGGTGAAACTTTGTTAACACACTTATGTTTATGTCAATTTAAATTGGGCAGGTACATATAGGTCATATATATATATATATATATATATATGTCTTTATT
>CM044432.1:39296975-39312538 GCA_024363595.1 Xenopus borealis
TTTGTTGTGCCTTTTGTTATTATTATGATTATTATTTAGCTATCAGGTTTTATAAAGAAGGGTTTGTACAATATAAAATGTTTGCACTTATTTGTATTACTGTATATTTCATACTCTATATTGTTTGTACCAGAAGGAAAATTTTCCACTGATCCTAGAGTTCACTTTTGCAATAAAAAATTGCTAAAATCTTGTAAATAAAAAAATTAATGTAAATAATTTTTCCTAACCAAATTTACTTTAACAAACATTAAATTAATAAGGCACAAAGACAAGTTTTATGATTTGTATGAAAGTGTTGTTTTAACTGAATTTTCTGTGTGCTAAAGGTTTTGCATGTAGACGGGCTCTAGAATCTTTTCTGTTAGCTATTACTGGTGACTTTACAGCTCACAGGATCATTATATTTTGTTAAGATTGTATATATGTAGCAAGATGGACATTTGTGATGTAAAATAATAATAATTATGGGAAAGTAAACTGTACTCATGAGTTCCTGGAACTGAAGCTGCACCTTTGTACTCAGATGCTATTTGTCCTTTGAGATTCATGTATAGAGAAGACTAAAATAGAAAAACACTTGGAAAAATGCTATTGGACTATTGTCAGCAGATTATTTTTTTTTGTCACTTCGGGAAACATATTGCCTCTTTGTACATTCATCCTTTCACAGCTGAATTTCTGTGTTACATTAGCATTTCTTCAATATTTCATTGCTCTACATCATTTTTATATAACTTCCATGTATACCTTTTGTAACTGCATTATGATGTGCTGTTACTGCAAATTGGATGATCTAAAGCAATGTTGCTTAACATCTTCTTTCAGGACTGATTTTTAAGAAATATCCCTGTAGAAAAATGGGACTCTAGGGGAGCTACAGGCACAATATTTAGAGATTTTCTTATCCAAGGCCAGACATAGCACTGATTTACATATTTAGATGCAACTGGCAAAATTCCATGACCACTGGTATTTTGTGAAATACTGCTTAATAATACTTATTTTAGCACAGCATTCCTATACTTCATAGCAAACCAGGAAAACCCCTAAATCTGTTAAGGCCTGAACACCAATGGTATGCCATGCTGTGTGTGTGAATGCTAAGAAACCTCACAAATGTTTATTCCATATAGTTGCAACAAAGGAAATGCAGTTGTAGCTAGGGTTGCCAGCTGGCTGGAGAAACATATATCTGATTACACTGTTATCAATGGTGGACAAAGAAATAATTTATTGCAATACCAGTATTTTTTTAGTTGCCAACCATTTGTGTACTATACATTAACAAAATAATTCGTACGTCATTTATAGTAGACTAACAAGGTTATTCATTTAAGTGGGTATACAGAAACATGGCATAAGTTATTTTGATTGCCTGACTTAAAAAGATATGTAAACCTTTATATGTACTGCAACTAATTTTGTGTACTTTTGTACATACACTATATAACTTGGTGGAAATTCATATAGCACTTCAGTATGCCATAACAGAACTGTTGTTGGATATAAATGTTATAAAAATTAGAAGAAATATCTAGCTTTATAAATTCACTATTTATTTTACCCCACTTTTTATACATTTACTAGCATATATTATTTTACAATGTTTAATAGGCCCCTAATATATATAGCAAATAATATAAAAATCAGTGCATGAATAGTTTCAGATAATTGCTTCTCTGCTTGATGCAAGTAAAAATATATATTGTAAGAAGTGTATTTTTTTTTACCACTTTGTAGAATCACCAGTTTAGCTAAGCTAATGGAAGGAGGTTAATAAATGTTGAAGAGCTAAAAGGAAATCAATGTTTCTCTGCAGGGCTCATGTTTTATAATTAAAGAGTTGATATGGTTAACATATTTTATAGTTCTTTAAATCAGTAGTTTCTATACATTTTGTTAAACTCCCCTTGACCCACACAAAAGGCCCTCTGTACTCAATCCATTATCAATATATTAGGGACATTGAGACATTTTCTGTACAGCTACTAAAAAAATGCCTTACCTTTAAATAAGAAAGGGAATGTTTGTCTATATACAGGTATGTGACCTGTTAACCATGATTTGGATCTTCATACTGTACCTTAAGTCTACTAGAAAATCATTTAAACATTAAATAAACCCAATAAGCTTGTGTTGCTTCCTATAAGGATTAAGTACAATGTATTGTTTTATTGTTACAGAGAAAAAGGAAATCATATTTAAACAAATTGGCTTATTTGATTATAATGGGAGATGGTCATACCTGAATTACAATAAATTTAAACTGACCAACTATGTCAAAGTCATCCCTGTTCCGGCCAGTCATTCACTCAAATTTCATCTGATTCTATTATATTGCTTCATTATACATTTGACACAGGTTACCTGCAGCTGCTTTCAAGGTAAAAAAAACTCAAATGGTTGCCCCTTGTATGATCTCCTGACTATACCTGGAATGGGTGGGAGCTACAATATGGAGCTGGCCACCGCTCCTGTATAAACTATAACAAACAAGGAGAAGTTGTGCTCACTACAAATTTTTAAACCATTAAGTGAGGGTGCAATGAGGTTGTGGTCATAAAATTCATACAGACAAATACAAGAGATCCTCTGCACTCAACCAATTATTAAATTGTTTAAAAATAGTTGGGAGCAAAATTTTCCTTTGTTTCTCCTTGAAACACAGCATCTGCTTGTGGCTGTCCTTAGCTTATATCAGAATCAAAGAAACAGTTAAAACTGTATTGGCTATGCAGTTATAGATACAATAATGGGGCAGCAAATATGTATTCATCCTCAAATATCAACCTAACTTAAATTCAAGCTGGATTTTCAGGAACATTTATAGGAGAAATGCAGGGAACCCCTGGAGTCATTGCCACCTCAGAATCAGGCAATAACTTGAGGTTCTCATGGCAGCATTAATCAATCAGTGCAACACAGTTGCACAAAAGAACAGGGCACACACATCAGTGGCAGTATGATGAAGCTTATATTAAATTTTCATTTTCCACCTTTAACCATTCCCTTGCTCAATAAAAGACTTCCAGTTGAAGGGACAAAAATAAAACCTTTTATTTCTGTGGGGCACTTATATGATGTCAAGTGAAACATTAGCATGTAATGCCTCTCTTGCCCTGCTGCACTGTTTTATTTTATTGTGTGTATCTGTTTAATACAGATTGTATTATATATTAACACAGCTTGGACCTCTGGTTCATCGAATACAGGAATTTTCTTTTCAGATTCATTATGAGAATAAAGCTTGCATTTTCCTGTTTTTCTTTTACTTCTCACAGTGGTGTAAACTGGATCCTAAATGCTTCAAGGATGTTCTTTTCTCTAGCAGATTGAATGGGTCAGTGTAGTTTTTGACATTCAAATGCAAGAAAAGGCTTTCAAAACAATTTCTCTCCTTGGCAATGACAATAAAAGTAAAGGATGAATAAAGAATATAGTTCCCATTCAGTAGATATTTAATTATAATGTATTCATTGGACTTTTACTAAGTAAAAAAAAGGCTAAGGTAAAGAATTAAAGAATTATGCTTCATAATAACCATAGAAGTGATAATGTGCACAGCTTAAAAGAAATATCTTATCTTGAAGCCTGCTGTTTCACTCTATTCACTCTTTATTGAGTTGAACTCTATTTGAAAATATTTGTGAGAATCATAAATGATAAATAAAGATTAAATACATATAATATAGAACCCATGAACTTGACATTTCTGTTGAGAAAATCATTCATTATAGAAACATTTCTTTTCTTTTCAGTGTTTAACAATAAGTATATTTAATAACTGTCGGTGACTCACAACATGCTAGGTTGATTTACTCACAAATACGTTGTTAAATATTTAAACAACCGCCATAACAGAAAAATAAACACTTTATCAGTGAAGAGTTTTGCGAATAGTATGATAATTGTTTTATAAGACTCAAGAAGGGAACATGACTGATATAGTACTCCTATAAAAGCATTTTGCTTGGGAGGGTTGGAGGAACATTGGAGGATCTATTTAACAATCTATTTCTGATTTTTGCAAAAAAGAAACATTCCCAAATACACTATTCTCCTTCAGCTGTGTAAAAAAAACCTTTTTTATATTGTTAAATTTCCCTTTACTATGGATTGAGATCTCCATTGCAGTACCAAGTACAGTAGGTTATAATTGAAGAGCAATTTGTACTATATACTGTATATTATTTAATAACACCTGAGAAATACATAGCAACGGAGATGTTTTCAAGCTCCATATTTGTCACTGCCAGTTGCCATATCAGTTGCAGTATAGTTTATTGATTTTTTATTGAACTGTTATGTTTCTCTTATCTTATTATTCAAGAGCTGCCAATCTGTAAGGACTCACTGGTGGTCTAGCGGGCAGCGGAGCCCACCACCGCTGTATTGGCGTGGACGCCACTGCGCTGCTTCTTTCCCTTATGTCCCCGGTTCCCCTATGACATGAACCTATTGCTTTGCTCCTCTCTCAACTAAGACCTGGCAGCATCCAATTAGCCGTGTGCTCCTTTCGAGGTGAAAGGCGGCGGTTATAGGCAGAAGTGAGAGCTGAGACCAGGGAACTTAACTTGGGTTCTGGATTTAGGTTGCCGTTCTTGACACAACCTCTACAAATGAATAATGAGTTGTACCCTTTTAGTTTCACTACTGCGAAATAGCACAAAAAACTCTATAAAATAAAGGAAATATTTCAGTTTTAATATAGTTCAGTACTATGTAACAATATATACATTGTGACTGCCAGCTTGTTGGCGGAAAAAACAAGATGGAATGATGTGGGGCTATAGCGTATCACTACTGCACACAATACTATCATAGACAAAGATTTTGTGTTTTTTTGCTTAATAAATATTTTGTATCTTCACTTTCAAAAGATGGGAAAAAATTATTCTGATACAAATAAAAATAATACTGATACAAAACCCCTTAACCTTTTGCCAAGAAAGTACTATGCATCACCGGCTTCAGCCGCCTCCAGAGAGAGTGAGCAGCAGTGACAGCCCACTGGGTAATGAGGCTGGGGGGCTGTCATGTTGGTCCTGCAAGGCAATCTTCGCAGGGCCAACCTCCAACAGCAGAAGTGATTGGCTATGCTGTGCTGCCCGACTTCCTCATTCCACCAGTGCCACTCATGTACTTCCTGCTGCTCAACACTATGCAGGCACATACCTCTACCTCCAGCAATGTGATTGTCCCTCCTGCTCCAGGAGCAGTAAGTTGCCTTTATCTACACACTTACATTTTAGTAAAGGTTTCTTTTTCTTTTGCTTTTTTATTTTGCACACTTATGTACACTTGTATACACAGTGTCACCCAACTTTTAGAGGTGTACCCACATGTAAACTCACAAAGTTTTTTTTTTACATATTAATTTTACCATTTTGTGTTTTGTTTAACCCCTAAAATCTATTTATTTTGGCAGTGTGAATATAAGAACATCTATTTTGGCCACAAATTATTCTGCCTGACTGGTTATTCTTTTATTTAATTGATTCATTTTATTGCTATTTTATACCAGCGTTATTGTTCCTTATGTATTTTTAGCAAAGCTTTGCAGGTTGGTGCTTTGGTATAGAAAGACTTCTTTTCCCTTGATGTATTCATTGGAATGTGTACTTTCCAAAAATATATGGTTTTCTGTGGGTCTTTGTACAGTTAGGGGGCAAATTATACAATCAGGGGGCTCTGTTTTCAGCAGGCAAGTGCAAAAATTCAAATGCGTGTTTTTTTCAATTGGGGTCTGTACAAAATACATACTTTTGGAATAAATGAACCCGCTTTATCCACACTGATTACTGTAACATTTGTAGTAGTGACTTCATGAACATACTACAGCAGGTTTTAGCCAAATGACCTACCTTTGAGCATTTGCGACACTGTACCGGTTTTGCAAGACATGTAGCATAATTTGCAATTTGTGTTGAACCACATTGAAAGTTGTATTTTTTATTTGTATTTGATGCACGGTTTTGCAGTGAATCCCTTTCCTTAGCACTGTATTTTGCCTGTGACTTTGCATAACTAGACCACACTGAAGTCACAATCTGTACATTCCCAGCAATTCCCTGATTGAGAGTTTTAGCCTCTGCCACTGCTGTTTCAATTTGGGTAGCAACTGTAATAGCCTTTGCAAGGGTTAAATCCTGCTCTAGGAGCAGTTTCTCGCTTATGTGTTGTGAGTTTGTTTTTTCCACTATTTGGTCTCTTAGCATTTCATCTGTTAGATTCCCAAACTCACAGGTAACCAGCTCTCTCAAAGCTGCTACAAAATATTCTGCGGATTTGCCAATACACTGTCCACGTTGGCGGAATTTATATCTTTCAGCAACCACATTTACTCTTGGCACGAAAAAAAGTTCTATGTAGAGGTAAGAGCAGTTTCATAAGTCTCATCAGGTAATGGTAATGTATAGAATATATGCTGTCCCTCTGCTCCCAGGCAGTGAATAAGTAAAGCACGCTTTCTAGCAGCGGAAATTTCCCCTTGGTCAGCAGCAATAATGTAATTATCAAACATAAGGATCCAAGCAGTACAATGTATGGCGGGCTCACCAGGGTTTGGATGAAAAGGTACAGGCTGCTGCAGAGTTAGAAGAGACATTCTGTCACCAATCTGTTGTGTTTTGGTAGATGAGACTGAGCAGTCCTTTATTAGCAGGTTCATGCAGCCATTACACAACAGCAGTAATTTGAACACTACCACTCTCAAGCTGTACAGAAAGTACTGTGTATCTGCATAGTATAAGTAATGCGCACAGTGACACCCGCAGGCCATTTGTATAAACACCACAGTGTAGAAAGTTGTACTTTCACTTGGTTCCTCAGAATGTGTACTGTACAAAAATATATCATTTATGGGTTCTTTTTCAGTTAGGGCAGTGATCCCCAACCAGTAGCTCGCGAGCAACATGTTGCTCTCCAACCCCTTGGATGTTGCTCCCAGTGGCCTCAAAGCAGGTGCTTATTTTTGAATTACTGGCTTAGAGGCAAGTTTTGGTTGCATAAAAACCAAGTGTACTGCCAAACATTCTCTCCTGTAAGCTGCCAGTCCATATAGGGACTACCAAAAAGCCAATCAGAGCTCTTATTTGACATCCACATGGACTTTTTCATGCTTGTGTTGCTCTCCAACTATTTTTTAAATTTAAATGTGGCTCACAAGCAAAAAAGGTTGGGGACCCCTGAGTTAGGGGGTCTTATAATACACAGTCACATGGCTCTATTTGCAGCAGCTGAGCTGCCAGACATGAAAATTCATATGCATGCTTTTTATTTGGGGTCCATACATACCACATACCTTGGTAAATATATTCATATGAGGCATCAAAGTGTTCAGTAGACCTCTGCTGTTAGTATTTAGGGTAACTTTTCTTTGTACATATAACATTGTGTGAGATAAATGCAGCAAATCATAACATTTTTAGGCAATTTTTCAAAACATCAAAAATCCTCTACGTTTAAAAAAGCTTTGTAGTTTGGTAATTTGATATAGAAAGGTTATTTACCCATGCTGGATTTATCAGAATGTGTACTTAAAAAAATATATATGGTTATCGGTCTTTGTACAGTTAGGGGGCCTTAGCACACATACCCCCATGTGCAATAAAATTCTCTAAGTTTGCCCAGGAGCAGTAACCCATAGCAACCAATAAGATGCTTGCTTTTAAACAGATGACCAGTAACTGCTACCTGCTGATTGGTTGCTACAGGTTACTGCTACTTGGAAATCTTTCTGCCTTTTATTACTTAACCCCCATAATACACAGTCAGGGGGCACTATTTACAGCAGATGAGTTGGCAGGCAAGAAAATGCATATACACCATTCTTATTTGGGGTCTGACATAACCACATACTTTAGTATCTCTATCAGGCATCAAAGTGTTCAGTAGACCTCTGGCGTTCATATTTAGGGTGATTGTCCTTATACAAAAGGCATTGTGTGAGATAAATGTGGCAAATTGCAACATTCTGAGATGATTTTTTGAAATTTCATAGAAATTTACAACTTTAGGAACTTTAGTTTGCTACTTATTTACCCATTTTGGAATGTGTACTATCTTAAAAATATATGACTTTCTGGGGTGAACTTACATTTTTATAGTTTTACCTCACATAAATGTGTTGATTTTGATGTAGCTGAAATAAAATGATAGATCATACAGTATGGGGTGTCTTCCTTTTCGGGCTTCTAAAGGCCAGATACTTAGGTAAACCTATGGATATTAGGCATCAGACTATTCAGTGGACCCCTGGCCCTCGTATTTAGGGGGATTTATCTTGATACCTAATGATATGTGGGAGAAAAGATGCTGCAAATTGGAAGCTTCGAGGTGATTTTTAAAAAAATGTCAGAAAATTTTATAAAACCCCATAATTTTAGAAAAGCATTTTGACTGGGTAGTTTGGAGTAGTAAGACAAATTTACTTATTTTTGATTCACCAGAATCTGTTCTTTGCAAAAATTTGTGGCATGCTAGGGTAAACCTATTAGTGGATTTGTCCTTGAAATCTGAATTATGCAGGTTTTTGGAGTAGTGCCTTGGAATTTTGGTAGTGTACTGCTGGGAGTTTTTGACCTATGCAAGTCAGAAATCTCCATAAAACTATACATATTAATATAGTCAATAAAGTTAGCAAATTACCAAATTATCTGTTAAAGGGATAATTATTCATGCGTGGATTATTGATGCTAATCAACAGTTGAGTGTAATTTGCTGTATATTGTGGGTTGACACATAATAATAATAACTTTTTACATCGCACTTGGTGTCAATTTCAAATATTTAAAGGGGCTGTGTAGGTCTATTTGTCATGGTTCCTGGGTGTGTTTCTAATACATGTTAATAATAAAATAATATATAGTCTGTTTCCTTGACCCCTACCTATTCTTTACTACCCCTGTATTGCTGCTTGGACTGACCTTTGTTTATACTGACTATTCTTCTAGATTCTGACTGGTTCTGCATTTCTGACCTTGGCATGTGAACTCAACTACGCTTCCTGTTCCCATCCTTCCAGTACATGTTCAGTTCCCTTACCTGCCCAGAACTCTCCCTTTGGTCCTCTTACTATAAGACCTGGCGGCATCCGAGTAGTGGAGGGCTCCTCCCAAAGTGAAAGCCGGCTTTCATAGGCCAAAGTGTGAGCCGTGACTGGGACCTTGGTGTTAGTTCTGGGTTTTGGGATACCCTTCTTTACACTATTCATACAAAGACTTTATACACTCCAAGTATTGAGAGGAGTGTGCACAATCTTTGTATGAATAGTTGAAACATAACTGAGAGCAGCCATAAAAGAGTGAGTTTAAACTGCATTGTATTGGTTGCAAAGGAATACTCGGTTCAGGTAGGGTTAATATTCCCTCTCAGCAATGTAATTAAGTGGCAGCTGAGAAAGGACCTACCTGGCAATGTAAAAGGGCTGTGTTCTCATAGCACAGGGCTCTCCAGGGAAGTGAGGTGCTGTGAGAGACAGTGCTGGGCAGAAGAAGCTTTGTTGCCAGCAAGAGAGTTTCAGAGGTTGGTGCCTAAATCCCTTGTGGGGAAAGAAAGAGAAATGGACTGGCAGAGGCTAGTGAGCCTGAGTCCCAGGAGGGGATGCCAGCAGGGCTGAGTGTGAAGCCCAAATATTCTGAAGTTCAAGAGGGTGAGAGTTTCCCTTGATGGTGAGGCGTCGGATCAAAGCTGCAACACCATCCAACTTTTGTATTACTTACCTTACTTACCTTATTTTGGTCGCATCCTACTTGACGCCTGCGTCTTTGCACAGCTCGTTGGATCTTGCACAAAACGCTCATTGAGTTCTGCCCTAAGACTTTCACTGCTATTTTTCTTAGGATTTCATCTTGTTTTGGAGTTCATTTTTTAGCTTCAAACATTATTTCTCCACTGACTTCATGTGTATAGCAGTTGCTCGATCTGATTTACATGTACATTTAAATGAATGCACTCAACAATGAAAAAGATACAACAACTTCATTAAATCCAAGTGATGATGGAAGCTATTAGTTTCTGCTAGAGTGTGAAGCTATCAGTCAGGGGCAATGGGGTTACGTTTTTTAATGTTCTCTATGATTTTCATAATAAAATGGTGCTTTTATCTTGATATGTTTTATTGCAAGGTTAATTTATTTCTCACTGTGATAATAAATGGAAGTGTTTTGAGGCATATTCAAACTATGTTGTATATACATTCAAATATTTTTAAATGGCGATACTCATTTTAAAAATTAACCTTGCCGTAAAATAAATCTACAACTTTAGACATTCTGCAATAATTCACAGTTCAATATCGTTTTTCTTTTATTGCTGGTTTCTTTTATGTTTTGTTCTGCAGCTCTCAAGCTTGGAATTTTCTCCCTAGCTGCCAGACAGTGATCTGAACGGTACAATTGAAAATGAACAGAATGTGTCTGCTGAACTGAGTGGCAGAATAGGAGGACAAACAATAAACACACATAATGGACAAATCAGGACAATTTGCATATTGTATCAGAATAGTAATACCTACAATGTGTCAAATTTGATATACTATTCATTTCTCCATTAATGTGTTTTGTTGTAAATGCCTTGAAAAAATGTATTGCTATATTACAGTCTACTGTATTTTGGTAATACTGATTTTCAAGTATATATGAGGATCTCGGCAGTGGGAAAAGATTTTGTGGCAGCCTATTACTAATAAAATAGGCAATGATTTCTTGGGTCTTTGTTTGGTATAACTCACACTGCAAATTGACTTAAAACTATAGGTTGAATTGAATTTCTGCTTCCGTATTTTGTTATTATGAGAAGCAAAGTATAATTGAGACTAGACTGCCTATTAAATAGTTTTCTACAATGTTATAATGATGTTTTAGTAGCTGCCTGTCTCCCTATGCCTTTTTTCTATAGTACTACACTGCGCTGCTAAGCCTACTCCTAACAGACTTGTGTCAAGCCTTTTTCTTGAAAAGGCATGCTTGAGCCATCCCATCTCTTTAACTATAGTCCAATTGTAATTCTGCCACCTGCTTCTAAAATCCTGGAAAGTATTGCATTCTTCATTTTTTATAACTTACAACCCATAATCTTTTATGGGAGCCTTGGGGGCAGATTTATCGAGGGTGAAAGTGAAAAAATTCAAAAAAATTGTGACATTTACCCCTAACTATAAGCCCATAAGTTATGTAAATTAATTAATTAAATAAATAAAAGTGCAATATTTATTCACAACCATGCCTGTACACATTTAAAACCAATAAAAACATAGGGTAATACATACGGTATTACACATGGCATGGTATTGCACTTGAAAGACGGGGCCCCTCTCTGATGACTGTTGGCACATACAGCACATAGCAGAACAGATGGTCTGAGCTGGATGAACATCGGGCATAGCTCTATTGCAGCAGGATCCAACTCATTGGTCGGTAAAGATATTTTTTCATTTTTCACTCCAAGTAGGGCATTCTAGCACCTGGAGTCATATTGGCAATGCATCTATATTTATGGTGCGGACTTCAGTTTAACAGGTGTTTATGATGCTATGATTCAACTCTGCCAATTTAATTGTTGGATGGAATTTAATTGTTGGATGGACAAATTGTCTATGGGCATTTAATCTAACTAACTAGTTTCGAACTGCAACAATTAACTATTTATTGCCAGAGCTCCAACTAAAATGAATACACCGGGATTTCATTTCTGGAAAGTTGGGATAGGTCTTATTAGACCTCTACAATATGTACTCGAGCTATTAGCCATACTAGGTTGAAGTTGCACTTTTACATTCCTTCATTAGAGTATCAGTTATATTGGAAAATTGATTGTTTATTGTGTTTACAACACCACTTTACCTCCAGTTCATTACAAGGCCTCAGGTCTGTGACATCACATTTATGCCAAATGCTCAGTATCATTGCATATGTCATGTTTATATCTATCTCTTATTGTGTATGAACACTATGGATAAGGTGTTTAAAGGAAAACTATACCCGGAAAATGAATTTTTGAGCAACAGATAGTTTATATCAAACCAAGTGACATATTAAATAATCTTACTTACCTGGTATATATATTTAAGTAAATATTGCCCTTTTACAGCTCTTGCCTTGCATTTTTATTTATATTGTTTTTTTGTGGACACCCTGGCTTCTTTAGCCCAGTGATAATTTTTGAGACTTTGCTTAGTAAAAAGTTTGGTGTGTTTAATTATTTTGTGTTCTTTCAACTAGGAAATAGTCCAAATTGTATTTGAATTTGCAAAAAATTGAGAAATTTTAATTTCTAAATTTACCATGTACTGTCTTGACTTCGACCAATAACAATCTAAAACCTGCCAAATTGCAGTTTTAGCCTATGGGGCATAGAGCATATTTGGAGTCAATTGGTGGACTTCAAAGTTTGTTTTGGAAAAACTTTGAACTTTGATCAAATGCGCTATTACTTTGATTCGAACAATTCAAATTCGATCGAATATGGACATATTTGATCGTAAACAGACATATTTGAGCAAAAAAAAACCTTTCACTTAATTTAGTTTTTTCTTCTTTAATTCAAATTTTGAAGTTTTTGCACTAAAAAATTCGACCCTTAATATACTTCGAATTTTGTAGTGCAAAAACTTCAAAATTTTAATTTGATTTGATTTACAGTAAACATTATCTTTAGGCGTCTCAGTTCCTCAATGACTTATCATCTGCATTTGATAAGGCTGACTGTAGTAGTAGTGTAAATTCTATGTATCTGTACTGCATCTGGGGTCTTTTTTTACCTTTATTACAGATCATTATTTGCCTATTGCTGCATGTTAGCAAAACCTTGTCTCCCATTCCCTTAAATGTGGAGATGACCCAACAGATAACCCTATAGTTGGTCCACTGTTATTCTTCATACTCATTTGGAGATCACAACATTTTGCCTTTAAACATTTTCAATGTGCTAATTATATTTATGTCATCAACCTATCAACCTCTTCATTAACATTTGAAATTTAAATTCAGATACAGTATCTAACTGTCTACTAACTATCTTCTCCTGCATGAATTCGCACCATCTAGCTCTTGCTACATCATGTATTTACCTATTTTTCAAACAAATTACCTGGCATTCTTAGTGTGACCACTATTCACTCAACTGATACTTTGGGGTAAGACATATTTTGGATTAAAAGGGGATAACATATAGGTAGAGAACCTCAAAATGTGTGATACATTATAAATGCAATGCTATAGGTAAATGCAGCATTGTTACCTTTAGACAGCTAAGGGGATGCTGTATTTCTACCTCAACCTTGCTGGGTGTGGGGAGATACCGGATTCTGGATGGTGTATACGGGTGAGCTCTAATGCATACCGCATCATTTATCAGCAATAAAAATATTAAATAAACCCAGTAGGCTGGTTTTGCTTGCATTAACCATGAATTATATCTTAGTCTGGATCAAATACAAGCTACTTTTTTATTACTACAGAAAAAAAAGAAATCATTTATAAAAAATTGGATTAATTTATTACAATGGAGTCTATGGAAGATGGCTTTTCAGTAATTCAGGAACTTTCTGGGTAATGGGTTTCTGGATAATAGACCCCAAACCTGATAAAATTGTATTCCTAAACCAACAAATGTATTATTTTCGCTGTTTTTGTGTAGGCAGCCATCTCAGGCCATTGTGACTGATCATGTGTTTTCAGAAAGAGTCTGCACTTCACAATGAATACGCTTTTAGATAAGAATACTTTTAAATACAGTGCTTGCTCAGTTCAGGTTCTAATGGCAATCTGCAGAATAGTCCTCACTCAAAATGCCTTCCTAATCGATTTTCTATGAAGTGCTACTCCATATTGAAGTCTGTACCTTTGAGTTAGTACTCTGCCAGGTAAGCCCATTACTTACTTATCCATTTAATTTCCAGTGAAGCTGCTCACTGGTTACCCTGATTTTAACTCTCAATCCTAGAGTTACCCACAAAGTCTTTCCTTACACTAACGATCCCTGCTGATGGCTGGGATCTAATGATACAGGGCCAATGGTGCCCTCTCTTTATAAAGACTGGGGATGCCTGACACCTCCTGGCCAATAAAGAATACTGCCAGGTAACACTAACCTGAAAAATATAATAGCTCAATCTCCCAACTAAAAAAACAGGACCAGCACTTAGTGAAAAGCAAATCAAATGCTTTGAAGTCAATAGGCATCAACATTTTTTTACCCGCAACATATTGTTAGGGGCAATACATTTTTCTCACTCAAAATGTATTAAAATCAATGGGCTTTTTTGCTTGTTGTGACTTTTTTGTCTAGGCTACTGTACTTTGTTGTCTCATCCATTTTTTTGTCCAATGCATCCAAACGCATTAAAGCCACTGGGCATTTTTTCTTATAGTGACATTTTTGTCACTGCAAAAATTTTGTCTTGGTGATTTTTTTGTTGCAGCAAAATTTTTTGCACATGATTTTAACTGATGTTTCAAAAATATTTTTCGGATAGTGAAATGCAAAAATTCTAAGTGAATCCATGTCTGGTGAAAAACATTTTCTCATCACTACCACCATTTAGCTGGCTTAACTCTTATGGGACTGCCTGAAATAAAAGTCTGCAAAACCTTTAACCTCCTACATAAATATGTGTGTCAACAGCAAGTGCAGAGTATTTAATGTAAAGAAATCACAGTGGGAATTTGTGATCAAACAATAAACTTGTCTGTATTAAAAGGCAAAAGTTTTAAAGAATGCAGTTGGTTCATAGCATGGGTTGCCTAGAGAGCTGGAATTTGTAGGATGGAAATTAACACAAACAGATAATTGAAGCTCCAAAAACAGTTAAATATTTCCTGTCTCTCTGGGCAGTGAAGCCAACAAAAGAGAACGAAATACATAGCAGTGACTTGGTTTATTGCACTGAGCACCATGGATTTTCATCCAAAGGCATCATTCCAATTTCTACCTATGTTACAAAGGAGATAATAACTAGGAGGACCCACTATTATTATCTTACTAAGAATCCCATGTTTTAATGCTTTTTTTCCATAGTCATTATTCCTTACTATTCAAAACTGAATTTTAGGCAGTAAGATGGAAACCTGAAACAATTTTTTTTTACTCAGTACAAACCTTTTCCTGTGATACACAATCAACAAGGTTTTACAAATCTAGTCTACAAATAATACAGCTTATACTTTACTGCATCATAACATTTGTATTTTAACAATTTGATCATTTTTGCACAAGCATCGAAATTGTTTGTTTTTTGCAACAAAATTACTTTTTGTCAAGCTCTTTCCCATAAAACATATAGTGTTATATTGTACAATTTGTGTTATAAGTGCAACTTTGATGTGTCCTCTTTTTCATTTAATTGCGCTAAGCACTTATCGCATTAATTAATTAATATATCTTCCCCTTACCTATGTTTTCACTACCTAAAGCCCATTGAAAGTGGTAGGAATTTTCTCTAATCTGAAACCACTTATTGTGTGAAGTCTTTTGCATTTACTTCCGGTTTCCCTTATGCCACTTTAAACTGCAGGAAATGCTCTCTCATCTCTAAAGCCTTTCCGCCCTCTTTCAAATGT
>CM044432.1:39315108-39327818 GCA_024363595.1 Xenopus borealis
GCCCAAAATTACTTTGAAATTCTAATTTTAAAAATTCTAATTTAATTTGAATTTTCACTTTGACCCTTAGTAAATGGGCCCCTATGTGTGTGTATTGTATATGTATGACATTTTCCACAATCTACACATTTCTTTAGAATTGGAAGGGAACCTTGACCAAGGGGCAGATTGATCAAGGGTAAAATTTAAATTTCTCATTTTTAAATTTGAATTTTGAGTTAGTATAATTTAACTAGGGAATAGTCCAAATTCAAAATCAAAATCTAATCTGCCACAATTGGTGTTTTAGCCTATGGGGGACAAAAGTTAAACATATAATAGAAGTATATGTTACTACCAATACATTACACTACACAAGTCCAGGAAACCGTTAATAAAATAAATTTGTCCTATTGCCCTAAACATGTGCCCACTGTATAGTTGTGTTGCCATATGTTAGGAAATGTAGGGGGGAAGGAGGGTAACTCCCCCAAAAATGATGGTATTTTTCCAGACTATCACCCTAAAAGAAGTAAAAGACGCCAGCGTTAGTCTATCTACTTTGCTAGCGAATTTTCGCCAGGGACACTAAGTAAATTGGCGAAATCACATCACGCTGGTGAATAAGCACTAGCGTTAGATGCTTCGCTCTTTAGTAAATATTCTTCGTTTTTTTAATATAATCATTTCTATGCTTTGACATATGATAAATGATCATTGCATTTATATAATAATATCGTGAATGGCCTTTAAACCCTAACTAAATATACAGTATAAGGTATGGCCTTTTAAATGCAGCTAAAGATAAATGAGGCACTTTAAGTACAGAATGCATAAGTAACTATACAACCTAACCCCATTAATAATGCTCTGAGCAGCCCACGTTCAAAGAGAACTGAGATTATTTACATATGTCAGAAAACACCAGGAGCAAACTGTAGTCTGAAAGAGTGTACTTTACAAAGGTCAAAAGCAATAATCCTGAAGCTCTGTTGCAGTTAGTTTGTTTAGGGAACAATTTGAAATATTTGTTCTCCTAGTGTTGCAGAGAGGAAGACCTACATGATAATAGGAAGTTCAACCAACTCTTAATTGCTGATTGCACATTATTTATCATCGAAGAAGCTCGCTAACATCGGTTCAGTTGTATTTTCCTGCCAAAAGTACGATTTTCCTGACAAAGTCAAATCGTGTTTTTTTCTGATTTTTTTTGCCGAAACTGAGTGCGGACCATGATATTGAAATGGGACCTTGTCATTGACTTCTACAGGATCCTGACAGCTTTTAGATGGTGGCTGTTGGGGTTCATACTTTTTCCATCCTCTGGGTATGATAAATTCCAAAAAAATTGTGATTTTGTTTTTTTAAAGTGTGATTTTCTATTAAAAAAAAATAAAAAAAATTCGGAATTTTTGCATTCGGATTTTAGTAAATAACCCCCAAGGTGTTAATAGAGTTTATCTATTTGTTATTGGCAGGGTATTAATCACTTGACAGTACTGAAATATGTATCTGAAGACTAAAGGAATCCTAAAGGGAGCCAGACAGTATGGCAGGGTTCTTAAAAGATATAGTGAGTGACATTAATGTACATGACAATGGATACTATAAAGTACAGGTATAATGTGCTTTTGGCTAATTATTCTGCCAATGTATTGATGACTTTTCTTAACTTTTAATGGAGACTTCTGATTGGGATAAGGTGTGTTCAGCTTATAATAATTTATAAATGAGCCATCTAAAAAAAACCTCCTTGCAAGGCTCACTTGACTAGAATAACTTTCTAGTGGACGTAAAGGCATCTCTTGCATAAAAAGCATACATTTTTAATTTTACTGTGTAAATCTTTTTAGCAGAAAAAAAATTACTGAATTACACAGGAGTAAGATGAAAGTGCTTGATAAACCAAACAAACATAAATAATTATTTTTGATAGAAATGTCATCTTAAGGCTGCTGAATTAGTTCAGACTTCTACTTCACTTTTCTTTCAAGATGGACTGTGAGCTAAAAAGATAGTAATGATAAGACATACTAAGTCTATGGACAAGATAAAATTTAGCAGAAGAGACAACAAAGAAGCATTTACATTATAATATTATGTCCTATGGCTGTAGAAAGAGCCATGTAACAACACTGTTTCGAAATGTGCTACAGAGTGGTCCATATTGATTTACAGAGCAATTTACAAGGCAGTTGTTATGGTTATTATGGATGAAATTATTGATTCATTAATTGGGCTTTGGGAATATGCAATGCGATCACTGCAATGTACTTTCTGTACTTTACATTCCTATAATCCTTTTAAAGATAATTGTACAGTTCCAATTTCCACTAGAAATGGTGAGTTTGCACCTGAAATGTGTAATTGCATCTGACTGCGCAAACAAGTGCTTGTTCTATTGAAGTGTTAGTTCAGTCTACCGTTTTAGCTATTCCCCCACATTTCATGAATCCAGATTCCATAGGTTTGCTCATTTCTCATCGTTTCTCAAGGAAAATATATATTTCTTGAGGCTTTCTGCATTTAAACAAAGGATTGCTTTGTGTACACCTTGCTGAGATATATTCTAAGATGTGACTAATACAAATTCAACTGGAAAATGTTTGGATTGGCCATAACCTATGTAAAAGCAAAAACAGGGTCATGCCTTTAACGCCCATTACAACAGTATTTTGTGCAAGAAAATTAACCTAGGTAATACATTAGAACCCCAGTTTGCAGCATCCTCTGCTTGGTAGGTAGAAAAGAATACAAAAACATTAATAAGGGGTCAGTTACCCCCAAACCTCTGACCAGTAAAAGTAAAAATATAAATACAAAATAAATTGATTTTTGAATGTATTATAATTCTTTCTCTTATTTAGTGCTAAGAAAAGGCCCAATAAAATACGAAATTGTACAAAAAGTTCTCCATTCTGCATTCCATTCTGGTGTTCGTGTGAGAGTGAAATGTCAGCCTATTTTTATTTTTAGGTGGGCTCTACCTGTTGCCACATGATACACTGGAACTACCACCTGTTTCAGATGCTCAAGGGTTCATTTGCATCAATGGGCACAACTGTGCTCAATTCAGAGCGTAAGGCAGGAAAGACTGAATGGCACTGAGCTCATCTATACAAAAGTGCATATAATACATTTTGATGCTAGTGCCTATAATGATGTTTTATGCATACTGGCTGCAGGAAATTTGAGCAAAATCATCTGCGATAGCAGACTAAATTAGCTAAATTGAACAAAATTGTGTTTAAATTTACATTTTTTTTTTTTGCAATTAAAAATTTCATGCTATTTTTTTTAGTTGTTCTTCGCTTTCAACAGCTGAATAAATGGCAGGGGGGGGGGTGGATGTTATAATAATATACTCCCTGTTGTAATATATAAAGATATTTGAAATCAAAGGGTAGCTCTTTGACTATTTGTATCAAAATACCTGATAAAGCAATGAAATAGGACCCTAATCATTAGAGTTTACAATCTTAATATTTTGCCTGTTATAAAATATTATATTTTTTGCAGTCACTGTGAATTTGCATAATAATATAAAAGCACAACACTATCGGCTATTAGGATATAGTTGAAAGGGTCTGCGAGAGGCACCTAAAAGTATGACTTACATGTTTACAATGTTAAATTGAGTGTAAAATTTCATATCAGTTATAAAATACCAAAAAAAAACCCACTAATTGTTATATTTATAAAAGCATTATTAGTAAGTAGTGATGGGCGAATCTCCCCCGTTTCGCCGAAAAATTAGCGAATTTCCAGCGAAATTCGCGAATTGGCGAAAAAATTTGCGAAACGAAACGAGTCACATTTTTGACGTGTGTCACGTCGTTTTTTTCGCGTCGCGTCAAAAACGATGTGCGACTCGTTTTTTTTGGCGAATTTTCGCTGGCTTTTCGCGGGAATTCGCCGCGAATTCGCCTCTGGCGAATAAATTCGCCCATCACTATTAGTAAGAGTATACCATATATTAGTAATACAGTACACTAATTATAATTATTATAACAAGACATTGTTTTATCACGTGCACCATAAATATAGATACAGGCAAAATTAAAGACTATACATTTTAAAACTCTGCTTTTTAAAGAAACACATATTAATATGTCAGTTTTTGGCTGCTCGCAGTTGGTTACAACCTGGAAAGTAAATGTATTACATTTTTAATCAGAATATGCCATCTGCACTCATATTTTGTTAACTTTGTTTAACAAATAAATATCTCCATTTAGTTATAGAGTACATGCAAATATATGTTAGTATTTAATGCACAATCACTACTAATAAGATCAGGAGCTCTGTGCAAATGAGGAGAGTGGAAAAAATCCTTTCAGGCGGCAGAGCTGAGCAGTGTACCAGGGGTGACAAAAAAAACGGCTCCTGGTACCTTTAAGAAACGAATTTCTGTTTTTTTCTACTTTCTAGTGCAAAAGAGCGTAATTGCTCTGTCTGCACTATAAATGCACCCCCCAACACCCTCCAGAGGTTCCTGCATTAGAAACAGAGCTGAATATGATTGATTACAGGGCACAATATCAGTCCCACCCATTAGACAGTGAACAAGTACCTATAAAGACATTAATGGGCAGATTTATCAAGGTTCGAATTCGAGGGTTAAAAAACCCTTGAATACAACTATCGAATTTTGGTCGAATTGCAATCCTTCAAATTCGAATATCAAAGGATTTTAGAGCAATTCGATTAATTGAACGATCGAATATAACAAATTTGATCAAACTATTAAATCGATTCGAAGGATTTTAACAATTTGATTGATTGTTTTCTAAAAATGCAGAAATAACCCTATGGAGCTTCCCATAGGATTATACAGCAATTCGGTAGGATTAATCTGACGAACTAGGCAATCAAATTTTTTTTTTAAAGGGCAAGTACTTCGACCATCGAATGGTCGAATGATCAAATAAATTTTTATTCAAATCATTCGAATCATTGGAATTGATCAAATTTTTTTAATTTCGATGGTCAAAGTACCCAAAAAAGTTATTTGAAATTAAAAATTTTTTTGAAAATTTGATCGAATTTCGAATCCTTTACACAAATTTTGTAAATCTGCCCCTAATAGTAGTTTAATTAGCCATGGATCATTATCCATTAAAGGCAATATGAAGCTCCAGACCTTGACACATAAATATTGCCTGATAATTGCACTGGTGTGTTTGGTTTGATGATTTTCCATCTTGGCCTATATTTCCTTCAAACTGCAAACTCATGTTGCATACATACATTCTGGGGACAGCACACACAACTACCATGCTTCACTATAATGCTCATTTAGTGGGAAAAACATACAATGTATTTAATTGTTCTGAACAATTGCTTTCCATTGTCATTAAAAATATGTTTTGTTCCAAGTTAAGCTAAAATTATTCTCAGCTTTTTCTTTATTCTTCTGATTATCTGCGGCAACACATCAGGATTCTGGGTTTCATTTACAAAATGTCTGTATTCATGAGGGGTGTTATAGGATAGGCATGTAGTGTTATCACACATAGAGGTTAATTCAGAAAGTGCATAGAGTATAGGTAGGTTCATTATTCAAAACATTTCATTTTGAATAAACAACAAGCAAAATCCAGAAGTTATACGACTTTCTAATTTCACACTTTTTCCATTTTGGACCAAAACAATTAAATGCAAATTAAGCCAGGAAAAGGTAGAGTTAATGCTCTGTGCTCCAGAAAGGGAAAATGATCCACCGTGACCAGGAGAACCTTGTTACTGTATACTCGACTCACATTAACTAATGATGTTATATTAATATATTAGCATATTTACTGTATATTGCAGTAACTGGCATTCTTGATTTTATTGATAGAATGTAAGGACATTTTTATATAAAGCTACAGTTAGTACCAATGTCATTCTACTCAGCCTGCTACTTAATGTTGTAACTAGAACAGGCAATTTAGTTTCTAAAATTTCTAATTTTTTGGAATAGCATAAATGATCACATCAGCAAATCCAATGAGCTTGATACAAGAAGCTTTGCCTTGAAGGTATTTACAATAGGTGCTCTCAGGATGATAATGTATGGTTATGCTATGCCACATGTTTTAGAAGATAAATCTCAATTCTACTTGATTTGCTAGAAATGTTTCAGTGGATGTCAGATATTTACCCCTGTAATCATTTATTAACTTATTAAATGTTGTATCCTCACAACATGCATTGAATCTTAACCATCTATGTAATGTACTTATCATCTGCTTGAAATTATATGTCAAAGATAACCTAATGCTACGAGAACCTGAGCACTTAAAACTTGACATTAAAACAAAAATTGTAGACCTCTGTGACAAATGAAAGGTTAAAGCTGTAATATTTATTGTTCGTAGCTGGTAGAGCTCTGTAATAAATGAGAGGTCGGAGGCCTGGTGCTTAAACCTGTACATCACAGGGTAAGAAATGGCAAGTATCATTGATAGAAATAAATTTATGAAATGAATGTAAAAGAAAGAAAGAGAAATGAAATCATTCTTGTGATCCAACTTGAAGAAAGTACTAGTATAGTATATTTGTGTACTTGTTGTTTTTGTAGCATTAGCTTCATTAACAACACTTCTGGCTGGTAGACTTATAGCAAAAATGGCAAAACCTCTTACACATAGTGACTGATCCAGTGGGAACTTTCCACTGCATACTGTATCCCTAGAGTAGAAACTGGCAAAGGGGCCCAAATTAGTATAGCTACAACCATAAATATACATTCATAATCTATCTATGATGCTGATGTCACTTGCTGCCCTAAATGTACATAATAACAAAGGAGTGAGGGCAAGAGATGCCAACCCCCCATAGGCTTATGTTACAATCAATTGTAATAAATTACATTTGCTAAAATGTTTTCCATATTAAGAAGAAATCAGTCCAAGGAGAGAGAGATAGTGAGGGTATAAATGTGTAAGGGCTCTTACACACGGGCGTTTTTACCTGCGCTCCCCTGCATTCCGGTATAGACCCACTCAATTATTTTCAATGGGGCTGTACTCACACGAACGCATGTAGGCGCCAAACGCAGGAAAAATTCAGCATGTTGCGTATGAATCTGTGTTCGGGGCGTAAAAAAACGCGTCTCGTGGTTACAACGCCATTCAAACTAATGAGTTGCATCTAGACCTGCGCTCCCCTGCGGCTGAACGCATCCAAACGCAACGCAGGGGAGCGCAGGTCCAAAATGCCCGTGTGTAAGGGCCCTAAATATGTGTGCAAAAACACCAATCTCATTGTCTGCAACACTTGGAGCTACCAGCCAGTGATCAGTTCTTATCTAATGCTAAGTTCACATACATACTGCATTCTAATGGAAAAAAGGTATGCCTTACAATTTAAACAGATTTTGTTTAGAGATGTGTGCAAAAGAAGTGTTTCTAAGCAGAGAAAGGGATTTCAGTTAATTTTATAAAATCGTGTCTTTGTCTCAATTTGTAGTAATTCCATTCCAAGCTCAATCAGGCCATCAATTTTCTGTTTAAATTTAGTAGTGGGATCCTCTAGCAATATGGTTCTGGAATTACTAAGTTGAATCAAAGGTTCACTTCTGTAGAATGTTTTGGAATTTATTAAAGTCCAGTGGTGTTAAAAGTCCAATGAAAACAGTACTCCAACAGACAGACCTGCCAAAAAACAAACATGTAAAAGTCAATGGAAGAAAAAAAAGGTATCAAGTAGTGATGGGTGAATTTATTCGCCAGGGGCGAATTCACGGCGAATTCCCATGATTCGCCGCTGGCGAATAAATTCGCGGAACGCCAGCGAAAATTCGCCTGGTGAAAATTCGCTTTTAAAAACGAGTTGCGCGTCGTTTTTTGATGCAACGAACGTCAAAAACATGTCGCGACTCATTTCGCTAATTTTTTCGCAATTTTTTTCGCCAATTTGCAAATTTTGCTGGAAATTCGCGAATTTTGCGGCGAAGCGAAACTGGGTAGATTCGCCCATCACTAGTTTCAAGAACAAAATCTGAAAAAAAATGTGATGGTAGGAAAGCTTTTTGAAGGATTAATTAAGGATAGGATACTGGACTTCATAGCAAATAACAATACTATGAGTTTGTGCCAGCATGGTTTTATGCGTAATAGATCTTGCCAGACTAACTTAATTTCTTTTTATGAGAAGGTAAGCAGGGACCTCGATTCTGGGATGGCAGTGGATGTGATTTACTTAGACTTTGCTAAAGCATTCGATACAGTGCCACACAGAAGGTTACTGGTTAAATTAAGGAATGTTGGCCTTGAACATAGCATTTGCACCTGGATAGAGAACTGGCTAAAAGATAGACTACAAAGAGTGGTGGTAAATGGAACATTTTCTAATTGGACCAGTGTTGTTAGTGGGGTACCGCAGGGCTCTATACTGGGTCCCTTGCTTTTCACCTTGTTTATTAATGATCTGGATGTGGGCATTGAAAGTACGGTTTCTATTTTTGCAGATGATACTAAATTGTGCAGAGATATAGGTTCCTTGCAGGATGCTGCCACTTTGCAGAGTGATTTGTCTAAGTTGGGAAACTGGGCAGCAAACTGGAAAATGAGGTTTAATGTTGATAAATGCAAGGTTATGCACTTTGGCAAAAATAATATAAATGCAAGTTATACACTAAATGGCAGTGTGTTGGAAGTTTCCTTAAGTGAGAAGGATCTTGGGGTTTTTATAGATAACAAGTTGTCTAATTCTGGGCAGTGTCATTCTGTAGCTACTAAAGCAAATAAAGTTCTGTCTTGCATAAAAAAGGGCATAAACTCAAGGGATGAAAACATAATTATACCTCTTTATAGATCCCTACTAAGGCCTCATCTGGAGTATGCAGTGCAGTTTTGGACTCCAGTCCTTAGGAGGGATGTAAATGAGCTGGAGAGAGTGCAGAGACGTGCAACTAAACTGGTTAGGGGGATGGAAGACTTAAATTATGAGGGGAGACTGTCCAGGTTGGGGTTGTTTTCTCTGGAAAAAAGGCGCTTGCGAGGGGACATGATTACACTTTACAAATATATTCGAGGACATTATAGACAAATATCAGGGGACCTTTTTACCCATAAAGAGGATCACCGCACCAGAGGCCACCCCTTCAGACAAGAAGAAAAGGACTTTCATTTGAAGCAGCGTAGGTGGTTCTTCACAGTCAGGACGGTGAGGTTGTGGAATGCACTGCCAGGTGATGTTGTGATGGCTCATTCTGTTGATGCTTTTAAGAGGGGTTTGGATGATTTTTTGGACAGACATAATATCAAAGGCTATTTTGATACTAAAATCTACAGTTAGTATAGCTATGGGCATACAGGTATATGGTTTGTGTTTGAAAGAGTGGAGATGTTTGTGTGTGCGTATGTATGCTGGGTTTTTAATTTGGAGGGGTTGAACTTGATGGACTCGGTCTTTTTTCAACCCAATTTAACTATGTAACTATATATTCGTTTTTTTTTTTCATGGTTTTATTTTGACTTTTTCTGCACAAGAAAAATTCTGAAAATCTGAACCAGAGATTTTAAATTACCTCTCACATGTGTGGACAAAGCCACTGAAATTTTCTGAATTGAAATTCGAATTCGAGGGGTTTTAATTTGAATTTAATTTGAGGGTCGAATTTCAGGGTTAATTAACCTTAAATATACTTGTTTTTTATACTATATAATAAATATGCCCCTAGAAGTAGCATTCTGAGGAACATTCTGCTCTCATAAACAGGTCAGAGACTACTCTGCTCAATGGTTAACATAGATTTTATTTAAGGTAGATCAGGAATACAAACAGCTTGTTTATAATGTACACACTTTAACCCTTTAAATGCCACAGATCGTAGAATCTACGTTCTGTGGCATTTGTACTTGAAATGCCACAGAACGTAGATTCTACGTTCGGCAGCATTTCAGTACTGTTCGTTCCACAGCCCCCAGGCAAGGAGCAGGGGCTGGGAACGAGTGGCCCCTGGGTTGCGATCGTCATGGGGCCACAAGGCAGCAGCAGGCGCGCGCAGCATATGCGCCCTGCTGCTGCCTGCACTTTTAGAATGGAGGAAAGACTTATAAAGTCACTCGCTCCATTCTAAGCACATTACCCATGTTCCCCAGGCCCTAGGCAATGAGCCTAGGTGGAGATCGCCCAGGGGCCCCTAGGCAGCAGCATGCATGTAAAATCTACGTGCTCTGCTGCTGCCTGCGCTCTGTGAACAGAGGAGCGGCTTTACAAGCCCCTCACTCTGTTCCAAATCATTCCCCAGCCCCTTGGCAAGAAGCCTAGATGGGGAATGAGTGGCCCCTTAAGGCACGATCACCCAGGGGCCCCCACAGCAGCAGCAGGACGTGCTCTTCTGCTGCCTGCACTTCCTCTTCCTCAGCCCTGCCCCCCCTGGGGAGCCCTCCAGGACGATCGTGGGCCTGCTACCCAAGGTTAGTGACCCCACACACACACAATCACACACTTATTTTACAAATACACACTCACATTCACACTTACACTTGCACACAATCACATACATTTTTGGGGGATCAGGGGGGCCACACACATTTACAGCACTCACACACGCTTCCACACGCACCCAACATGCAATTGGTCAATTGTACTCACACATACACACTTACACTATGTTGTGTATTTCTTTATCGCATTATCTTTTTCTTTTAGCTGAAAAAAACTGTTTTATTTCCATAGCGAATTACGTATTCGCTAATTGCACTGCGCAATACCTTTTGTATGTTATGTCGGTGATTATACTGCAATTTCGGTCATTTGGGTGAAATTTTTGCCATTTTATTGCATGTTTAGACATTTTATTGCATTTTCAGGGTGTTGTTTGCTTATTTCTGTCCGTAAAACCTATTTAGCCATGGTAAAATGTTTAAACATTGATTCTGACTGCTGATTACCCTAAGCAAAAAAAAACCATTGCTTTTTGTGTTTTTTTTTTTATTTTTGTGATTTTATACCTTTTTGCACTGTTCTGTGTTATTTCATTTTACCCATGGAAATTTTATCTACTATATATCCATTTGGGCGTCTCCATGCGCCACATAGTTTGGTAAATCTATGCATATTGGGCATCAAAGTGTTCAGTAGAACCCTGGCGAAATGTGGGGCATATAATGGGGTAAAATTCAAGCTTTGTGATGATTTTCAGAAATTTGATAAAAAAAACCATTACATTCAGCATCACTTTACAGTTTGGCAATTTGCAGAAGAAACACATATGTACCCATATTGGATTAATCAGAATGTGTACTTTATGAAAATATATGGTTTTCTAGGGTCTCTGTACTGCTAGGGGGTCTTATGTCACATAATACACATAAGGGGGTGCTTATATTGCAGCAGCCAGAACGTCAGCCTTGAAAATTTATGTACACTATTGTCATTTGGGCGTCTGTGCGCCACAAAGTTTGGTTTATCTATACATATTGGGCATCAAAGTGTTAAGTAGACCACTGGTGTTCATATATAGGATGTTTTATGCTGATACGTTACGAAATGTGGGGCATATAATGGGGTAAAATTCAAGCTTTGTGACGATTTTCAGAAATTTGATAAAACCCATTACGTTCAGCATCACTTTACAGTTTGGCAGTTTGCAATAGAAACACATATGTAACCATATTGGATTCGTCAGAATGTGTACTTTCTGAAAATATTTGGTTTTCTAGGGTCTCTGTACTGCTAGGGGGTCTTATGTCACATATACACATAAGGGGGTGCTTATATTGAAGCAGCCAGCACGTCAGCCATGAAAATTTATGTACACTTTTGTCATTTGGGAGTCTCTGTGCGCCACAAAGTTTGGTTTATCTATTCATATTGGGCATCAAAGTGTTCAGTAGACCCCTGGCATTCATGTGTAGGATGTTTTATGCTGATACACTACCCCATATAATGGGATAAAATTCAAACTTTGTGATGATTTTATGAAATTTGATAAAAACCGTTACGTTCAGCATCGCTTTACAGTTTGGCAGTTTGCAGTAGAAAAACATATGTACCCATATTGGATTTGTCAGAATGTGTACCTTCTGAAAATATATGGTTTTCTAGGGCCTCTGTACTGTTAGGGGGTTTTATGTCACATAATGCATATAACAGGGTGCTTTAGCCGTGAAAAATCATATACATTATTGTCATTTGGGCGTCTCCGTGCGCCACATAGTCTGGTATATTTATGCATATTGCCCACCAAACTGTTTAGTAGACCCCTGTGCTCCTATTTGGGATATTTTATGCTGGTAAAGCTACATGGACATTATGATGCTGGAAATTTGAAGCTATGAGGCAATTTTCAGATATTTCACCAAAACCGACAACTGTGGGAAAGCCTTGCGACTCAGTAGTTTGGAGCAGTAAGACATGGGTACCCATTTTAGATTCGGTAGAATGTGTAGTTTCCAAAAATATATGGCTTTGGGGGTAAACATATTTTTCGGTGTTTTTAACCCGCAAAATAAAGCAGTCAATGTGTTGATTTTTCATTAGCTGAGGTTACCCACAGGTGTATTTGTATGTGCTAACTTCATTTTGGGGCCTCTAAATGCCAGATACTTTGGTAAGCCTATTCACAGTGGGCACCGAACTGTTTGTAGGGCCGCTGGCAGTCATATTTTGAGTGCTTTCTCTTGGTATGTAGTGATACATGGCCGATATAATGCTGGAAATTTAAAGCTTTGAGGCAATTTTCATATATTTCACCAAACCCAACAATTGTGGGAAAGCTTTGCGACTCCTTAGTT
>CM044432.1:39339541-39355953 GCA_024363595.1 Xenopus borealis
TATACAAATTTTTGTGTCTGGGTGACGGGTCCACTTTAATGCAGTCTTGCATTGCCAGCAAGTTGGGTTTGATTCAGACCGTACTGTCTGCACAGAGTTTGCTTGTTCCTTCTGCATTTGCCTGGGTTTCCTTCCACAGTTATAAACATACAGGCAGGTTTATTGACTGTAAGCTCCACAGGAACTACTGTCATTTTTGAATAATATATGCATCTTTATTCTTGTGCTTTCCTCTATCCCTTTGTCAACTCTTTTCATCTAACTTTTTCCATTTGGGGAAGATTTTCTAAGGGTCAAAATGAATATTCAAATTAAATTAAAAATTTTAAAATTCAAATTTCGAAGTCATTTTAGGCTACTTCGACTATCAAATAGCCCACAATTTGATTCAAATTGAAAAAAAATTGAAAATGCAAATTTCCAAGTACTGTCTATTTAAAAAACTCGCCACTTCCTCTCATTAAAGCTGCTGAATTGCCATTTTAGCCTATGGGGGACCTCCTAGATTTTTTCTTAGTCCTGGGAAATCTAAGGATTTTTTTGAAAATAGTTCAAATCCAACAATGCATTCAAACTATTCAAACAGATTTAATTTCATCGAAAATTGACCTATTTGGTCCGTTTTCGATCAAAAATGGCCTTTAAAAAAATTAGATGGTCGAATTTTGAAGTTTTTTAACTTCAAAATTTGACTGTTAGTAAATATGCCCCTTTATCTTAATATCTGCTATAACTTACTCCCCCCAGTTAGGTTTATTTTAACGATTTGCCTTTGTATCACAAAATCCAAAATGTCTCACTATTTTTGTTAAAACCACTTTGACAAAACTTCCATGAACATTTTTACCGTATTTATCACTAAATTTTATTTGAAAAAAATCTGGTGCAGGAAAAGACTCGATAAAAAAAATTTGCTATTTTTTTTCTTATATGGAGCCTGAAAACTAAGATTATTTCAGATTATTACCGAAAAACCATAACATTTTTTGAATTATTGCACAAAATCCAGCACAGATCACGATATATTCCAATTGTAAAAAGAATCTGAAATATAAAATTTGTTTCAGATATGACACCTGAAAACTCAAATTTTTCCAGATTATTACCCAAAAACCATAAATTTTTCGGATTATTGTACAAAACTCAGCACAGATCATGATATCTTCCAATTGTAAGAAGGCTATCTGCCATTGACCTACATGATCTCGGCAGGTTTGAGATGGAGTACTTTTTTGTTTGCACTTTAAGCAGCATCAGGATTTAATGACTCAAATTTTTTTTTAAAGTTTTCCTACAAATAAATGTAGTTTTTCCCCTTTAAAACTCCGACCAGAAAAAATCCCCTAAATGTCTATTTCATTTACCATGTCATACAGTATATCTTTTACCCTGTTCAAGTAATTCTCTTGACACTATGGTTTACAGATCACATAACACATTTTACACTGACATTTATTTTGAAGCAACACACTTCAAGAACTATCACAAACTATAGGTCATATTAGCTTCAAAGTTTATTGGTTTTCAAATAATGGGTCCGATTCAATTCAATGTGCTAAAGAAAATATGTGTTGGCTTGTGATAAAGAATGCACAATTTTATCCAATTCAATTAATTGTGATATGGAATCTATTGAATGCGAGACACGTTTAATTTAGCTGCACTTTGTTATTGCAGTTTCCGCTTTGGACATTTTTTTTCTCACAAATTACGCAGCTTAACATGCAAAAATTCTACCTCTGTCTACAATTGTATAAATACAACATATGTCAAGTTCATTAATTTTTAATTTTTTTCATATTCTACTGGCTCATCACAACCAATCAAAGGTTATTACTTTAACACAACACCTAGACATAGCAACGCTATAAAGAGAAGTTTCTGTTCTGGAAAATTGGTGCGACTGCCTCTAACCTCCATGCTGCATCTGCTTGTGTGCTACAAGTCTGCTATTCCAAGTACATTTGGCCTTTCAAACCATACACCCATGTGTGTTCTAACAACCCAAAAACAGTCATGTTCACTTCACTGTGTACAAATGCAACCTCAGCTTCACTCTTTTCCTTTCTTTCACATTTTTGCATTTTTCCAGTTGCACACTTATCTACCATATCCTCTAGATCACATTATAGTGTTCAAAAAGGATGTTCTCCAGCCTTCCAGGCAGAGATATTATTTTTCTGTGACTGCCTTTGCCTTTAATACTGTAGGTGTTTACATGCTTCAAGTCTGCTATTCCAGGTACATTTGGCCTTGCAAAACATACACCCATGCACATTCTAACAACCCACTAGGCAACCATGTTCACGTCACTGTGTACAAAATCAACTTCAGCCTCACATTTTATTGAAGGATTTTTCCTTCGAAATAGATTCTATGATGATCTTCTAAACTGATCATCTATCTTCCTTTTTCGACCATTTGTGTTTTTGGTTTTTCAAACTGAGGTTAAATGTTTGAGTGCCAAAATAACAGACATCTAACTAATCATATTTGTAACACCTATCATCTCCAACATTTCAAACCAACATATACTACCTTATTTACAATCATTTCACTTAAAGCCTTCTTCGGAATGTGCATTTAAAGATTTAAATCACTCTGTTTAGTGAAATATATGTAATGATTGATTTGACATATAACTATGTATATATATATTATATATAATTAGAGCCAGAGAGGGAAGTCACGTGACTTTTTGTCACAAAACAAGGAAGTAAAACATGTATCGCCTTCCCACCCCTAATTTGCATATGCAAATTAGGATTCGGATTTGGTTCGGTATTCGGCCAAATCTTTTGGGAAGGATTAGGGGGTTCGGCCGAATTCAAAATAGTGGATTCGGTGCATCCCTACATCTTAGTGAATTAGCGTAATTACGATCCTTCATCAGTGCGCAACTTAATGTGCAAAGTTGCGCTAGTCTATCTACTTTGCTAGCGAAAATTTGCCAGAGTCATTGTTAGTGAATTTGCGAAGTTACTAAATGACGTCACGCTGGCGAATTTCTGCTAGCGTTAGCCACTTCGCCCTTTAGTGAATCTGCCCCATAGCTTTGCTTGTAACACCTACACTGTTGATTTGTTACTGAGATGTCATTAAACAGAAAAAAGTATACTTACATAAACAACAATTTTGTGTGGTGGGGACACTAAAAATGTTTAGAAGAATGCAATGTGCAGATTTTTCTTCTCTAAATAATAAACAGGGTCAAACAACAACATTGCAGTCATCCTACTTGAAAAAAGAAAGAGTGTATAGTGTAGTATAAAGATCATCAAATGAAAATGAGCATGTTGATATATGAGGTAGCAGGCAGAATTATAAGCTAAACAGCTAATTAGAATATCATGTGTGGGAGCATTTGAAATGAACTTACAAGAAAAGTGTCCGCTATTGATTTGCTGCCAGACCTGGTTACCACGCTGGTCTGCATCTGAGGGATGAATAGGTGGATCTTAAGCTCTTTCATCATCTTCAATAGCTTCAGGTAATTGTAGATTCCCTAATAGCTGATTGTCCACTGCAATATTATGTAAAATGCAGGCTGCTAAAATTATATTTACTAGGGGAATTCTGCATAATATCAGAAGCACATCTTGTCAGAAGTCAGTCAAATGTACACTCAGTAACTTGTCTGGCCCTTTGATGAGTCTCATTGTACCTCCATTCACCAGGTGTGCATGGATCAGCAGCCAGGCTCAACACCCATAAACAGCATCTCCTGAAAAAAGTGGATGTATGCTTAAATCAATATAGTGAGTTGTAGAATTCTACGTAGATTAATCTTTATCAAAATGTTACACTTTACATTGCTCCTTTGGCATCTTTAATTCAGTCTCCTATTGTATTTTAGTTTTTGTTGTTGGGATGGAACCGGAGTAAAGATAAATTGCTTTTATGTAAAACATCTAGCTAAATACTTTAACAAACAAAGGTTATGGTGTCAACTAATTTGATCCTATTGGACACCTTTTGAAAGATTCATCTTTCATCCCTTTGCTAAGAAGCATGGTATGAGTGTTTAGTAGTAGCACATCTCACAAACATCATAAAGAAGGGACTACACACTTTCCAATGGTTGCATGAAATATCTTTTGTCCACTCTACTAACATTAAGGGGCACATTTAATAAGGGTCGAAGTGAAAATTTGAATAAAATTAGGATTAAAAAATTTTAATTTCGCAGTAATTTTGGGCTACTTTTGAACATCAAATAGGCCAAAATTAGATTCAAATTGAAAAAATTCGAAAATTCTAATTTTCTAATTTCAGACTACTGGCCCTTTAAAAACCCTTCAAATTCGACTATTTGCCATCTAAAAGCTGGCAAATTGCAATTTTATCCTATGGGGGAACTCCTAGAACCTGGCCTGAGTTTTAGGAATTCAAAGGATTTTGTGATCAAATGATTTTTATTCCATTGAATACAAGCCCCCCAAAAAATTTGATGGTCGAATTTCAAAGTTTTTTGCCTTTGAAATTCGACCATTAGTAAATCTGCCCCTAAGAGCTGAATCATCAGATATGCAGGTAAAACAAAAAGAATTAATTAGCTCTATCTGATGATTCAGCATTAACATTACAATGTTCAGCCACCTTCAAAGGCACACAATCAAAATTTTCTGTCCCACCCGATTGCACTGATTATCATACAAAAAGATCTTTTTGTATGATAATATCATTGTGTCTATTGCCACCTCAAGGATGGATTTTGACAAATAATGACTTGCAATAGTTAATGTTAATTAACAATTGTTTGGCACACTTTAAACAACATTAGTATGTAATAGGAGTTCTAAGATGTTTGACATGACAAGACTATAGATAAACATATTTAGTATTATATGGAAAGTTGAAACAATACTTACTTGCTTACCAAGCCAACCACTTGGAATGACCTGAATATAATCATTTTGTGCTTCCAGGAAAGTTGTCAAAAGCATTCATCAAATGCATATTTGCATCATGAATTATCTCAGTGTTGGTTGAATGAAATTGCTTCCTGTTCCAGCAAATATGCTCCTAACCATAAAACCATATGACTGCAATCTATTGCACCCATTAGGCAGACCTCCTGGGACATAAAAGTCAAAATTGATAACTACATTACATCTACAAGAGCTTGTAGAACTTGATTTAGTAACCAAGACCTTCTGAAGACTGAAAGCTGCCAGATGCCAGAAAATTACAGGTTGCTATTAACTTGGTGAAACTTGGAAATGCTCTATTTGCAGGTGCCAGAGTATCAATATAATTTTTGTTAAGCTCATAGAGATCCATGAGACATTGGCTATTGAGTCAATATCAATCAGATAATGTCAGCCTCCCCTAAGCCAGCCAGCAAGACCTTGTCTCAATATATAGCCTTTGGGGACATTCATGGCCAACAGGCGGAGGTGCCTCAGTAACTACTCATGGCTCCCATGCTGAGTGGTATGATGCAGCAGGGGAAGCAACAGGCTTTCTAAACTGCAATCTTAAGAAATGTCTCTTCACTCTTCTACAGTAAGTTGTTTTCTTTAGTCAGCATTCCAGACACATCTGATCCACATAGGAGCCCCACAATGGTCCATATTCACTAGGCAAGAAGACAAGTATTGAAAGGTTTCTATTAGTGATGGGCGAATCTGGGGCGTTTCACTTTGCCAAAGAAATTGTAGAATACTAGAAATTTGAAAATAGGCAAAAAAAATTTTGGACACCCACGCCCATTACTGGCGTCGAAAAAGCGAATGCCATTGTCCATTTTTGCCACGCTGGCAATTTTCGTCCGGCAACATTATTCTGTTGTTTCATGAATTTATTTGCCTATGGCGAATCGCTGGAATTCAATGCAAATTCGCCTCAGGCAAATAAATTCGCCCATCACTAGTTTCTATAGTTCTGTTTGCCCTGGCCAAAATTTGCATTAACACTTTCTGATCTGGATCTTAAATAGTGGCACAACTACTGGGGGAGCAGGAGGTGCGATTGCACCAGGCTCTTCACCTCCCTAGGGCCCCCTGCAGCTTGCGCACGGCTAGTTCTGCATAGATTATCACATACCACAGGGGAAGGGGGGGGCCCGGCTGCATGTCCCGCCCCCAGCCCACTCTCCACTAGTTACGTTAGTGGTCTTAAAAGGAATATTTTTATTGACTTAGCACGTTCAGCTTGCAAAGATGAAGGATTAACAGTCATGTGCAAACAATTAAAGATGAATAAATGGTTCACACAGTGAATTAGTGAAATCCATTGAAAGGGAAATTATTTAGAATGATTCATGATGACAATTGTTGAAAGTCCTATTTAGGATTTGTGTGGATATGTTTGAGTTAACATATAGATATTAAAATGTTTTAATTACATCAATATCTTTTAGAAAGTGTTTCTTAGTTTTAAAATTTGACCAATAATCCAGAACACAAATATATTTAGGTGTGAGGTTAAACATTCTACAATTATTTGCAGCTGAATACAATTTGGAGTTTATGTAATATGTGCCAAGTCAACTTGCAGTCTGATGTTTCAAACACTGGTTGTTTGCTAGGGTCTAAAACAAATAGTGATGTAGTACTAGTGAAGTGTTATACACACAAAAAAAGATGAAAATGTAAGAAATAAGAATAAGTAATATACACTGGTGTAGCTATAAGTGGCTTTAAAAAACATTTGTGATAAGGCAAATTGTAAGAATAGAAGATGCTGCAGTAAAATGCTTTCCTAAACTTTTTCTTTGACTCTTCCCTAACTCTCAGTAGCTTGTCAGCTTTTTGTGGGGTTGAATGAGAAACAGAGTGAGTTCTGAGTAGTGGTGTTTTGAATAGCTATGGTATGGAGTGATAACTCCTGCTTTAGTTCCAGGGACTTGGTGCATAGTGCCCACTACTTCAGCTGTCTGTATTCCTTGGCCCACAACCTCAATCCCTCCACCCTCAACTACAGACAATAGCCTGATTAAAGAGGCTATTTATGCTTGCCACCACCTGTAACCTGTGCTGGATCACTCAGCTCATTGTGATGATCAATTCTCCTGTTTAAAGTCCTTGCTCCTGATCCTGTTTACTGAATTAATGTTTCTGTATCCTGTAAGTCCTGATCCTGCCCTGACCTCAGTTCCCTTTTACTGTTACATAGTTAAATCGGGGGTTGAAAAAAGTCAAACCTCTCCATATGAAACCCAGAACCATACACACACCCCTCCATACCCCTAGGCCTTTCTCAGTTAAGGAAACTTCCAACACATTCATATTATTTTTGCCAAAGTGCATAACTTTGCATTCATCAACATTGATCCTCATTTTCCAGTTTGCTGCCCAGTTTCCCAACTTAGTCAAATCACTCTGCAAAGTGGCAACATCCTGTATGGAACCTATAGTTCTGCACAATTTAGTATCATCTGCAAAAATAGAAACAGTACTTTCAATGCCCACCTCCAGGTCATTAATAGACAAGTCGAAAAGTAAAGGTCATAGTACAGAGCCCTGAGGTACTCCACTGCTTAAACGCTTTAGGGAGACGGCCCTCCCAGGACTTCGTAGAGACAAAATATTAAGCTAGCACACAAGGCAGGTGCAAACCGGGGTCAGGCCCCTGGTACGTTTATTGACGCAATCATTTTGTACTCCACTAACAACACAGGTCTAATTAGAGAATGTTACATTTACCCAACTCTTTGTACTCTATATTTTAGCCAGTTCTCTAAAAATACTATGTTCCAGGCCAACATCCCTTAATTTAACCAGTAACCTTCTGCATGACACTGTATTAAATGCTGTAGTAAAGTCTTAAGTAAATCATATCCACTACCATCCCAGAATCAATGTCCCTGCTCTCCTTCTTATAAAAAGAAATTTATTTAGTCTAGCAAGATCTATCACGCTTAAAACCATGCTGGCACACACTCATTGTACATATTATGATTTGCTATGAAGTCCAGTATCTTATTCTTTATTACCCCTTGAAAAGCTTTCCTACCACTGATGTCAGACTTACTGGCTGATAGTTTTGAGGCTGAGAATGGGATCCCTTTTTGAATAGCGGCAAACTAGAATCCACGATTAAATTATATTTATTATTAAAAAAAGCACAATTTAATTGGAATGGGAACAAACACGGAAAAATTTGGTGGAAATCGGAATTGTACAATTTCTTCAGTTTTTTCCCCAATCGCTCAATTTTTTTGGGCTCTTTCCCAAAAAGTGTAAATTTTTTGGATTTTTTTGCCCAAATAACATCACAGAACAGAACTTACAAATAGGATAGGGACCTTTCCTGTTGACTTATGTACGACCATGGTAGGTCTGAGATGACAGATTTTTTTCATCCTTGGGGTATAATAAATAAAATTTTTTAGAATTTTTGGCATTCAGACTTTAATAAATAACCCCCTATGTGTTACCCTTATTTTTATATGTTCTATAAACACTATGGGGGCAATGTAATACAATTTTGCAAAGAAAACATATTTATGAATAAAAGTTTGCATGTTGCAATGTAATATTCTTCAATAGGCTCTAATCCATGCATGTGGGGTAATGTAATAAAAGTTGCAAAGAGAAAAACTATGTGCACAGTTAAGAGTAAACATTTGAATTTCCCATGTAATATTCTTCCTTAAACGGTTGCATTGTGAATTTTAATTGCACATTGAGATTTTAAGTACTCACTTTTAAAAGTGCTTGAAGGTGTGGAACAAACACATTTTTTAGGAAGAACTTTTATTATCACTGCTCACTGGACCAAACTATAAAATTTGCAAACCTTCTTCCACTGTCGCTAAAAATTATCCAGGCACGCAAACAATATATTAAATTCACAAAAATGAAATTTTGACTGCATAACTTTTCCCATTGTGAATATTTTTTTCCCTTACCGACTTTAATTACATTTCCCCATTATTGTCTAAAGAAAATCCCTCCTACATAGTCAGACAATATCATTATTACCAAATCATAATTTTAACACCTTAAAACATTTTGGCTTCAACTTAAAATTAGCTAAGTAATTCTGCTGCATCATAACTAACGGTAAGTGTAATACATCTAAATGCCCTCTCATTATGTATGCTATTATATTGAGTATAAAGTGTTAGTTTGTCTTCAAGGCTCTTTGTGAAAGATGTTCCTCTGTATTTTACAGATTACCACAATCCTTGAACATGAGAATGTACAGAACTTTAACTTCTCTTGATACTGCCATTATCTTTTCATTTATTCATAATTTAATTTTCTTTCTTTCTTTCTAAAATTTTCCAGTATCCATAGGCAATATGGCATATATTGTAGTAGAGGGGATAGAAATATATAGTACAAACCACTAAGACTTCAACTAACTATTGAAGGTCTGGGGTGACAGTGGGTCAAGGTCTGCAACACACTATATATAGGGAGCTCAATACTTAACTGTTTGGATTAGAAGTTTGCATGTGATTGAATAAATATCCAAACTTCCACATTGCAAGTGTGGAACACCTCCATTCGTCCAGACAGTTCAGTTGATCTCTAGTCCCACATCCTGGCTATGGATTCCTTAACTCTCTCACAACACAGATATCAATTAAGGACATGTATCATTCAGGATCATGTTAAAAATCTTCACATCCTTTATTATTATGAATAAATAAAAGTTGTCAGCATTGGCACAGTGTACTAGACAAGCTACTGATGCATTTTGTGCCCGATTTCCAGGCACTTCCTCAGAGTCACTGAATAAATATCTATGAATTCATGTTGGGTAAATGCTTAACAATTTGGCTCGTTATTTAGGTACTCTTCCTCTAAATTAAGACTGCTCAGCACACAAAAGCTGGAAACCAATCAAAGTGACCACCTCCACACTGCATCTAAAGATGGCCATACACATACAGATAAAGCTGCCGATATCAGTAGTTTAGACCGATTTGACAGCTTATCTGCCCGTGTATGAGGGTTTACGACGAGTCTTCCTGACTGATATCTCCACACAATATCGATCAGGAAGGTAGGATTTTCTTCCGACCGACCCGTCGGAAGTCCATTGCACATCTGATCGTTCGGTCATAGGGCCGTATATATCATATAGCCATATATCATACAGCCCTACCAGTTAGTGGCATATCGGGGAAAGATCTGCTCATTTGGCCACATCTTTTCATCTATCGCCTGCTTAAGGCAGCGATCCCCAACCAGTGGCCTTTGAGCAACATGTTGTAGTTGTACAGTTGTACTACCAAACAGAGCCTCCTGCATGCTACCAGTACACACAGGAGCTACCAAATAGACAATCACAACCCTTATTTGTCATCCCCAGGGACTTTTTTCATGTTTGTGTTGCTCCCCAACTTTTTTTCTTTGAATGTAACTCAAAGTGATCAAAGTGATAATTTATTATTCCCCACACCCAGTTATTTTAGAACACTGAAAAATCCCTTTTGGTGGGTGAGAGCTGGAATATATGTCATACTTATTTGTTTTAATATTCTGTGCTCATATAAAAAGCAAAAGGCATTTTTCATTATTTACTTATGCATGACAACAATATCCCTTTTCAGTCACCAATTCACCAATCTTGGTAACAGTATTCTTAATTTTTCACATGACTAATGCATATTCCATTATGCTTTGAATTACATTGTGGAGAAGCAGCATTGACTGGTGCATTACTGGTCTAGACCTGGTTAATAATCCACCATGTTAAACCCTTTCACGTTGCAAGCTGACATTTCACAAAGAAAAATAAATAGCAATTTTCTTTGAAGTGCCTTGTCGAGGAGAAACTAGACCAGTAGAGTTGTAGAACAGGGATCATAAGTACTGTGCTTTTATAAAAATGGGAATAATATACTATACAACTTAATGTAGCAATAGCTAAGGATTCTATATTTGTGACTAAGCTTGATTATGATGAGTTTTACTGCAAGTCTTTTCATTCTAAGCTGTTTATACAAATCATTTAAGTTTATTCCCCCAGTGGATGGGTTATGTTGTGGCTAAGATGTGCCATCCCAATGTTGGTTATTCCATCAGGGCAGTTTTTTAGGTGACCTGTCTCCTGGGTAAAGGTATGCAGGCACCTAAAGCAACATGAAAACATTATCCCATTGAGGGAGAATCAAATCCAGTCTCACAGTTGCATCTTTAAAACAGCACCATGCAGCAGAATTACCCCCTAAATGGCCCCAGCACTGTTACTTCCATCAGAAAGGCCCCAACCAACCAACCCACAGCCTTGCAGCAAGCAAGTACTAGCACTTGCATGTAAGTGTTTTGGGGACACATTTTGCTGCTACTAGACCAAAGAGGGTCAGAAATGAGTAATAAGGTATTAGACTATTTGAGTACACACACTCTATTGAGATTGCATTGTGCAGATAAAAATTAACTTCAGGTTGGCAAACCAAAGGTCACTTGTCTATCCTTATGCTTGACCTATCATCTGCATTTGAAATGGTTGACTACTCTCTTCTGATGCAAATTCTGTATTCACTTAGTATCCATAATCAGTCAGACCAGGCGAAGTTCAATACAATAGATAGGAGGTTGAAAAAAAAATGTTCGCTGATCTGAGCGTAAATTCACACTTTAGTGGATTTGTGTAGCACTGGCGAAAATTCGCCTGGCGAAGTGTGGCGAATGCTAGCAAAGCCTATGCTGGCGAATTTTCGGATCTTAGTGAATCTGCCCCAAAGACTTCCACTTGGAGAACTTGCATAACATCTGAACTGGGAACTATAACTTATATGGCAGTTTCACCCACTGTAACCTACAGCACTTAATATCCCTGTGATTTGTGTCTGTAAGTTACTCTTCCATCCTTTCTTCTTGACACTAAGCACTTATGGTGGAATGTCACCAACTGGAATTGGTCACTAATGCAAAAAATGAAGATTGAGTGGATCAAATCAAATTTCTTTAAGCCTGCTGTTTCAACACACACCATCCAAATGTGATAGACTCTAAGTTTGAGAAGATTTGAAACAGACCAGGAGCCGGCAGCACTTAATCTGCAATCACCCTTTATTGGTGTATTCACTGATCTTCTCAAACTTTTAGTCACTAATGCAAAACACATTCGCAATTTGTTCACAATCCAAATACATTTTTGAAAAGTGAACAATTTTGCCTTTGCGATCACTTTGCCCCTCACACAACAGTAGGATAATGATTGCAAATTTTATAGTTTGTATAGTGTGCAGTATATGCAATAAAACTTCTTAATGAAAAAGTTATTACGTTTGCTCCAAAAATTTACGCCAACTTCAAGCAGGTGTTAAAGGTTTGCAATGCATAAATAAGATTTGCAATGCAATAAAAGCTAAAGAATTTGTTCTCTTTGCTAATTTTATTACATTTCCCCCTTAATCTGTATTGTAACTGTACTTTATGAGTATTATATTTTTGTACTTATTTATATTTATTATTGCAATGACCCCCTGTTTATTCTACTAATTTATTGTTCTGCTGTAGGAGTTCTATACAAATAAAAATATACATAAACAAACAAGAATGACCGCTCAGAGCCCACTCTGTTTTGCAGCTCCAAACATATCCGATCAGGTGCTCAGTCAGCAGCGTCCCTCCTGCTAAAACACATCACAAAGTCCAAGCGAAGACAGCACTCTGATCAGGAACAAGTTTATTCGGGAATCAAGGCCCTACGCGTTTCGGGAAACAATCCCTTAATCATAGGCATTGATTAAGGGATTGTTTCCCGAAACGCGTAGGGCCTTGATTCCCGAATAAACTTGTTCCTGATCAGAGTGCCGTCTTCGCTTGGACTTTGTGATAAAAATATACATACCTGTACATGCATTTCCACTGTCATAAACTTCCTCTTGCAGTTTTAGTACATTTTATTTGCCCTTCAATTTTACAGTGCTGCCACTTTATAAATATATGTTTTAAACAATAATAATAGTAATAATGATAATAAAGTCAAAGATATTTTCAAGTAAATTTTTTGATTAAATATGGTAAAAATGTGCACAGGAGTTTGGCTGAAGTGGTTTTAAGAAAATAGTAAGAAATTTTGAGATTTTAGTAAATAACCCCCTAAATCTACTAGAGAATCATTTAAACATTAAATAAACCAAATAGGCTGGTTTTGCTTCCCATAAGGATCAAGTACAAGGCACAGTTTTATTACCAAGAAAAAGGAAATCATTTTTGAAACTTTGTATTATTTGAATAAAATGGAGTCTATGGGGCAAATTTCCTAAAGAGTGCAAATTCACCAGCGACGGCTTCACAGCCGTCACAACACTTCTCCAAATGAAAGTTCTCTCAGATAAGGAAAATTTACTAAGTTGCAAGGTTTTCTCCCATGTGACAAATGCTGTAAAATTTTTCCTAGCGTTACTTTGGCAAAGCGAGCAAATCAAAGTAAAGAAATTTAAAGTGTAATTGAGCTAATTATGTTACATGGTGCATCTAATACATTACGTTTACACTGATAACTAGACATGTCAAAGGAACCTTAATAAAGTCAATAGAGTTGTTGAAATACCCACTGTAAAATAATGTGCCATATGGCAGAAAATGTATGGGGGAAACTGGGTACCGGAAAAAAAATGTATGCCTTTTGCAGCCTAACACCCTGAAATAACAAAAGGCCCCAGCCTTTTTTGGATCTGAAAGATTTTCCACCCAAAAATTATTACTTAAGTAACTGAAGATTGAGGATATTTTATGCATCCCATTGCACATCGCCAGATCAAAGATGGCAAAGAAAAGTCTGGCGATAGAGGTAACATTCAGTAAAATCCACATCTTCGTGAATTTGAGTTACGTCCATTCGCCAGAGTGAAAAAATTTGTGTCTATCTCCTTCGTTAGCGAAGTGACACCTGCTCCCGTTAGTAAATCGGCAAGGTGGCTGAAAAATGTAAATCTCGCCCTTTAGTAATTCTGCCCCTATGGGAGATGCCCATTCTGCAATTCTGAGCTTTTTGGATAACAGTTTCTGGATAAATGATTCCATACCTGTACCTGTTATCCAGAATGCTCTGGACCAGGGGCTCTCTACATAATGGATCTTTCCACAATTTAGATCTTCTTACCTTAAGTCTACAAGGAAATAATGTAACCATTAAATCCCCTTATATGTTTATACATAGTAATCATGTCACCCCTCAAGCGCCTCTTCTCCAGTGTGAACATCCCCAATTTGGCCAGTCTTTCCTCATAGCTAAGATTTTCCTTACCTTTTACCAGTTTAGTTGCCCTTCTCTGTACCCTCTCTAATACAATAATGTCCTGCTTCAGTGAAATTGTACGGCATATTCTAAATGGGACATTACAATAGCTCTATAAAGTGGAAGAATTACCCCCTCCTCCCGTGACTCTATGCCCCTTTTATTACAGCTCAAGACCTTAATTGCTGCCGACTGGCATTGCTTGCTACAGCCAAGTTTATAATCTACAAGGACTCCAAGGTCCTTAATGGATTTGAATCCATAATGGATTTGCCTAGTGCAGTCCCATTAAGGGTATAAGTGGCTTGGATATTTTTACACCCCAGGTGCATGACTTTATCAAAACTGAATCTCATTTGCCACTTAGCTGCCCAGATTGCCAATTTGTCAATCCTGTTGCAAGATTGCCACATTGTGGATAGAATTCATTGGGCTGGATAGTTTTGTGTCATCTGCAAACACTGATACATTACTTACAATACGCTCCCCATTAATGAACAAGTTAAATAAAAGTGAACCCAATACCAAGCCCTGAGGGACCCCATTAATAACCTTACTACAAGTAGATGTACCATTAACAACAACCCTCTGTACCTGATCCTGTAGCCAGTTTCCTATCCATGTGCAAACAACTTCATTAAGCCCAACAGACCTTAGTTTAGAAAGCAGTCGTTTGTGGGGCACGGTATCAAACTCTTTGGCAAAATCCAAAAAGATCACATTTACTGCCCCCCCCCAGTCCAGAATCTTACTTACCTCATCATAAAAAGCAATCAAATTTGTCCGACATGACCCATCCTTCATAAAGCCATGCTGATTGCTGCTCATAATTCAATTCTCTGGGGCAAACTTTTGAATGTGATCCTTTAACAAGCCTTCAAATAATTTGCCCACCACAGATGTCAAACTATCTGGACTATAATTGCCAGGCTGAGATCGTAATCCCTTTTTAAATATTGGAATGACATGAGCTTTCATTATTCTTCCTCAGTAAAAATCAGTCAAGGCGCTAAGGTTTTCAGATTTTTTTTCTCTAGTTTTTTCAAATAGTATAAAAAACTTGAATCTTTAGAGGTTTTTAGATTTTTTTAGCATAGCGTTTTTTCATAGCATCATGCAATTACATTGCATTCCTGCATTTAAATTAGTTCATTTGTGGTTTCCATGACCTCTAAAACTACCAAAATGTCAAGGATGATAAAATGGCCTTCCAATGGCAGTCTAATTTACTTTCAAATTGGGATTCAGTGTGTATCTTGAAAGAAACTAGGCATTTCCTAAAATCCTACCTTATCTGTTCTTCAGGTCAGACATCATTAGCAAAGGTTCTGGCACCCCTGGAGGAGGGCAATCTACACATTGTTAAGTCTTTAATTAGTCTTACTGAGGAAGACTTATGATTAAAGGTAACCATCTTCACTTCTGATCTGTTTGCTTGTAATTAGTCGGTATTTATGTCACGGTTTCCACCCTAAATTCAGAACCAATGCCAAGCACCCTGTTCTCGGCTCTTGCTTCCGCCTATAATAGTGGCCTTTCACCTCAGGAGGAGCCCTCAGCTAACTGGATGCCGCCAGGTCTTATTAAGAGAGGAGCAAAGCGAGGGGTTCTGAACAAGCACAGGGGCACAACGGTAATGCAAAGTCTTTTGGGCAGAAGGTCGGGATGCAAGGTGTAGACAGAAGAGTAGTCAGACCTGGTCAGACAGGCAGAGTACAATCAGAATCAGCCAGGGAAGGGCCGGAACACACATTTTCATGAATAGTCGGTTACCAGGCAGAGTTCAGGATGACAGAAGTCATATTAGTCAGGCAGGCAGAGTTCACAACAAGTATCAGATACAAACAAGAATAACACCCAGGAACTCTCAAAGATAAACCTACAATGAGCAATGAGTACTAATACAAAGTTCCCTTAAGTACCTTTGTATTTGACGCCCTTGTGCCATGACTTCATAACGCTGGAGCATTTGCACCTGTAAACCCAGGAGGTGCGTGCCGCGTGATGCCTATAATCAGTTTGCCGGCACAAGAGAACCACGAGGTGAGCGTCCCTGCTGGGAGGGCTGTGGGTATCCCCACCAACCCCCTAGACCACCACGGCAAGTCATCACAGTTTATAAAAGGTCAATGACTTTCTTGACTCTTGACAGACCCTTGCATCTTTCATCCAGTGCTGCACTGATGTTTTTTGGAGCACTGGATGAAATTTTGTTTGGGATGCAAGGTAAAACCCACAAATAAATTCAGGTGAAATAC
>CM044432.1:39357637-39369656 GCA_024363595.1 Xenopus borealis
GCAAATTTACCATCTGAGAAGAGAAAGAACCTCATCCACAACTACCACAAAAAATGTCAAGCTATTATTGATGTTAAATGGGACAATAAACAGTATTAATGTATGTAAATTTTTGTTCAGGGTCATCTGTGTAGTTTGTGTAGTGATTATAATTCAGCCAACCACTAACCGTGAGTGAAAGAAAAGTTTTTGTGTTATCATTCATGTTCTCTAAAAAATGGTAGAATATACATTCTGCCAGTGTATGAAACTTATGAGCACAGCTGTATATCTGTAAAGAATGTATTATTTTGTGGACTTCACAACTGTGTCTCATTAATTTTTTAACATGTCCTTGTGTGGTATGTCTTTCACATGGCTCATGTGCACTTCTGTGTTAGGACAGTGACCTGTTACATATATAGGAATAGCTTGTGTGTAGATATGCAGTGTTTCCTTTATGTTACATTAATATGTGTTGAAATTATAAAAACAATGACCTTGCCTTTTGTATCTTTTGCTCCTATTATATGCTTTTCTAACCAACAAATTCCTTTATTTTTAGCTTCTGTACTGAGGCCATTATTTTATTTCCAGTGACCTTACATTTTATTGACTTATGTCACCACCGTTCCATCCAGAATAATTCCACTGCTCAATCATTCAAAAACTGAGGTCATTCTTCCCTCTTATGCTACAAGGTTCTCACCAATAACATTCCAATTGATAAACCTTTGTACAAATCTCAATGCCACTTACATACATTTATGATTGTTTTCTGTCCACTTACATACAAGAACAGAACATACAGGAATACTAGAAAATACTTATATGACCCTGTTAAGACTAACTAATTCAGTATATATTTTTTGATAGTTATTGATATATCTATCACTCAGAGGCAAATTTATAAAAACTCCTCCCATGAACTCAAAATTTGACCAATCGAAATTTATTAGAGAAATTACATTTTCTAAACTTGGGTGAACAGGATGGATCTGGAAACTCGAAATTGATTCTTATTTTGAAACCTTGATTTGAATATCAGGAAGGCTGCAAACAACTACAAATTGATCCCTGGACATCTGCTGCTATTAATACCCAGAACAACAAACTACCAAGTTTCCTATAACCAGGATTAAATAAATATATATATACACACACGCGTGTGTGTAGGTAAAATGTCAGTTATGGCTACCAAGTTCATATAACCAGGATTATATAAATAAATATGTGTGTGTGTGTGTGTGTGTGTGTGTAATGTCAGTTATGACTGATAAAGAAGTAGACATAGTTACATTCAAAGTTAAATAATTAAGTTGAGTTGAAAAAAATTACATCTATGAAGTTCAACCCTTCCAAATTAAATCTAGTGCCCATATGTACACACACACTCATACTGACTTACCTAAAAAATGACATTTATAACCATATAAACCACTATCCATATACATCTGAATATTATGATTGTCCAAGAAATAACCCAAGCTACAGATGCAGTCACTTTGGATTGTGAGTTAAATACGTTGTGACTTAACTCATCTATCTCATTTATCCCACTTAGCACAGAATATTGTGTCACAGCATCCCATCCAATTAAAGAGTTCACCATTGAAAACAATGGAGCTTTGGTATGCTAATGAAAAGGTTAAATGCATTAAATGAGTTAAGATAACTTTAGATAACACAGTTTCTTCAATTAGCCATGACGCATTTAACTTACAAATCCAAGTGGCTGCATCTGTACTTTGTTTCGGAGGGACAGATAGAAAAGGAGGAGGGGTATGTCTGTTTGTTTGACAGGATTTAAAAGCTTATATAAAGAAGGAGGTTATGTTAGAAATGAGGGGGCAGAAGTCTTATAGGTGGAATTCTTCACCAATTGTAAAGAGTCCAGCAAATTAATTGTAGGGGTATGCTATAGACCCCCTAAAGTAAGTGAGGAGGAGGCTAAGCTCCTGAAGCAAATAGAAAAAGCTGCTAGTTTGGGTAAAGTAATGATAATGGGGGATTTTAATTACCCAGATATTGACTGGAGCACCAGTACTGGTGGATCAGTTAATGGTAATAAGTTTATAAACTTGTCGAATGTCAATTTTATGGCATAGGTTGTTGAGAAGCCTACCAGAAAAAATGCTATTCTGGATCTAGTGATCTCAAATGACCCAGAACTAGCAAAGTGCAAGTCATTGAACCCCTGGGTAATAGGAGTCATAATATCATTTAATGTATGGTGCAAAAAACAAATATATACTGGGGCAACAACAATCATGAATTTTGGAAAAACTAATTTTAGTGCCTTGAGGGCTGCCCTTCAGTATTGATTGGGGCATTACATTGTCAGCTAAAACCACAGAACAGAAATGGTTGTCATTTAAAATTATATTAAATCATTACTGTTCTCAATTTATTCACATTAGGAGTAAATGTAGAAGCTCTAAGAATCATGCTATGTGGTTTAATACAGATGTAAAGAAGTTAATAGGAAAGAAGAGAAAGGCATTTAAAAACTACAATTCTGTTGGGACAGAAGCTGCATTTAATGAATATAATGTATAAACACTGTAATGTAAGTCAGCAAACTGGAAGGCAAAGAAAGGAAATGAAGAGTTAATTGCGGTGCAGGCGAAAAGTAACCCTAAAAAATTAATAGTAAAAAGATGCAGGTTGAGAGTGTTGCTCCATTAAATAATGGTACCATTATGGTTGTAACAGATATAGAAAAGGCAAATGTGCTAAATCAGTCCTTTTCCTCCGTGTATACAATAGAGTCTGAGTTCCCAGCCTCACTTCATAGCTGCACAAATGACTCAGCTCAATCTAGTCAGTGGCTGACTATGATTCAAAAAGCTTTAATAAAAATTAATGTAAACAAGGCTCCAGGGCCTGATGGTATGCACCCACAGGTTCAGCCCCTATTTCTGATTTTCTCAGATTTGCTTTCATCTGGTATAGTGCCTATGGATTGGAGGAAAGCTGATGTCATCCCAATATTTAAAAAGGGATTATGATCTCAGCCTGGCAATTATAGGCCAGTAAGGTATCTGTAGTGGGCAAATTATTTGAAGGCCTGTTAAGGGATCACATTCAAAATTTTGTCCTAGTGAATGGTATTATGAGCAGAAATCAGCATGGCTTTATGAAGGATAGGTCATGTCAGACAAATTTGGTTGCTTTTTATGATGAGGTAAGTAAGATGCTGGACAGTGGGGGGGGGGGGGGCAGTAGATGTTATCTATTTAGATTTTGCCAAAGCATTTGATACTATGCCTCACAAATGACTGCTTTCTAAACTAAGGTCTGTTGGTCTTAATAAAATCGTTTGCACATGGATAGGAAACTGGATACAGGATCGGGTGCAGAGGGCGGTTGTTAATGGTACGTTCTTTACTTGGAGTAAGGTTCTTAGTGGGGTCCCTCAGGGCTCAATATTGGGTCCACTTTTATTTAACTTGTTCGGTAATGACTTAGGGGATGGTGTTGTAAGTAATGTATCAGTGTTTGCAGATGACACAAAACTATTGTTTTCTGAAATTACATTTGTATATATTCACAGCAAGCTATGATGCAGACAGTAGCAATTAATGGACATAGTAGTTTGGAGTGATGTTCTTATACCTACCAGGGAGCTGTTATCTTGTTTCAGGAAGATATTATCTGGTTACCTTCCAATTGTTCTGTTAGGCTCCTGGGGGGAGGGGTGACATCACTCCAATTTGCAGTACAGCAGTAAAGTGTAACTGAAGTTCATCAGAGCACAAGTCACATGACTGAGAACACCTAGGATACTGACACTATGTTGAGCCCTATGTAAGACTGCAAAATTAAAAATAAAAAAATCTATATGCTCTTTTGAAAAAAAAAATGGATTTCAGTGCAGAAGTCTGCTGGAGAATCAACAACATGTATTCACATGACAGTATCCCTTTAAGCTCCATGTTATTAAATAGCCCAAGAACACGCCATTTAAGATCCTGGAACAGCCCCAGGATACCTACATTGCAATCACCTTCTGTATGCTCTTTTGCATGGCAAGCACAGGTATAAGCACTTGTCTATGTAAATCTTCAAGGGGCTGTGTATTTAAGACAAAATATATACTAGTTACAGAGAAACAAATGTATGTGACGTTGCACAAAATCAGTTAATGTATGCATTTAAATTTGTAGGTTAAACAACGTTCTCATGCTTAATAATGTAGTTCTGGTCTCTTTATCATATCTAAAAACGTACTTCTGTTCTCGACGCTCCAGCACGAAAAGTCCATTGCTGGAATGCTGTGCTCACATTTCAGAGTATGGGGGGTGTGCTTCCTATAGACTGATCCAAAAGCATTGGTGATGGCTTTCTTTTGTGAGATTAGAGCCTAATCTGGAAAAGAAAAACAACATACAGTAAACAATAATTTTGATTTATTACATAAACATTTTCTTTTTTTAACAATTCTTTATTTTTGCAGTTTTATAGAAAATGGAGGGAGGAGGGGGTACAGAAAAAAGAAGGGAAAGGAGGGAAGGTAACAAAAATCCACAATATAATCGCATCTTATACAATTATTGCAAAAAATAACAAGTTCCTACGCATTTTGGCTTTGTTTATCACATGAATAATATTGTCTATAGTACACTTTAAAGTCTAGATATCTTTCCATTGCTCTAACTTAAAATTGTCAAAAGTATATTGTCTGTGATGACTTTGGCTTTAGTTGTGAGAGAATCGCACAACACCGTATATTCTGCAGGTGGGGAACTCCCCTGTTTATTGTGACCACCTGTGCATCAACTTTCCGGGGGGATCAACCCACCCTTCGTCAGGATGGTCCTGACGAAGGGTGGGTTGATCCCCCCCCTGAAATGTTGATGCACAGGTGGTCACAATAAACAGGGGAGTTCCCCACCTGAAGAATATATGGTGTTGTGCGATTCTCTCACATCTTTTCTTCATATTATACTGACGAGTGACGACCGTCTAGGGAGAGTTGCACCACTAAAAAGCAGGAACATCAAGGAACATCCAACATATCCCTGTACTTTTAGGGTACATTCTTTTCAGCTTCATTGGCGTGTAATGCCATCGCGTAAGCAATTTATATATAATTTCTCTTGTTTTGGCAGCCTTAGCTGTTATATGAATAGATAATATCTGTTATATCTATATTTAGTTTGTCTGCCCATTCTAGGTGTTGTGAATCAGGACTTGTAGCCATAGCTTCTACCAAAACCTTATATGCTTTGGAAAAGGGTTTAATAATGTCAGTAGGAGAGGATAAGAAAGATTCCCAGTGTGTTTCAGGTCTGTGCCAGTCTTTAGAGACTTTCGACTGGAGATATACATGCAGTTGGTTATTACCCCATACATCTCTAGGGTGTTGTCCCCATCTTTTTTGTATCTCGGCCAAGGAAATAATTTTTCAATTTTTTTATAAGATCTCTTAGTTTGGTCTCCCCATCTAGTGAATGACCCTTTCTCCAGGCTTGGAGGGAATTCTGTGTTGAACATTAGAGTTTGTAGAATATAAGGGGTATTTGTTAATCTTAGTTTAAATTTACTCTTGTGCCATACTTTCAGTGTAGCTCCCACTAATGGGTGTTGCCACATTGTATTGGAAATGTGATCTTTATCTGTCCACAAATTATTTGCTAACGGGTAACCTGATGTTAGTTGTCCTAGCTCACACCAATCTTTTCTTTTTTATTACTATTACCAGATGTCCAGTCTAATATTCGGACAAGATGTGTGGCGATGTAATAAAGATGAGAATTAGGTAAACCGAGACATACAGACATTTTCATCCAAGTATTACATTAAATTTGCCACAAATTGTCTTACAATTATCCCCATGTTATATTTGGATTAGTATTGCTGTTTACTGATGGCAAAAAAAACCATTTGATTTTCCTTTGGAAACATGAGTAAAATTATAGTAATGTTATTTTTGTAATAACCATGCACTCAATTTTTTTTTTATATAGGATTACTTGCTCTAAGGATCTGTTCTGTTCTATTGAAAATTGCGCGTGTAGTGCAATGATTATGTAAATAATATCATGATAGATTTCCCATCTAACCTCTACCTACACCTCTTACACCAATGTAACAAGTGAAATGAAGACTGTACAATGTACAATAATACAGTAAATGCTCATAAAATGCAATATAATGTGCAATATGCTTAGCAGCTGTTGCAACACACTTATGTGCAGTATTGCTAATATACAGTACACTGCAAATGCATTTTACACTTTCACTTTGTGGTTATGTTCTTTTTGATAATAGTATGTTAGCTAGAGTAGATAGGACTTTACTGTATTTATAGGAAAATAGACCTTTTGTAATGTTATTGTATATAGCTAGAGCAGAGGAATGTTTTACCCATAAAGAGAATACCTGCACCAGAGGTCACCCCTTCAGACTAGAAGAAAAGGACTTTCATTTAAAGCCTCATAGGTGGTTCTTCACAGTGAGGTTGTGGAATGCACTGCCGGATTATGTTGTGATGGCTGATTCTGTTGATACTTTTAAGAATGGTTTGGATGATTCCTTCTAAAAGTATAATATCCATGGTGAATTGTGATAGTAAAACCTATAGTTAATGTATGAGTTTATATAGTTTATATGAGTGTATGGAGGGGTTAGTGTGTGTATGTATGGATGCTGGGTTTCATTTGGAGGGGCTGAGTTTGATGGACTTTGGTCTTTTTTCAACTGGATCAGACTATGTAACTATGTTGCATGTTTACTAACATTGGAGATACATATCTGGCGAGATTTCTGAAGATGTTACCCATGGCAACCAATTAGCAGTTAGATTTAAACAGCCACCTATAAGTTAGAAAACAAAAGCAAAGATCTGATTGGTTGCTATGGGCAACATCTTCAGAAATCTCTCCAGATATTTATCTACAATGTTAGTAAACTATGTAAAAGTAGACAGAACTTTATTGTAGTTTATTTTATTATTGTAATGTTGCCCTGGGTGTTAATTGTCTAGTATAAGAAGTCATTCAATTAAGAATTTCATTGTACTGTCTATGCTGTGAAAATAAAAACTTTGAATCTTGAATTATTGACTGTTGCATGACTTCAACAGGTTTTAGCTGGAGTATTGTTGGATACGGATTAATTTCCCTCTAAAAACTAGTTTTTTTCCTATTAAAAACTTGATCATAAAATATCCGTGTCTTCTAGGAACAGTAACACCAAAAAATTTAAGTGTTTTAAAGTAATTCATATATAATATAATATTAGCCGGCACTGGTAAAATTAAGCTATTTTCTTTAGAAATGCAACTATAGTTTATATAACAAATCTGCTTTGTATCTATAGGGGCAACCATTCAAGTGGGAAAATGCACAGGTTACATAGCAGATAACAGATAAGTCCTGTAGAAAACAATTGGTTTTTATCTATTATATGTCTTGTGACCTGTGTGTTTTCTCCTTTTTTCCAGCTTAAATGGCTGCCCCCATGGCTTCATAGCAGCTTTGTTTATATAAACTATAGTAGTCTTACTGAAGCAAAAACACAACTTGTAATGCTGGCCATAGACATAACAATTACAATCTTTCTTGGAAAAGTTGAGCACACACACATAGAGCTGAATCATCAGATATACAATTAGAAACAATAGAATTCTACTTGTATCTGACAATTCAGCACTAACAATGGCCGATGATTAGGGTGCCTTCAAAGGCACCCGATCAAAATTTTCCATCCAGCCCAATCAACCAGCCAACCAATATCTAAATCTTCTGACAATATCAGTTGGCTCATTACCCACCATACACAAGCCGAATATTGTACGAAAAATATTTTATACAATATTATCTGTGAGTCTATGGCCACCTTAACAGTGCAGGGCAACACTACATATCTCCATATTTTTTATCACAAAGTACGATTTTCCCCCAAAAGGCACAAGTGGGCTATTCTTTTGAGTGCATAAAATAGATGCCACTGAGCATGCCCTTTGTCACAAATGGGTGCAGTTGTAGAAAATAATTTTAAAGTCTGTCTGGTATAATTTCCAGTGTTCACTTGCATCATTTTTAGTATTTTGAGTACAAGTGCCGCATGTGTCTGATTTTGAAGGGACATTGAGCTACTGCCTGGTTCAGAGTTTATGGTAGCTACAGGGTTCCCCTATGTCAATAGGTGCAGCAGTGAACAGAGGGCTGAAGGACTCAGCAGCACATAATGCAACTATAGGGAAGTGTAAGCATTTTGACACAAGTACCTTAAATGAAAGTGGTTTAAGGTGTCAACTCACTGCAGGAGTGTACCCAAGTACTTGTTAATGTAAATGAGATTACTGCACCATGGCAAACTATCCCAGTATCGGTTAATATAGAACAATAGGTAGGTAACCAGATAATACCTCCCTGACATAAGATATTTGTAACAGGTTCCAGGTAGATATGAGAATAGCACTCATTAGTAAAAATCCAAGTTCAACTTCAACTCCTCCATGGTAGGAGAAATAATTGCTGAAAGCACTTCCATTGTACTGGTTCTTTCTGAAAGCAAGTTTTGAAAATTTAGAACTGTACAAAATGCCTTATAATATTAGTTCTAAATTATAAATGGTAATCACTGATTTAAAATGATTTTTTTTGAAGATTTAATTTTTGCATTTTTAATAATTAAACAACAGTTGTAAGTACAGAAGAGAAGTAGAAAGAAAAGATTTGGAGCAGGGGGGGGGAAGTCAACAGTGAGTATAATAACTTATCCTCACATATCTGCTGTGGAGTCTGTTTTTTTAACGTGGAAGGACACCCAAGTACCCCAGATAGCTTTGAATTTATGAGGGCAACCCCTGGCAAAGTATGTCAGTTTCTGTTTGGACAGAGAGTTGTTAATCAGGTTGCGCCAAGCTGGTATAGTTGGAGGCACTGTTGCCTTCCAGTTTAAAAGAATTGCTTTTTTTGCATAATAAAGAAGTTGAAGGTAAAACAGTCTGGTGTGGTAATTTATGTCCATATCTTCCTCAACTCCAAGTAGACAAACCAGAGGAGACAATTTTAAATGAATTTTAAATTAGTTATATGCATAATGTGAAGCAACCATGTTGGTCTCTAAACCACAGGACATGAATTAATATTTAGTTTAATAATTGTTAGATTGTTTCTTTCTATATTTTTATCAACAGAAAATGAACCATCGAGTAATGGCACACATAGTAATGAGAGAATCACATTATTTCCATTTCAGACTTAGTCCAGTGTGGATGAAGCGGAATATGTTATTTCTCTGCTGTAAAATAAGTTCTGTCAAACAGGAATTGAAAAGTATTCTATCACTGCAGATAGTAGCACCATATAATCTGATTCTGGAGGCAGATGAGGCATATGATGCTCTCTGTTTGCTATATGTATCATTCAACTTAAATTGCTATTTGACAGATTTTATTTGCCTACATTTAAATATTTTTGGAGGTCTAGTTAAAGCTTAAATAAAAAGAAATACATTGTTTTTAAAGACTAGTACTAAAATAAATCTAAATCCCTATTGTACACATGTAGTGGGAGATAGACAATTATGGTCATGTAATAACTTTTAGGGGGGTATTTACAATGTGAGACAGAGGTGTGAATAGAAATTACTGTGCCCCTCAGCAAAGTCAGTTTAGTCACATTGTGGGTAATATTATAACTCTTAATGGGATCTCTATACAGCTAGATATGCTGAGGGATATCAAGCATAAACCTAACCTTGTGTATATTTGTGGGTTATTTATTAAAGGTTGAATTTCGAAATTATGTGAATTTTTTTTAAACCTGCTAATGTACTCACAACTCGAATGGGAGGTTAAGAAAAAAACTTGACGTCTAACATTCAATCAAATAGGAATATCCCAAAGATCCAAATCAAATTTGAATTGAGTTTTCTTCCGAAAAAAAAAAAAACTTGAATTTCAAGTAATTATAATCTTTGATTGAGCGGAATGTTATTCCTGCAAATGTGTACTGGATTTAAATAAAAGTTTTTTGTTTTTAAATCTTCACATGGTTCAACGTATTAGGTGGCAAAATATCAAATTACAGCTTCCAGGGTCAAGGTGTAATAAATCTCATATTCAAATTCAAGTTGATGGTTTTAAATTCAAAATTAAATTTATCATTCAAACCTGGCATTCACAATGTCTAACTTTTTCTTTTTGCATTTTCTTTCTGCATATGTTTTTCATATTGATCAGGGCCACTTTGTAGTGGGTAGTTGTACATATTTATTTTTCTCAGTCCAGTTTACTTTTCCCCCAACATTCCTGGGAGAACACTCAGCACATGATTTTCAAAATAATGTGGACAGCAGTAAAGACATTAAAACAAATATCTAATGAAAAAAACATGACTAAACAATAATGTCTTGTAAACTGATTTGTAACAAATGTAGATATGTAGAAATCAAATCACCTTTTAATTGTAACTTTCCCTTCCTTTGCATTTATAGGGGATCAGACAAGTACTTACCTTGTTTTTCTGTCTTTGACATCATCCAGCCTTGTTAGAGATTTGTGCTGAGTTGGACAGATTTGAGTTTCAGCCTTGAAGGAAAGGTTGCTCTGCATTCCATTCAGTTGTTGGATGGCAGTTGCAACCCTTGTGTGTCCCTGGTGTGAGGACAGGTGTTTTCTGTGAGCCTACCATGGGGAGCTACAGCCTATATCCTAAAGGAGAGGTACACTGGGGTAGGCAGGGCTACCGGTGGAATAAAGGGAAAAAGGGACATTTCATAAGAACTGAACTGTGTTGTCCATCCGGAGTGGACAGAGACTGTGCTAGTTACTAGACAGAACCACTTTTCGTCAGTGTAAGAATATCATTGCATTGCAGGTATTTAACCTATTCCTTCCTTCGCTCTTTATTTAAAGTTTCTCTTGGTTTACTGCAACCTGTGTGTTTTATTTTCCTAGTGGAATCCCCCTAAGGTGTGACCCTTAGTGCTCACTAGGTGGAGACAATGCACTGTAAATTCCAGTTCCCAGTACCTTTCATACACAAAGAGAATTCAGGGCCCTGGATTGCAAGGGTTAATTGCTATTTAAAAGAGTTTGTAACCAAGTTAGGGTTATACATCCATTTAATTCAAAAAGTTGATACTATTCCAGTGCCGAGAACTACTGGCAGCAACACGTTTGACAAGATTATTCCCACTTGCTGAGTCACTTCTGTAAAACAGCTTTTCTTTAAAAATAAACCTCTGTCTCTGCTTTCATAACATTCAAATTGCATCATTTTTATTACTAGACCACTTATTTCAGCTGCCATTTTCATGCATTTGGCTTATGATATAATACTGTTTGAACCTGGGACCTTTGTATTGTAGTTGGTTCCCTTACCTCTCTACTATTCTGGTAGGTTAGAGGTATAGGTTTATTCTGTATTGAGGTCCCTATTGTTATGTATATATTGGTAGCCGAGGATGAGGAGGGTATAACAGGTTCATGAAGCCATTACTCCACTGCCTTACTTCCTACTTTCACTTTCCAAGTTGTACAGAAAGTCCTGTGTATCTGCATGGCACAAGTAATGTGCACAGTGACACCCGCAGGCCATTTGTATAAACACCACATATCCCCCCTATAATAGGAAAGCATTTGGACAAATATAACAACCAACAACAATGCATCTTAAAGCAATAATATACATTATTCACATCACATAGTCCAGGGTACATGCAGGTAGTTTTTTTATTCTCTCACTACGTCTTATAGGTTCATTTTCTTCAGGCCTATTGCAGTTGGCATTAGGGGTAGGAAAATGTCCTTCATCAAATAGAATGTCTCCAAAGTCATATCTAGCAGGAGCAAGACGACTTGCATTCCACATGCATCTATCAGACAGTTCATATGTGTATATTCCTCGCTGGCATCTCACTTCAAGTGGTGTAGTAAGTTTAGATTGTCCTTGTTTCAGTATTCCTGGTTTCTTAAACGAAAACTATACCCCCCGAACAAAGTAGGTCTCTATAAAAAGAGATTGCATAAAACAATTCATATGTAAAACCCTGCTTCATGTAAATAAACCATTTTCATAAT
>CM044432.1:39415890-39426423 GCA_024363595.1 Xenopus borealis
ATCAATCTGCGGGGTGTTAGAGCTCAACAGCATCTCTGAGCTAGAACACCCAGCGTTGGATCGGGCCAGAAGGACACTGGGAGAAAACCCAGTTTGCCCTGGTCCTCATGGCCAGCCCAGACCCACTCCTCAATCCCCTCTCATGGTCCCCCTAAAGAAAAAAGATTAGCAGCAAACTACCAGCATTCGTGCATGTGTTTGCATGGGCCAGCATTCTCACATGCACACTCCAGGCCAGGGTATGCACATTCCAGGTTTAAAGTTGAGTTCAAGTTACTGCTGATGTGTAAAGGCTGCACGAACCTGCTAATAAAGTACTGTTATACTCTGCTCATCCTCGGCTACCAAAACCTAACATATGGCATCCTGTGCAGCCAGTCAGATGCTTGCTTTTAAACCACAAAATATTACCTGCTGTTGTTTGCTTTGGGTTATCAGAAACTACAGTCTTTAGGATACCGTCATTTTCTGAATATGAATAAATCTTTATGCTCTTGAACCAATTTAAAAGAAAAGATTTATTTTTGCTAACAAAATTTTCCCAGAACACTGACGTTACAGTTATTTTTTTTAATCATAAATTTTTATTGTGTCAAGAAAAGTGATGATTCAAAGTAATTGCAGCTGGATTATGCTGGATTGGCCCTGGCTGATCATTCTTTGTTTTATATTTCACAGAGTATCCTGTGTACGTGGTAGAGTTTGAGAACAAAATATTTACCAATATCAATTCCCCATAAACAGGTATGTACAATAACAACCAGCAGTACCTACACCATATAATTCAATTTTTTTTAACCAGTTATAGTAGTGATGTCTATAAAGGTGGCATACGTAAAATACAACAGCCCTGTCTATTGATTTCATTAGTGCCGAAATTCATTAAAGTCAATGGGTGTCCGAATAGTTTTGACTCGTGACAATTTCTATGCACATCCCAATTTTGACGTGGCGGATTTTTAGCTGGTAAATTGTCGCTGCAGTTTTGCGTAAACATGGAAATTCGCCACAAGTTCGCCCATCGCTATTCATTAGGGTCAAACCTATTTGAATAGAAAATGCCTTTTTTTTTTAATTTGTCCCCAGCGTATGCTAATGGCATCCTGTGCAATGAAGGTGTCCATTCAGAAAAACATTCAGCGTTCGATTTGCCAGGTGTCGTTTTATTTAGTGATTTTGTTATATCTCTATAACTACAGCAGGATGACATTACAATTATATTCTTCCATAAGGATGTATATAAGGAAACCTGAACAAATATTGAGAAAAACAATAAAGTACAGGTATTGGATACGTTATCCAGAAACCCGTTATCCAGAAAGCTTTGAATTATGGAAAGGTCATCTGCCATAAACTCTATTTTATCCAAAGAATCCAAATGTTTAAAAATGATTTCCTTTTTCTTGTAATAATAGAACAGTAGCTTGTACTTGATCCAAACTAAGAAATAATGAATCCTTACTGGGAGCAAAATCAGCCTATTGGGTTTATGTTTACATGATTTTCTAGTAGACATAAGGAAGTGGTCCCCAACCAATGGCTCATGATGAACATGTTGCTTTCCGACCTTCTGAATGTTGCTCCCCGAGGACTCAAAGCAGGTGTTTATTTTTGAATTTGAGGCTTGTAGGCAAGTTTTAGATTCATAAAACCCAGGTGTACTGCCAAAGAGAGCTTCCTGTAGCTTGATAGTCCACATGGGGGCTACCAAATAGCCAATCACAGCCCTTGTTTGACACCACAGGAACTTGTTTCCTGCTTGTGTTGCTCTCCAAATCCTTATACATTTGAATGTTGCTCATGGGTAAAAAAGGTATGAAGATCCAAATTACAGAATGATTCCTTATCTGGAAAGCCCCAGGTCCCAAGCATTCTGGATAACAGGTCCCATACCTGTAGTTGATTTATGAAGGGGCAGCATGTATTCACAGTTGTACATTTTCATTATTGCAAATTTTCTGCTTTACATGGTTCTGTGTCTCTAGAAATCCCCTCTAAAATCTGTAGAGATAAAATTTAAACAGACTTATTTTAGGATTCCTCTACTTTATAAACATCCTCAAATGTAAAGCGACATTTAACTGTGACATTCAGGCACCTATGAGATCACGGAAACCTAGGTTTATTAAAAATGTCATTGGAAGGAAATATACTGCAGTATCTCATTCTATTGTTGACTTCTACTTACATTTTTTAACTGTTGACCTTAAACCCTTAAAAACCATTTACTAGGTAAGGCTGGATATGTTTAGATATGTTACATTACTATGTATACATGTTCCGTGTGAAACCAGGCACACCTTCTGACTGTTTGAATGGTTATTGTCTCCTGAAAAACCGAACACCTATTTTTTTTTTTTTTACCATGTATTGTTTTGATTAATTGCAGGATCAGTCTAAAATAATTGTTTAGGTTCCTTCTGATTTAACCAATTATGTGTCAGTCCAGTTGATGTTCCCATACCTATAAACAATGTACTGTACAACACGGCATAGATCAAAGAGTTAACCTGAAAACAAATCTCTGCTGCTGGTACGATGTTACATTATTTCTGTATTATACAAAAGAAGTGTATACAACTTTATATTAACATTATATTATACAACTCTGTATACACTAAGGTGCTGCCACGAGGTGGCAAAGTATCATTACATTTGTATGTAGATTACATTCAGGATTAACTGTTAATGAGGTAAAAGGGACACGACCCCTGCCCCGTAGAGCTTACAATCGAACTGGGTGGGTAATTTACACAAACAAATACAGTTGGAGGTGCTACCATTAGTAATGGGCGAATTCACCAAGCATGGATTAGTGGTGAATTTACGTGTTTTGCCATCCAAGAATGTTTTCTCGAAACTGTGTTGAAAATTTGCTGGTGACCATACTCCACAATAAAAAAAAATTTGCTCTCTTAAAAAATCAACGTTTGTCAAAATAATTTTGACGCCCATTGACGCCCAGGTCATGTGTTATGTAAATGCTACAAGAGAGAGTCTTTGGGGCGTATCACTAAAGGGCGAAATTACGCCTGTGAAGCCTTCGCCACACTTCAATACACTTTGCCAGGTGCAAATTGGTTACCATTATGCTAATTCTAAAATGTGAAGTTGCATCTCAGCAGCCGAAGGCTGGCAAAGATTCGTCAGAGTGAGTATTTCATAGCAAACTTTCACTAACATTCATTTTGCCTAACGAAACTTTGTTTGTACGCTTGCGCTTAGGTCAATTTGAATAGGGTGGTACATAAAGGTCTTATATATGACTTTATTAGAGTTGTTGGTGAAAATGTTTGAAGTGGCCACTTAATATAGAAAATGTTTAAGGAAGCAAAGTAAAGACAAAAGACATGCTCTAATGCCCTTGACATGAGCCCACTCTAAAACAAATGTGGCATGCCCCTTAAATGGATAAAAAAAGGTAAAAACTAAAATTTGTAATAGTAACACAGGCTTCTGTCTGGCAACTAAGGAAGGTAGGGATTTAACTCCATAGGTGCTAGAAAAACCTATAGGTCCCTGCATACTTTAAAATATGAAACAAACACCGACATTTTTTATCATTTTAATAACTTTCCGGCGTATATTCAAATCAGTGCATGGTTGCTAGGGTAATGTGGACCATTGCAACCCCATTGCTGAAACTGCAAACTGAAGAGCTGCTGAATGAAAACCTAAATAACTCAAAAACCACAAATTATACAAAAATAAAACCAGGTGGCAATTGTCTCAGAACCTCTCTTCCCCCTTTAAACATTTGAGATTTTCAGCCTCATTGAAAATGAATGTGATTCAATGTGCTTCTTGCTTGTTTGCAAGATTGTTCCACAAAAAACACCTCCAAATATTCAGTTGTGCTTTTTTCTTAAATAAGCTAGTGCTTCAGGGGAAAAAATAATTGTGGGGAAAAAAAGTCACATGACTTTTATGGGGTTTTTTTCACCCAGAACATCAGTAAATAGCACTTCTGTGAAATTATTAGTACATTTTAAAAATCTATTTGATGCACGCAAGCAATTTCCTTAAACATACAGTAATTGACATACTGAATTTTCTGCAGCTGTGTGCAAAGACTTCTTGTCCTCTAACTTCTGTGTTTGGACTCTGAGTTGCAGAGATAATTAGTGAATAGGGCACCTTGAGGATTTCACACATGATTCACCAGGCCTCTCTAAGCCCATGTCTTGAAACTTTAGTCATGGTATCGATATGGCCAGTGAGGTTTCTTTTGATTCATTTGGGAACGCCACAGTTAATTTTTGAGTTGAAAAAACTCCATCAATTTTAACCAAATGAAACCCACATATATATTCCTTTACTTAAAATACTACTTATACTATCTCACATACATTATATGGTATAATAACATACCACAATATGTAACTGTTAATCTTCAGATCACCTTATCCATCACAACATCACCGGAACTAGGGCCGGAACTAGGGGGAGGCAGAAGAGGCTCCTGCCTAGGGCGTAACAATGTGGGGGAGCTGGGCAGGTGCCTGTCCAGGGTCTTCTGCCTCCCTGCTCTGCCACTCTCCCCTTTCTTGCCCCCTCCTCCTTCGTTGCCTTCCCCCTCCTTTATGGTGCATGCATGCTTCTGCTCGCTCAAACGTGGGGGGGCAGGGTTAGCCAACTGGGTTGCCCTCCCTCCCCCGATGATGGCAAAAGTAAGTATATGGTGCACAGGGAGAGGGGGGGCAAGGACTGGTGTTAGGTGAGTGGGCAGGCAGTGGGGACGCCAGAGGGGGTGTGGAGGCCCCTGATGTAGCAGCCCTGGTGGTCCTCTTACACTTCAATCGGACTCTGAGGTGAGACCTTACCAGGGTCCTATAAAGAGATAAAATTATGTTTTCACCTTCCAGTTGCCTCCCCAATACCTTTTTGTATGCAAGACAGTACTTTATTTGCTTTAAGATCCATTGAGTTACATTATAGAGCCTATGTAACAGCTAAAGTCTATACACGCAATTTGATTTCTGCCTTTTGCTTAAGACACCCACATATTTTGAAAAAAATCATGCTAATATGCTGTATTGAAATACAATCTATAGTATTATTTAGAAAGTTATGTTTTTACAATATTTCCCATCAAATGAATCAACTTGTAAGAAGCAGTTTCCTCAGAAGGGGCACAGTAGCCAGGCTGTGACAATTTTACAAAAGAGTAGACTGTCTTATGAATATTCTGTACCACATTTGCATACATTAACCACAAACTGTTGAGCTGCCTCTGGCAGTTTCTATGCAGACTATCATCACTATACCAGTTGCTTGTCAGTTACAGTACAGTTCTTTTCCATCAAATGGCGAAATGAAATTTGAAGGATTTGATGAATAGTCCACTCGGAGTCATTGAGGTGGAGCGCATGCTTATTGGCAAATTAAAAAGTTATTCGAGAAATGCATAAATATTCAGTTGAGCAAAATTACTGTATTATCAGGTTGGCTCATTTCTGTTAAGTAGTAGCTCATTGTTATAGCTGAATTAAAAATCTATTCAACAAATACATAGATGTGCAATTAAATAAAATGATTATATTATCAGGTTAGCTAATTTATATTATTTTTAATTGAAAAATTTTATTAAATGGAGCCCAATTTTATTTGCCATATTTTTTAAAAATATTTTGGTTCCTTTAGTTGTATTGAATATTTGTGTTTGTATTTGCATGTTTTAGTTATTCAAAAGATACTGATGTAGCTACTTAAGGTGTATAAGATGTAAAGAATAATATGTGTTTCTCGTCCGTTTTTGTATATTCAGAATTTTGAAGCAAATGTTTGTTTTGGTTAAGTCCATCGCAGAACAAGTAGAAAATGTGAAATTGAAAGGAAAAAAAGGGATAAAACTAATGCTGAAAACTACTCAGCCACAGCGGTGCAGTGGATAGGGAATGAAGTTGACCTTTGTCAATCTACTTTACTTCCCTGTGGCTTATCTTATCATATTAATAAATTGTAAGCTCTCCAAGGAAACTACTCTGTGATTTCCTTTCTACAATGCTAAGTATATTGTGAGGACTTTAAAACACAAATAATCAATCACTATGTGGGCAACTGATTAATGTTCATTGAAAATGTAGAGCATTGTAAATGGAAAGAGACAACACGAGGCAGGAGCGGCGAGAATAGATATGAGGAACAATAATGTAATAAATAGCTGAAATCCCATTTTTATAATTAAATGTCACAAAATTAAATGCTAGTTATTTGATAATCCCTTTGTCTTATCTATTTAGATTAGTGGAAGGAGTGTAATGAGATACTGTATGTGCTTTTAGCTAACAAAGCAAATGAGGGAAGGTTTCAAACAGAAATTACATAATGCATAGGCAATTCTTCTCAATGTTTAATAATACTCAGGCTTAACTAATTTAAGACAATCAAAAACTACTGCAAAGACAAATACAGGAGAAAAATAGCAGGGCCCATTTTATAAAAGCAATAGAAATCACTGTCTGTTTTTTTTCATTTACAATGCAACATTTTTTCCCAGAAGTCTAGTATAATTGCTTTGTTGAAATTTGAGGTGTACCAAAATGAAAGATTTGTGCCAGTTAGCAAATTGCATATACTGTTCCTTTAAGATAAGGGCAGGGCTGTAGTTTTGTCAAGTTATAATAAAATGTTATATTTATAAATATGGTTCTGGATAAAGGGCTCCATTTAGGTAAAACATGACCATGACCATGAACAATATTATGTTGGGTGTCATTCAAAACTAAGGTACAACATTCAAATAAAACCCTGCATTTACCATTTGGTCATACGCTGTACCATACACCTAATATGTTGCAAATAGGAACATATTCCATAGTATAGTACTAGCAAAGATTAAAGCAAGTAGATACAATTGCATTGTGTATGACATTATCTTCATTATACCTTGTTTCATTCTGTTTCATTATAAAATGCAAGTGGAATATAACCACTGGGGATGTTTTCACTAGCCTTTAACTTCCTGGAGAAACACAATAATGTATCTTAAACATCAATAGCTGCTAATATGGAAATAACAGATTGCCCTCAGAACATTATTGATCAACATGTTTAAGCAATACAAATTTAATTAGTCTTAATAAAAGTACTTTTCATGTCAAGCTGCACCCATCCCACTGTAATTACAGTAAAGCAGTAAAAGGAAAAGACTGTATTGTGGCCATCTACCAAAACATCTGCCAGTGGTCCATTGGTTGTTCTCAAGAGATCTTTCTGCCCTACCGAGTCCAATACTTATATAGTTTTTCTACCGTTATTATAAGTGCTACCAATGCCTTTTCCACATTCACCACCAGATCTAAGCCACTCATGTGTATGATCTTCTACCTCAAACTCATGGTCCCTGCAGCTGGAAGCTACAAGTCTTAATTGACACTGATTCTAGGAATTGTAGAGCACAGCAGCTGGAGTGTGAAACCTAGAATGAACATGATTATGGCACTGACACGTCTCTTCTTTATGCTTGCATGCTTTAAATGCTCCTGGTGCCTGCCCCATGAGACCTGCCTGTCTCTGACACGTGCTGTCAGTATCATAAATCTAAGTCTGCACCAGCCATATGTGCACATTTCTAGGGTGACACTAAAGAAAAGATATGGTTGGTGCAGGCTTGGTTTAATGACAATAACAGTATGTGTCAGTGACAGAATTGTGATTGTCTGTCCTTCTTTCCTTGAAACAAATTGGCTGTGCTCTTTCATGTCCAGTGACAGTGCCCAATAGTATTCCGACTATGGACAAGGGTATATCATTAAATTCAATCTGCTACTTATGTAAAAGAAAAATACATCTAAACCACTGTTGAACAGAAATATTAGAAATATTCTTATTTTAGAAAAAAATACACTATTGTCTATTCAACAGATCAAGGATAAAGAAATGTGGATATGTGTACATTAAGGGGCAGATTTATTCAGGGTCGAATTGAAAATTCAGATTCGAAATTTCAAATTCTGTTTATGGTCAAAATTGTCAAATTAGAATTGTGAATTATCCAAACTTGATTCGAGTTTACTTCTGTGGCCCTCAAATTTGAATTTGACTAAATGCTACCTAAAACCTGTCGAGTTCATCTACAAGTCAATGGGAGATGTCCAGCGTCCAATTTGGACATTAGATGTTTTTTTGGAGAAAACCTTTAATCGAATTCGATTAGAGTCTGGAAAATTTGTCCGATTTTAGATTTAATTTGTTTTATAAATAACCATCCAATCAAATTTTGAGTTTAATAAAATGTAATAGTGTTTTTAAAAACTCACATGAATTTGAAATTTGACCTTTAATAAATGTGCTTCTAAAACTAGTGCTCGCTTATAAAAATAGATATATTTCAGAAAATATAGGAACTTTGACTTTAATCCACTGTACCTACCCACATACTGTGTGTAAAACCCGATCCTTCTCTTTCTAGCATGAATTACCTTTATGCCTCTGTATAGAAATTTCTTATTTGACTACACTCATATTTTGTTCTGTTGCTGTTTGCTTTATTATTTATTTTGTTCTGTTTTCCTCTTTAATGATTAAGATTCTATTTTACATATATGCTGTATTTTTCTTGTTTAAAAAAGCAGATAAAAAGAGTTTTACTATATAAATGTGGAAAATGTGAAAATGTCAGTGCAAAAAGGGTTAACAATATTATCCCGTTATTGGACCGAAAAAATTATTTTCAAGGTTTTAACATTTTTATTCACTTATGTGTTTTATTACATACTATACAGTAGTTTTTCAACCCAAAAAGAAAAAGGGAATATATGATTAAAACCATGTTGCAGCTATAGATTGCAGAGTTCAAAAAACCATCAAACAATACAGATATGAAAGTGGGTGCTGCCTACTTTACCATTTTATGTATTCAGTAAAATATCCCTATATCAATTACTTTTTTACTCAGTCTCTGAAACAACTAGAGTTCAAAAAAAGTCTCTTTAAAAAAAAAAAAAAGCATCCACCATCAGTCAAAAAAAAGAAGGAACTAGTTTTTCTACAAATCATAAATATGAAAGTAGGCAATAAGAAATAAGCCCTGTTTATATCATAATAAGGAAAAAGATACATCCAGTGTCCTTATAACAGTCACTGTGATACACTTTAAGGGCCCTTACACACGGGCATTTTTACCTTCTCTCCCCTGCATTCCGTTTTGCTGCGTTCAGCCGCAGGGGAGCGCAGGTATAGACGCACTCAATTATTTTCAATGGGGCTGTACTCACACGAACGAATGTAGGTGCCAAACGCAGGTTCAGACGCAATATGCTGCATTTTTCCTGCGTTCGGCGCCTACATGCGTTTGCGTGAGTACAGCCCCATTGAAAATAATTGAGTGCATCTATACCTGCGCTCCCCTGCGGCTGAACACAGCAAAACGGAAAGCAGGGGAGTGCAGGTAAAAACACTCGTGTGTAAGAGCCCTTAATGAGAAATCTGTTTACTGCTGATTTCAAACCAATTGATGTGCAAGCTGAAAATCCTATTCCACAGTATTGGGCAACCCCAGGAGGAGACACCTCCAGTTTTGGAAGTTCTGCAAAATACATTGAGTAGATCTGGATGTTGCACTGGGTGAAACTCAAATAGGACCTTTTTCTGGTTAGAAAATTTCAAATACACCTTTTTGTCACTCATTTCTAAATGTGAAGGATATAAATATATGTGGAGAGTTTGGTGTAGGATGATAAAGAATATCAATTTGTTTTGCCAGTGATGATCAAATCCCTTGAAGTCAACATTATATTAAATATCACATTGTGTCTAACACAGTGAGGCCATTAGGGGAGTTGCTATGTTTTTTCCAAAAGATTACTCCACCTTCAAGAACATTTTGCAATTGAAATTTGCAATGCAATAAAAGGCTAATGAAGAATATTAAATTATGAAATGCAAATGTTTTATCTAATTTTTGCAAATGTTATCCCATTCCCCATAGTTTGTAACCATTTTTCTTAAGGGTACCAGATAGACTCTGGGTATAAGCTGTCCAAACTAACAGTTGGTCTAAAATCAGTTATGAGCCTAGTTTTATTATATTTCATATGCAATCATTTCATTGTATCAAAGTGGATCAAGAGGACCCAACCAAATTAGCATTTTTGTATCCAATGGTTAAGAATTCCTGTCTTAGAATTATAGTTTAAATTTTGAAAATGGCAGTGTATCTAGACTGTATCTAGAATGGGTATGGCAAAGCCAAATCCTTAATCCAATAGGTGCAACAACTAGAACTCCATGTGATGGATCTGCTATCTTTTTAAATGTTTAGTAATAAATGTATTTCTTACATTTTATTTATTCCAAGTTTAGCTACTATGAAAAATACTGTTGTAATAAGGTCTATTTTACCACTAAAAAATTTATAATTTAATAATTCAATTATGGAAACCATGGGGCTAATTCACTAAAGCGCAAAGTGTCTAACGTTAGCGCTAATTCGCCAGCGTGACGTCAATTCGCTAATTCACTAACAGTGTTCCTTGTGAAAATGCGCTAGCGAAGTAGATAGAGTTGCGCAACTTTGCACCCTTATGCCAG
>CM044432.1:39445531-39460567 GCA_024363595.1 Xenopus borealis
TTATTATTAATTCTAACTGGGCAATGGGCAAAGTCCCCTCCTCCTGCCTACTCCTAAAACCTTTGCAAAATAACCTTTCCCCGGAAACCAAGCATTTCAAGCTGGGCCACATTCATATCCATCTTGGGCCATAGGTTGGACACTCCTGTTCTAGAGCCTGGTTGAGTTCACAACCTTTGTAACCACTGTATCTCCTGGAAACAGTAGTTTGCTGACTTTTAAAATGTGATTAATTCTTATTTCAGCATTGCACCTTCATGTTTTCCCTCACAACATGCACCTTTGTTGTTTTACATGTAATATTTTACCTCCAACACAGAATGTGGGGTGCATTAAATTGTTTTTGCAGAGATATAGACATGATTAACAAGGTTTATTTGTAGTCTTTGTAACCCTCTTAACAAACTCTGTCACAACTGATTTGATTTTCTAAATTCAATTTATCAATCCGTTTAATATAGTACAGACTAACATTTCCTTAAGGGTACACTTTTCTGATTGAAACAGGTAAATGTTTATTAAGTCACTCTATAAAGTTTCACTCTGCAAAATCATTTCTAATAGCGACTTATTTTTAGGTTGAAATGAATGCGTATAAATGTGTTTTCCGTGGCTATATTGCACCATATTTATTAATATTACAGTTTTTACTTAAACATGATTCCTACTGCTAGATATCTTTAGGTTTCTTGAAGTCATGCATTTCAGTGCATCAGTAGTAAAAATCTATTCTCTTTCTGTTTAGATTTTACACATAAATCATCATTTTTTGCAAGGATTGTGGACTAATATCATCATGAAAACAACTGAAGGAGCACCTTTGTCACACTGAAAGATTCTGAATTACTTTTTTTTCTCCCTATAAGCTGCATTGCAAAGACAAGGAAAATGAATTTCTCCACTTATTTTGAAAATCTACCAGTTCTTAACAACATTTCAGGTAATATTACATTCCCTATGTCAGAAGACTGTGCGTTGCCTCTGCCTATAGTTTTTACTCTTGCTCTTGCCTATGGGGCTGTTATCATTCTTGGACTTTCTGGAAATCTGGCTCTAATTATAATCATTTTAAAGCAGAAGGAAATGAGAAACGTCACCAACATCCTCATTGTGAACCTTTCTTTTTCGGATCTGTTAGCAACAATCATGTGTCTCCCTTTTACACTGATTTATACGCTTATGGACCACTGGATTTTTGGGGAAGTCATGTGCAAGCTAAATGAGTACATACAGTGTGTTTCAGTGACTGTTTCCATTTTTTCACTGGTTCTTATTGCTATCGAACGTCATCAATTGATAATAAATCCTCGTGGGTGGAGACCTAATAACAGACATGCCTGCTTTGGTATAACTGTGATATGGGGTGTTGCCATGGCTTGCTCTTCACCTTTAATGATGTACAGCGTTTTAACCGATGAACCATTCAAAAACATAAGCCTTGACTCCTACATAGGAAAATATGTCTGCCTGGAAGAATTCCCAGAGGACAAATTCAGACTTTCTTATACAACATTGCTCTTTATCCTACAGTACCTTGGGCCACTTTGTTTCATTTTTGTTTGCTACACAAAGGTAATACCTTTACCACTTCTTTTGAAATTATAATTAGCTTTATATTTCATGTTAGACTTTCATGTGTTTTTTTTCTCTTTTCTAGATATTCCTACGATTAAAAAAACGAAACAATATGATGGACAAGATTAGAGACAATAAGTACCGATCCAGTGAAACAAAAAGAATTAACATCATGCTCGTATCCATTGTGGTGGGATTTGCCCTTTGTTGGCTTCCGTTCTTCATCTTTAATTTGGTATTTGATTGGAATCATGAAGCAGTTGCAACCTGCAACCACAACTTATTATTTTTGATTTGCCACCTTACGGCAATGATCTCCACCTGCGTGAACCCCATTTTTTATGGTTTCCTCAACAAAAACTTCCAAAGGGATTTACAGTTCTTCTTTAATTTTTGTGATTTTAGATCTAGAGAGGATGATTATGAGACAATAGCTATGTCTACCATGCACACTGATGTTTCTAAAACATCTTTGAAACAAGCAAGCCCAATAGCATAAAAATCAATGACAATATGCCTTTTTTAATGACAGTTAGTGTTGGTGTGTTGCAATTATGTATGCCAAATAAGCACAAAACCATTATATTCTGAAGTTCTAGCACCAAACACTTCAAAGGCATGACTGTGGTCTGTCTACACTAACATTATTCTGTATTTGCTATATAGTAACATGAGCACCTGCCAGGCTGTGAAACCATAGTTTTTCATTCTTCAGCATTCAAGCATCCTTCAGTCACCTGACAATCGATTTAAACTGGGAATGTTGTTACTATGTTTTGTATTATAAACTTAAATCTGTATTCATAACCACAGCATATGTTATAAGGTATTTATTACAAAAGTTTCAAAAGTTACTTTTTTTTACCTATTTTATTAGAAGTTAATGAATATTAAGTTATACATAATGCTATTTTATATTGCATTAATATGTATGGAAATGTTATCTTTAAAAATCATCTTGTGCTTATGTGGTGAAATGAGCAAGGAGTGAGGAAAACTTGACCTTATCAGAAGGTTCATAGGGTTTCAATTCTCACTGCAAACAATCCTTTTCAGCTTTAATAATTTTGGTTCTGACATTTTTTGGGGATTAAATAATAAAAAGGTAAAAGTGGGGGAATATAAAATGCTTCATTAGCACAAAAAACAAGTTTTGCCAATGTTAGTGACCTAGATTTCCATTGCATGCATCCTTTTTGACTGATTTGGGACCTCAGCGACTTCCTCACAAAGATTGCGAACAAATGGCTTTTGTGAACATGTTAAATGTGTATGCAATAACATTTTGAAATGGCAAAGTTTTTTTTTTACGAAACTCCAGAGGAGGTGTTCACGCTAACTTTCGTTTTGTGATAAAGAGTGATGTCATAGCGAATCATCTTGCATTGCAAGTAGAGCTCAACATTTGAAAAATTTGAAATAGCCCTTAAAATTTTAATTACATTTCTCCTTAAGTTTGCCCAGGAGCAGTAACCTATAGTAACTAATTAGCAGGCAGAATGTACCGGACACCTTATTAAAGCAGACAGTTGGTTGCTATGGGTTACTGCTCCTGGGCAAATGTAGTGCCTTTAAAGGAGAAGGAAACATTTTTGGCGCACTGACAGTGATGAAGAGCTATCGGTTGCCTTTCCCAGTATTATAAATAATAAGGATAATATACTATCACTAGCACAGTGTGCAAAGTACAGTTTTAGATGCCATGTTTTTTTTACCCATAATATACATTTTTAACCCACAAATAGAGAGAAATTGTGTCTTTTCTGGTGCTTAGAATAAAAATGAGATCTGTATTTGACCCATGTGTTTAGGGACAGGTGGACCTCATCAGTTTGGGTCACGAAACACAACAAATTTTCTTGCACTGGGTGGGCATTGCGTAAATAACTGCAGGCCTCTGCACTCCCATTTCAGAGACCTGAGACTCCCTTCTCTAATACAGCACTGACTAAGTTACTCAGTTCTGTATTAGTAAGGGGTGGGTAGGGGAGGCATGTAGGAGTCAGCTCTTCTGCCCCTGCCCACCCCTACTACATAATTCTAAGATGCAAGGTAGTGTAGTGCAGTGTAGAGTTAAGCATCCAGGAGGGTGCAAGTCCTTCAAAAATTAGCACTAAGGGGGTGCACTCTTGTGTCCCTAGGGGTTATGAATGACCCCATAAGGTTTGTGATATCAGAAGACAAAAATGTGAGTTTCTTTCTATCTTTCTAGTTACAGTCATCCCATGCTAAAATCTACATCTACAGTGAACCTGTTCTTTCACAGACGTACAACCTTTGTTTTGTGAAATAATTCCCTACTTAATGGCAAATTCTAGTTTCACCGCTTTGATTTGGATAAATAACACACAGTGTGAAGTAAAATGCAGATTTCTATTTTTAAATCATATATTATACAACCTGAATCATTTCTAGAGTGCCTTGTAACGTGACTCAAATTATAGATGTTGCCAACACATATTTGTACACCTGTACTACTAACATTTTCATAGGATGATAATTTAAAGCAGGCTGTTACATAAACTAGCAAGCTATCTGGTGCTGGCCCTTTCCATACTGTGACAGTGGTTACAGTAGTTCTAGGGGCAGTGAACACCAATTACAATTTAGATGGGAATGTGAATCCAGACAGCAAACACCCTCTGGGTTTTAATACAAACCCTTTTCCTCTGGGTCCTAATACAAACCTTTTTGCTCTGGGTCCTTTTAACTTTGTTTATGGTTCTTGATAGTTCCTGCACCCGAATCTTGATAAGGGCAACAGCTTTCTCAACTCTTTTTCAACTGGAATGGGGGCTTTGTAAAGCAGAGCTGTTATAACATAAGAAATGTTCTTTATAATTTAGCAGTGACAATGTTGATTTAAAGTGATATACTGTAGGCATTATACATTTACTGAAGTATAGAAATAAGAAATAACTCTGTTCCTGTAATACATTTACAGTTTTAGGATTGGGATGTAATTGTGGTGACTTATCTGCAGTGCCTTACCAATGAACAGATTATCATTATTTATATAGCTTCAATGTATTCAGTATTGCTTCACAGCAGTTATGCAAAGCAGTCTCTTTCCCACTGGAGCCTATAATTTAAGCAATACCAAATCAACAGTATTTCTGTAGGACATACAAACCTTCATTTCTAAGAAATTCACTCTGATGTGCTGTGCGTTTGGTAATGTAGGTCTGTTATCCATAATGCTTGGAACCTGAGATTTTTTACATAAAGGATTTTACTGTAATATGAATAACCATTCTTTATGTTTGCTAAAAATCATTGAAACATTAATTTAGCTACCAATATGGATTAATTCAGTGTAGTTACCCTTAAATACAAGGTAATGTTTTATTACTACACAGATTTGATGCGACTATAAAATAGCCATTTATATTATTCATGAAATGACAGTATCAGCTTCTTAAAGGAGAACTAAAGAAGTACATAGAAATGATGTACATAATGTTTGTACCAGTCCAAAGCAACCGCAACTCTTTATCAGAGAAGATCTGTAACTCCAAATATGCAGAAATTAGAATTATTGGTTAAAACTAGGCTCAAAGGGAGATGGCCTTCCCATAATTTGGAACTTTTTTTTTTTTCGATAAGGGATCCAATACCCCTTACTAAGACCTTTTTGATCATCTTACAAAAGTCAGTGTGATCACTGCCTGCTATCTACATTAGAGCAAAAAAAAAAAACTGCTTGCTCCCATCAGTGACTACAGTTCTAAGGCATTGTACCATGATAGTGCATCACAATAATTATCCACCAATTTATATGGCTCATCATTACTATAGAATGACACGCACACATAGGGGCACATTTCAAATTAAAAAAAAAAATTTCAATTCGACCATTGAATTTTCTATCGAATTAAAATCGTTCAAATCGAACTATAGCATTTTTTAAAGATATGTCGATTTTCCAGAACTTTAAGGATGGTTGAATTCGAATTTTGTTAAAGGGCCAGTACTATTCGATAGTCCAAGTTTCCCAAAATTACTTTGAAATTCAAATTTTAAAAATCAAATTTTATTCACTTGACCCTTGGTAAATGTGCCCCATATACAGACATATAGATATACACAAGGAATTTTATTGTTTTTTTATTGCTTAAGGCTCGGAGAAAAGAGTAGAAACATACCAAAACTTTGGTCCAATCTATTTACTTGATTATTATTTTACTTGACTATGGATCACATTTTCTAGGGTCCCAAGCATGGCTAACGATACATGTTATATACGACATGGGTTTCTGCAGATGCAATACATGTGGTTTGATGGTATAAAAACTGAATACAGTCACAACATGCTTTGAACCTTTAAAATTTGAATTGTGTCACTCAATGCCACTGAAATGACATGTCAATTGTCCTACAAGTGAAATTCTGCTGCCTTTGCAGATCTGAGAGCAGATTTTCGATTACTTTCAAAACTAGTTATTTTATGAAAGCTTAACCCATGCTTCTCAGATGAGCTGTAGAACAACACAGATGGAAATTTTACTGTGGTGAGACTGGGCAATGTTTTTCTTTCCATTATTTTTACTTTTTTTTTCTTTTTAACAAATGGAGTACATTTATGGAGCCATTTCTCTGAAAACTTGGACAAAGTAACTTCAAAACAAATGACATCAGTTTGGCAAAACCTGCATATTCAGGGAAATAAACAAGTGCTACTTTTTATTTTTAAATCCAAATACATTTTGTGAAGCTCATCAATTACCGTGGGGGCCCAGCAAACAAACCTATAATTAAATACAATTATTCCAACATAAAATGATTGTAGAGCAAATATTGTATTAAAAACAACATAAAGCAAAGCATTTGTAAAGTAAAAATCCACAGCCAAAATTTTAAAAAGATTAAACAATTTGTGTTACCTGTAATAAAAATATTACAGTTATGGGATTTATTACCTGAAATACTTGGGATTTAGGATTTTCCAGATTAAGGTTTTTCTCTGTAAATCATTTAAAACCTCTGAGGGCAAAATTGGCTACTGCGTTTGCCTATGAAAGATTCACCACAGGCCTCTGCACAACCCTGAAGTATATATAATATATATATATTATATAGAGTCTGTTAATCATATTCATGAGACATATTGCTTTCTGTCCAGGGAGCAGGAGAGGATGCAGGCTGCAATGGGGCCCTGCCCTTACTGACTGTCATAGGGCTGGCCTGCACCCTCTGATTCTGTACTGTGAACAACATGTTGCATGTTAAATCCAGCTCTAGATTGCAGAATTCTCAGGGCACAAATGTGTGTTGGATGAGCACTAAGTGGCACCCCTTTCGTCTAAACTAAAACAAATGCTTTGTAAAACTACAAATCAGTGCATGAAAAAATGCAAACCAATTGCAATTTGCTTCACACTATGACTCTCTTCATCATACTAAAAGTTATCGCAAAGGTGAACAAACCCTTTTAAAAGCAGCTTTTACAATACAATATTTGCTAATAATCCACAGATGCTGCTGATAAATGAATCAACGAATGCAGAAAATTGTAACAGTTCAGAATCTGTACCTGGATTACTGAGCTGGAACACCAGAGACAGGAACATTACTTCAGTTTTGGAGAAACAGTAAAACATAAACCATGGAAAGCTATTAAAAAAGACTGTATTTCTGTTGAACAATCTGAACACAATCAAACTGAAATAATAGTTCGGAAAATGAACAAACTTTTAGGCTAATTTAAACATTAAATGAGTGGTTCACCTTTAAGTTAACTTTTAGAATGTTATATAATGGCTAATTCTAAGCAACCTTGCAACTGAAATTAATTTTTTTTATAGTTTTTGAGTTATTTTCGAGTTTTATTCTGCTCTGAAAGACTACAAATGTATTATTATAACTACTTACTCATCTTACTATTCAGCCTCCCTTCTATTTGTATTGCAGTCTCTTTACTCAAGATGCAAACTGGATAGCTGCTGAATTAAAAGCTAAATAACTCAAAAACAAACTGTCTCAGAATATCACTCTCTACCTCATTTTATAAAATATAGCATAGAAAAAAATAGCATTGTTTTGCCCCCAACATGGATTGTTTTACCACCAACATGGATTCATGCAGATTAGCGTAAACACAAGGTACTAAAATTAGACAAAAAATGGGAAAAAGAGAGAAATTATGAAAAAAGAATTACATAAATGTAGAAATAACATTGGTTTTTCTTCTGGGTTTTTGCATGATAGATCCAGCAACTTATTATAAATGAGAAATAAATTAACATTTAATCTAAAATCTTAATCTAAAATGTCAACTCTCTAAATATTTTTTGTTCCTCTTATTTGGCCCTACCAAGCCAGTTGTATGCATTAGTAACCAGTTACATCACCCTCATTACTTTGGAGTGCATTGCTTTGCTCTCTGCCTAGATAGATTTACAAAAGACGATGTTTAGCCACCTTACTCTCAGACGTGAATTTTTTGTAGCCGGTCACAATAGTCTTGACTACTTGCACAGGGTGGTGACATAGACTTGATGATAAATTCATTAAAGGGTGAATTTTCACCTGCAAAGGCTTTGCCACGCTTTGCGCCACTTCATCAGCTGCAAATTCGCTACCACCATGCTAATTCACTAAAATGCTACGTTGCGTCTCTGCAGCCAAACACTGGCAAAGTTTCACTAGCGTTAATTTGTCAGTGTGAGCATTTAATAGCGAACTTTTGCTAGCGCTAACTTTCTGCCTAGCGAAACCTCATTGGTACTCTTCCCTTAGTTAAATTTGAATAGGGCGGGTACATATATGTCATACAGTAAATATGTCTTTATTAGAGATGTCGGCACAAATGCTTGAAGTTGCCACTTATTATTACAAATGTCCAAGGAAGCAAATTAAAGGCAAAAGAGGTCCGAGACATGAGCCCAACCTAAAACAAACGTGTCATGTCCCTCAATTGGTAAAACAAACATTTTTAATAATTACAACTACTAATAATTACAACAAAGAAAATCCTGCTATACATTATGAATAATCACCAGATGTTTTATAATTTTTATGACTTTTTCAGCATGCAGGACATGATGTCACTGACATATGATTGAGGAGGATGTAGCTCCATTTTATCAGTTAGACCTGTGAAGGAAACTCTGGTGAAAGAAGTAATGTTCTGTAAAATTTGTGAATTTGCGGAGTACTGATAGTTCGTCTGAGCAAAAATTCACCTGGCGATAGGGCACAAAATTTGTGATGTTCTTTTTCACTAGTGAATTGTCCTTTATGCCTGCTAGTAAAGTGGTGATGTCCCTGCGGATAGGATTTATAGCTTATTTTTGATAACGATGACCACTTGCCCTTTAGTAAATCTGCCCTGTGTTTAAAGACAGCTAGGATTTGTTTTGTATACAAGAACGTTTGGAAATCACTTTTTATTTGTTAGTTTCAAAACTGGGAACATATTCTTGTTTCATGAATTTATAGAGAGGTCTAGTCCCCTTCAACTAAATACAAGATTGTTTCACTGGACAGTTTAATTAAACTTAGAATAACCATGCTATCTGCAATGGACCAATTGTAATCCTGTTTCACTGTGTATTTGTAGTGTCTCTTCTGAGCAGCTTCCACTTAAAATGATCTTGAAACATTCACAACATTTTTCTTTTGCTGAGTAAATAGAACATGGCTTTAAATAGAATACTTATCTGATGGACTTAGCAGTGCTGCTTGGGCAAGTATTGCCTCAGTTCCAGCCATGCACTGATCAGCTCCTTAACACATGATTATATTAAAACTGATTTCTGTATTTTATTCTTTAAATTATTACCTTTATATATTATTATATATATAGTTGGCACAAATCTAAGTAACTTTGCTTTTGGAAATTATTATATATTATATAATATTTTTTTAATAATTAGCATACTTATTCTGCCTAATTCCAGCATAAAACTGAAAATAGTATTTGGTTGTCAGGTTCCTTTTTTTAAAAAAATTGTTAAAGTCTGCCTGTCCCAGGACTTTGTTTTGTACAAGACAAAACTGAATCAATTCATGATGTGCCTTTAATTGTTTTTCTTTAATTTTCATGCCAGTGAATAATTTGTCTATTGCAGTAGTTTTATATTTGTAAGTCATGTCTACTTCTCTGCCTGAAGCTGTAAAAAAAGCCTTTTTAAAGAGCCAGGCTTTTTATTTAAAAAATCACAATTTTCAGATGATTATTATTATAATAATAATAATTATTATTATTATTATTAACAACAACACATAATTATATAGCACCAACCTATTGTGTTGCAATGTGCAGCAGTTCTGTGCAACATATTCTGTACCAAACATAGAGATTACATAGAAACCCCCCTCCTGAAAAAACTGATAATCGATTGAAGAGATCAAAGGGGCCTCGCCCAAAAGAGCTTAAAAATGTAAAACTAAAAATAGATGGTATAATATACAAGATGCGGGAATGGACACATCAGGAGATATGTGGCATTGAGCAGGGCATAGCAATATATAGTGTGCACTGTACTTATGTTAGTCTAAATGAGGGTAAACCACTAAAGAAAAGGAAAAGAAAACCACAGATAATGCTGTCACTTTCAAATAGAGATAGCTGACAAACAAGAAGAAATGCAAATTAAAAGATCTGGACTGAGATCAGGAGAAGAGAGTGAGATTAAAAACCACATCAAATGCTTAGTTGGCAAAAGAAGGAAGTATACATAGAAAATAATATTGGGACTTGGACAGAGCCTTGAGGAACCCCTACAGACAAAGGTTAGGGAGAAGACATTGTACATTATAGGAGGCACTGAAAGAGGGATTTGAGATATTAAATAAAAACCAGGACAGGGCAGTGTCATCTGGGCCAAGAAAATTGAAAGACTGGAAGAGGAGAGATTAATTAACCTTTTCAAAAGCCGCTAATAGATCCAGGAGTGTTACTATTGATAAAATGTTTTTAGTCAGTAGTTAGCTGGATTAACGTGCATTCTATGAAATGTGATTATAGGGTGTCCAGCAGGTTTTTGGTCAGTGAGGTCAGTTAGTTGTATAATATTCATTTGAATAGTTAAGAGATAAAAGTAAACAGATATGGGATGAAAGTTGTCAAGACTGGAGTTATCAAGAGTAGTTTGTTTTTTCAGAATAGGGGTGTTAGTTGTGAGAGAATTACAGTATTCTAGTTGAGAGGGTAAGATTGAAAACATGGGTCATGGTTTTGATTAGAGAATAATTGGGGTTGCAGGGAAGTTTGGAAGAAACTGAATCAAGTTGTGTACAGAACTCAAATACTCAAAAATTCATATATTAAAATTAGCAGAAGTCCTCAATATGGCTGAAATCCGAGGTACAATGCCTAAGATTCCTCTCCATTCATGGCAAAATATAGATGTATCACTACTAATCTGTGGGGTTCTCACATAATGTAAGCTAAGAATTGACGACTAGGCATATTGTATTGTGTTTGTCTTCATATGCAGTAAATATATGTTAAGGAACACACCACTGGATTTATCTTTATCACCTATATCATTATGAATGTATATACTTGTAACAAAATTACAAATGAAGATATTTTTCTTTAATGGTTGAACTTATTGGGGGCAGAACTGGCATTAATAATATCACCAGTTTAATGTGCCATTCTAATTGTACATATTTTGCACTTTACTCAACGTTGATCTTTGAACACTGATTTCTCTGTGACAACGTCAAAACTGTACTTTTTGGGTTTAAAAATTCTCATGTGTAAGGCTCAATATATTGTGATCGAATCAATTTATTAGTAGAATAATCAAGAGTTTATTTAATCTCTACAGTAGCATGAACAATAGAATATTTTTATGTGCAATTCTCTCCCTCTCTCTCTCTCTCTCTCTCTCTCTCTCTCTCTATATATATATATATATATCTCAAAGTTTATTTATAAAATGACAAATATCATTCACAACTGTATTAACTGCTGCATACATGCGTATATGTGCAATAGTAAAAACTGTATTCATAGAATAGTATGAAGGTAGATTTTCCTAGTTGGGAAATATGTTTCATTCTGAAGCTGGAGCACCTGTTTCAAGTTTTATATCAGCTTCCAGTGACTTTTAGAATTGTATTTCTCTGCCTCAAACAGGGAAAACAGTATAAACCCTGCAGGGCAGAGTTTAATATGCAACAATGAAGCTTGTCCAATTTTAAATGCATATTTACTAAGTAATATGTTGTTTTTCAATATTTTGCTTAGGTTTGCAATACCCATGCTCCATAGTACTCTAGCAAACAATTTTAGAGGTTTGTATACCCGCTGGCAAAATTTTTTTTTTTCATGGCCTGCCAGCATGGGTGTCCATAGAAAATTTTCCAATAGGGAGCAAGTAAGCCAATATCACATAGGGTAACATGCAAATGAAGATTGACTTATATGACAATGAAGGAAATAATTATAAGACTTGCCATGGGGTGGGAAGTATAAAAATATTTTGTGTTGTTGGCAATTAAATTTATAAACTTTTTTTAGAATTAGCTGAAGAAGTCAGGGTGGGGCAACTGCCCCCTCTTGCCTCCTTCTGCGGACACCCATGCCTGCCAGCATGCTTTACCTAAAAGGGGGTGTAATAAGAAGTAGAGTATTTAAGAACTAAAGCTCAAATTAGAAATGCTATGCATTATCTTTTCAGCTTCTACAATAGCACATATCGATCAAAGCCTTTTTAAGTTGAGATCTGTGTTTCCAAAAATTCCCCCAGTAGTTTCTTATTTTCTGTTGTTTTGCAGCACATTTTCACCTGCTATTAGTTATCTGGGCTTATGTAACAGCTTAATATATATAACAAATATATAAACATATAAAATGTACAATACAAAGCTTATTAACAGATTCAGATTACCTAGCAGACCAGAAACGAGTGCATTTTCCTTCAGAATTGATGTCAGTCCTGTAGCATGATCTTCTATAACAAATGCAACCTTACTTTCTGCTAATGTGTTTATGATTTGCAACAACCCCTAAGTTCTGTGTGCTCTGCCCAGAGCATACACAGCATGTGCATTGCCACTGACAATTAATAGATGGGGTAAGCCAGGAGTGGCCATACTAATACTACTAATTCAAGGTCTACTTTTACTGATGTTGTCCCATTATGATCTATAATTCATCTAAGCAATGTTAGCATTCTATTCCATGGAAAATATTGCTTAAATATTGATTTATAAGAAAATGTATTTTGCTATATTTAACAAAAAATATTTCTTATGTAACCTTAACAATAAATATCTGAATGAAAAGCATAAAACAGGAGGGTGATGTAGACAAGCTGTTTGTTGACAGTGTCAAGATCTTCTGATCACCAGCTAAAGGTCTACTGGCAGGGGCATAATTACAGAGGAAGCAGACCCTGCAGCTGGTGGCCAAGGAGGTATAAGGGCCCCATAAGACCCTAATTAATGAGCGATTTGAATATATATTTGCAATACAGGGCAACCTTTGGATATTTAGGGGACCCTAAAATGCATTTGCTTTGGGGTCCAATAACATCTAGTTACACCATTATCTACTGGTAAATCTCAATATACCTTTTGGGCCCCTGGCATAAGATCAGAAGATGGGGAGCTCCTGCAGATCCAAATTTATGGATAGACCAGGCCTAGGGCTGCATGCCACCCACTGAACTAGAGACAGATGTTTAAATTTTCTGAACGCCCAGTCCCCAGTGTCAGCGATCAGGGAAACTGCAGTAGCAGCAACAGCAGGGAGTGGGTAAGTGAGGTGTGAGTGGGAAAGAAGGTACATTAAGCCCTGAATTTCAGTATATAAAACACTGAATTTCAAGCCATATTTGTTTAAGGCTTTATTTTAGCTTTAATTAACTAATTTTATAAATCTGTAATAAAATTGAGATTGTAATAATATCTTGTTATACATTTTACTATCAATCCTTTCAAAGATACTACAGACTTGCCAATATGTAAATCACTTTTTTTCTTTCAAAAGGTTGTGCAGTATGTGCTTATGTAATTGATAGTGAAGCAGTTAAACATGTTGCAATATCTCATTGCATATAATAAAACTTAAAAGCAAATACTTCAGGCTGTATTGTATGTCTTTTCTCATAGTTCATGTTCAATCCTTGTGGTTGAGCTTTCATATATAAGCAATGACATTTTTTTTTATTCACTTTAGCACTTAAATCTCAATTTTCATTTCACAAACAGGTATGGTCTGTTACCCAGATAATGGAACTTTCCATAATTTGGATATTCATAATTTAAGTAAATATTTTTGGCAATCACAGAGCTTAGCTCGTTTTGTACCCATGGACCTTTGTTTATCTTTACATGTTCTAGTCCCTTTTGAATTTCCTCTTGTATGAACCATGCATCTTTTGCTGTATTACTCTGAATTGGGATTAAGAAGGTTCCTCATGTGTTTACACTGATGAAAAAAATCTCTGCTTTTTCTCTGTTCTCATCAACCCCCATCTGATATTAAGGTTCTCACCCCATCCTGATTCATTTCTTACTATTTACATATTTAAAAAATAATTTTAGATTAACTTTACTTCTTCCGAAAATACCGTTTTCCGTCTCAATTTTAGCTTGTCTGATAGCTTTTTTGCATGATTTATTGGCCTGTTCTCTTCTATTCCAGCATTTAAATACCCTCTACCTCATGATTTTAGAATCAAACAAAGACTTAGGGACTGATTTATTAAGGGTCAAATTTCAAAGTACAAAATACTTCGAAATTCCACCATCGAATTAAAATCCTTCGACTTCGGAGTTTGAAGTCAAAGGATTTTTCACAGAATTTGGCATTCCTGCAATCAAAGAAAAATTCTTTGACGTCCATATTCCTGCAATCAAAGAAAAATTATTTGACTTCCATATTTGAAGTACTGTATCTTTGACAGTACAAAAAATCTAAGGATTTTTAAAGAGACAGTACTTTGAATATGGAAGTCAAAGAATTTTACTATCGATCGTTTGAATCTAATGGCAGAAGTAACCTATTCGATGGTTGAAGTTTTTAAAAAACTTACTTAATATTGAATTTTTTTGCATCTGAATATTCACAAATCAGCCCCTTAATTTGCTTTTGTCCCTGTAACCTAATTTGACTTAAAAAGACAAATGCTAACTAGAGGGGTAGAGCATGGACTACAATGGATCCTCCTTCAACAGGATGGGCTTTTGTTAAGTGGAAAGAGCATGTGAGAGTGTTGTTGACCTACACCTCTGTACTACCAAAAGTGTAAAATAATAGAATAGGATGCCAAGGGTAAAGGGCCACGTGATTGAAAATACTCACATACACGTACAGACATAGGTGTTGTGTTTTCATAACCAAGGATGAGCAGAGTATAACATGGCTTTTTTAGCAGGTTCATGCAGCCATTACACAACAGTAACAAAAACTCTATCCTTCCTAAACAGTAAAGACAATACTGTGTATACACAGCATAACTCATGTGCACAGTGACCTCTGCAGACCATTTGTATAAA